>JAADJZ010000031.1:0-448829 GCA_011032825.1 Massariosphaeria phaeospora | reverse complement strand
AACAAAAAACGATACTAGGTATTGTAAACTAAGCAACGACGTAGGAAAGTTGTTAGAGCTTGCAAGTTTGCAAAACAAAAGTACAGCAACGCGCAAAGTAGAATTAGGTTAGCAAGAGTTACGTAATGCGCTACGTGCGCTACAAAGTAATACAAAATCTTAGCACGTAGCACACTAAGCAGCGGTTGCTACGAGCGCTACGGACGCTACGGCGTAGCAAAACGTAGCAGGCAAAGCAAAACGCTTTTAGCAAAGAATTATAAAACTATATAGATTAGCAGAATTTCTTTTACAATTTAAATTCTTTGTAGTTAACTCTTTTAAGTACATTTTATACATAGATTAGATCTATAGGCAACAGATTGTTACTTTGTTATTCTATCTAAAATAAAATTGAGATTGTTTTTTTTTGTTGTTATTAAGCTTTCTGAACACAGAACAATTCCTTAGGCGAAATCTTCAAGTCCAATCAAAATTACCTTTAGTAAAAGAAACTCTTAATAACACGTTAACTACTTTAGGTTTAAAACTAAGACAACATAGCAACACTTACGAGCTTACGCACAACGAGCAGCAGCGTTACTGCACTTACAACAAATCTAGCAACTGTAATAGCAAAGCAAGCCAATTAGATACAGCAGCAAGCAGAATAGATTTAAAAACTATTAGCAGCAGTTACAAAGCTCTAAGGTAGAATAGAAAAAAAGTTAGCAAAAGCACTCTCTCTAGAGAAATATAGCGAGAGAAAAAAAAACTTAAAACTTTTTTTTACTAACGTAGACCTCTACTGCTGTTATTATAGCAACAGCTTTTACATAGATTAAAACAAAATTCTAGTAGCTAGAATGCACATAAAAGACAACGCAGCAGAATAGTTTTAGCTATACGCTGAAAACTACGTTACGCACGTAGAAAACGTAAAGAAAATAAAGCAAAACACGAAGCGCATTTTTAAGAACTAAAAGTTGTTTAAACAAAAACTTTATATAATTTACAGCGAAGTAAACGAAACGCAGCAAGCAATAAACTAACTTAGACTACTTAAGCAAAAAAGCTTAGCTAGCGAGTACACAATTAAATTTAAAAAAATTTAGGCTAAAGTAGACAACGTAAGAGAACGCAGCTTATGCAAGTTCTACTACGCAAAGTTAAAAAAATACGTAAAAAATAAAATTAGTCAAAACAAAAAACTAGAGAAACTTAACGAGTTAATTAAAACTACGGTACAAATTAACAACTAACTATAGCAACAATAGTAGAAACGCAAGTTTACTATCAAACTATACATACGCTTAGTAGCAACAATTAAAAAAACCTATTACTACGACCTAATAGATATTAACAGCGTTGAACGAGTCTAGAACAACAAACTACTACAAAAGTAGTTTAACAAAAAAAACGCTACTTCAACAAAGCAAAACTCTAAAGACAAGCTGTTAAAAGAAAAACGCTAAAAGCGTTACAACAATAAAGTATGTTTTTAATATAGTAAAAACAAACACTTTTGCAAAGACTGCTTAAAAATACTACAAAAAGTAGCAAGCGCGCAAGCTGCTACTATTGCTATAGTTTAACTACAGCAAGTAGCTACACTATATTCAAGAATCTACAAAGAACTAGACAGCAAGTAAGTCAAAGTTGAAAACTCGATAGCAAAAAAACTGCTAGACTAGAAAACAGAACCTATTTATCTACAAGCAAAAGAAATTACAAATCGACTTTAAAACTACGAGTACTAGATGTGCGGTAGAACTACCTACATTGCCTAGTACTACAACCAATAGTTTAAAGAACTACAAATTAAAAGACTACAAAGATAGAAAGCTGCAAAAGCAGCAATAGCACAACAAAGACTAATAAAAAAAAAAAAAAGTTCGCTAATTAGAACAATTACGGAAACCTACTTTGGCACTAGTGCAACAAAAAGAACTGCACGTACTACGCAAACAATAAAATTCTTGCGCAACAGTAGCTAGAGTTACTATTACACGTTTTGCTTAAAGATAGTAAATGTACAGTAACGAGATGTTACGTACACAACTACGACAATTAGTTTAAAAACTACAGCAAAAGCTGCGCATAGGCGTAGTGCTACGACAAGAAATGTCAAACACACTAGTTTAGCAAGCATATTACAGAATAGTAGCTTATAAGTCTAAAAAACAAAGACTACTTAGAATGCAACAACAAATTATGCATAGAAAACTACGATACGTGCTAAGCAGCACGCTAGCCTTTTTGCATTTAAAAATGCGCGATTTATTAGCTATAAAAATACGCAACTAAATAGAATTTTAAGAATTAAAACTACAGCAAATACCTACAGCTATAGAAATGTTTCATCGACTAGTGCAATTACTACGAGTAGTAAGACATTTTAAAAAAACAAGTTTTAAAAGCTTTTTTAGCAAAAAACTAGCAGGCTACTAAACTTACGGTTAGAATAGTTAAGTGCTTCTAGCACGACCGTACAAAGCGTACAAAAAACGCAACTAAAACGAAATTACATAAAAGTAAAAGCGAAAGTTGCAGGCTAAAAGCTTACTGCACTACTAGATAGCAAAGCTGCTTAAACATTAGTTTCCTTAGAATAAGTAAAAAAAAACAGAATACTTTACTAAGTTAAGAATTAACTAATACAAATAGTGTTAGCTAACAGACAACTACTAAAATATAGAAACAGTTTAATTAACTTAGAAACTTAAAAAGTTGAGATAAAAGTTGCAGGCATTAAGCACTAACAGTGTATTAATATTATAAACTTTAAAAGTTCTAACATGTATATTAGGTACGACTAGCTACAAAAACACAATTTTAACATTAATTAAAAAAACAAAACAATACGTAGTTAAAAGCTTAAAAAGAAAGTCGCTGTAGTACAATAAAACAAATCAACAATTCAAAGCTTACTTAAGATTAAGAGAATTAGTTTAATTTTACACTACAAGATCGCGAGAATCTGTAAAAAAAACTCTTAGCAGATAAGCGTTATATAGATACAACGAGTCGCGCTGCTAAAAGTAAGCAAACTACGATTTAACTTTTTTAAAAAACAAAAAGAAAAGTTTAAAAACCTCTTTACGAAATACTAAGCAGAGTTTAAAAGTTTTTTTAAAAAAAACGAAAAGCACAACTTAGCAAACTACCAAGAATAAAATTACAAAATTATCTTTAAGAAAAGAACAAAACTGCGACTAAAACCAATGTATTCTTTAACTTACAACTAGCAAAAGAAATTAAAAAAATACATTTAAAGAAATATCTAGCGAGAATACATACAACTAAGCGAAAGCTTAATAGCTTCGCCGATATTGTTTGTACTTAAGAAGAACAAGAAGTTGAGATTGTGCGTAGATTTTTAACACCTTAACAACGTTATACAAAAAAACTAATACTTACTACCGCTTATTTAAAAGCTTATAGATTAACTTTAGAAAGTAAAATAAATTACAAAACTTAACGTACGAAACAGATACTATCGCATTAAAATTGCAAAAGAGCACGAATAGATAATAGCTTTCAAAACTAGATATAAACTCTACGAGTACTAGGTTATGCCGTTTAAATTAACTAATGCCCTAGCTACGTTTTAGGCTTTAATTAACAAAGTACTATACAAATACTTAGACATTTTTGTTACAGCGTACTTAGACAACGTATTAATATACTTCAAAAGAACGTTCGAAGAATATTAAGAACATGTTAAGAAAGTGCTACAGAAGATAAAGCAGTACTAACTACTACTTTACTCAAAGAAATGTAAATTTCACGTTACAAAGACTAGCTATTTAGGATTTATTATTTTAAGAAAAAGTGTGTCTATGAACCCGAAGAAGATTTAAACTATACAAAAGTAGCTAACTTCTAAAACAGTAAAAAACGTGCAATTCTTTTTAAGATTTGCTAACTTCTATTAAAAGTTTATTAAAAATTACTCTAAGACTACGACACCGCTCTTAGAAGTTACTAAAAAAAATAAAAAGTTCAAATAGACAAAAGTACAAAAACAGGCGTTTTAAGAACTTAAAAAAAAGTTTACTACAGCACCGATGCTACAGATGCACGACTTAAAAAAAAAAACTTAAGTAAAAACTAATGCCTTAGACTACGCATTAAAAGCGATACTTTTACAGCAATGCAACGACAGGAAATAGAAACTAGTGTTTTACTATTTTAAGAAGTTCTTAGGAGCAGAACTCAACTACGACGTTTACAATAAAGAGCTATTAGCAATAATAAACGCTTTCGAACAATAAAAAGCATAGCTAAAAAGAGCAAGGCATCAAATACAAGTGTACTTAGATTATTAGAACTTTACTAGCTTTACTACAACTAAGAAATTAAATAGACAACAAGTTAGATAGGCTGAATTTATAGTAGATTACAATATTAAGATTTACTATTGCAAAGAAACTAACAATAGAGCCGCAGACGCGCTTAGTCGAAGATTAGATTTTATAGAAACTAACAAACTAGTTACGCACGACCTAGTATTACAACGGAACTTAAACAGAACTCTTAAATATAACTAACTACGACTAGCTAAAATAGCTAAAGTTACTAGCATTAAAGAAAGAATGCACTAAGAATAGAGCAAAGACAACTAGCAAAGATAAATAGTTACAAATAACACTTAAGCTATACAGCTTATTTAGAAATTACATGCTTCGCAAGCATATAAACACCTAGAGATTAAAGAAATAGTTCGACAAATATTAAACAAGTACTTAATACTCTATGTACGAAACACAGTTTAGAAAGCAGTAAGCAACTGTTTAGATTGTTTTAAAAACAAACTTAAGAAACACAAGCTCTACGAACTACTTTAACTACTAGAACTACTCGCACGCCTATAGATTAGCGTTACAATAAACTTTATAGTAAAGCTTCTAAAATTGTTAAAACCTAGATTAGCACGGCTATGCGATTCAATATTGGTAATCGTAGATCGATTAACTAAAAAATCACATTTCGTACCAACAGAAAAATCAATTACGGCAAAAAAAATAGCTTACGAGGTTACAAAGGCACTCGTCGCTAATTACAAATTGCTAAAACAGTTTATTACTAATAGAAACAAGCTGTTTACATTAAAGTTTTAGAATACGTTCTTAGCCTAGTTAGAAGTTGCAAAAAAGCGATTAACTAGCTTTCACTCGCAAACAAACAGCTAGATAAAACGAACAAACTAAACACTAGAATAGTACCTACGAATGTACACTAACAAGTTGCAGAACAACTAAGTTAAACTTTTGCTAACAGCACAATTAGCATACAACAGCACAAGATCTACAACAATAGAACACTCGCTATACTACGCAAATTATAAATATAAGCTAGTAGCTTATCAAAATCTAAAAGATATTAAAAGCATTTTGCTAGTAGTAAACGACAAGGCTTCTAGAATGCGAGAATTACACGACAAATTAAGCTAACAAATTGCTCAAAGAAACTTTACAACAGCTAAGTTAGCAAATAAAAAAAAGCTTAAGAAACTAACTTTTAAAAAGAGGAATAAAGTTTTTCTCTTACAAAAAAACCTAAAAACTAAACGACTATGCAACAAATTAAACAACTTTTAAATAAAACTATTTAAAATCTTAAAAGTTAAAAGACTTGTATTATTTAAACTACAGCTACTTACAAGCATGCGCATACATCTAGTTTTTTACAAATTACTTCTTAAACTAGCACTACTAGACGCCGAAGTAGCAACTAATATTAAACTTAAAAACGAAGAGTACGAAGTCGAAGAAGTTAAAGACCTACAAAAGTTTAAACGTTAGTAGAAATACTTAGTTAAATAGCAAGAATAGCTAGAGAGCTAGAATACATAGGAACTAACACGAAATCTTACGAACTGCAAGAAACTAGTACGGAAATATCACTAGCAAAATTTAGAAGCAAGAAATCCAAGTTCTCTAAGAAAGTAGAAAAGTTAAAAAAAAAAAAAGTAAGTAGAGAAGAGTTAGTCTGTAACTAGCTTAAGTTAGCCAAAAGCGTTTTAAATAGCAGCGGTATAGAACTATCGGTAGAAGCTGTACTCTTAGAATTAAAAAAAGCGCTTAACTGCGCTTTCTTAAGACGTTTTATCTTTTTAATCGTTGCTAGCTTACGAGCAAATAACTTTTTCTCTTTACCTACAGTAGCATCTATTTAAATTTAGAGCTAAAGCACGCGTCGACGAGCAGCGCTTAAACAATTGCGCACTTCTATTTTTTAAAGCTTAGCAGCACGAAGCTTTTAACGCAAAAAACGCTGTTTTTTAGCAACAGCAGCAAACTCTTTTTTAAAAAGAAAAAAACTGCACACCGAGCTAGAAGCAATACAGTCTAAACAAGTTTCTTTAGGCGAAAAAAAACACTTTAGACTTTTTAACAAGCAGCAACGGCAGGGCTTTGCTACAAAATAATCTATTGCACAAATACGCGCAAAGCGAGCGTGCTTACAAATAGTTAACTTTGCAAAAAAAAATACAAAGACTTTAAGCATAGTTAGACTCTAAGATTTAAAAGAATACAAAAGAAAGTTACAACACGACGAGAATTAGAGTTAACTTACTTTTATACAAAAAAGCACTTTTAATGCAAAGCGCAAAAAAAACCGGCACGGCATAGCAAAACAGCTATCAAAACGATATTCTTAAAGAGAGAGATAATGTTACAAATAGAAACAATACTAGGTATTGTAGACTAAGCAACGACGTAGAAAAGTTGTTAGAGCTTGCAAGTTTGCAAGACAAAAGTACAGCAACGCGTAGAGCAAAATTAGGTTAGCAAAAGTTACGTAATGCGCTACGTGCGCTACAAAGCAATACAAAATCTTAGCACGTAGCACACTAAGCAGCAGTTGCTACGAGCGCTACAAACGCTACGGCGTAGCAAAACGTAGCAAGCAAAGCAAGACGCTTTTAGCAAAGAATTATAGAACTATATAGATTAGCAGAATTTCTTTTACAATTTAGATTCTTTGTAGTTAACTCTTTTAAGTACATTTTATACATAGATTAGATCTATAGGCAACAGATTGTTACTTTGTTATTCTATCTAAAATAGAATTAAGATTGTTTCTTTTGTTGTTATTAAGCTTTCTAAACATAGAACAATTTCTTAGGCGAAATCTTCGAGTCTAATCGAGATTACCTTTAGTAAGAGAAACTCCTAATAACACCTAACTACTCGTAAAGTACGTTACTACTTTATCTACTACTTTATTCTACTCTTTATTTTTATTTTTATTTTTAACTTTATTTTTATTTTTACTAGAGAACTCGTTTGCTTCTGCTAACGCTTTTCTCTACTAATTTTTTATTTTATATTCGTCTTTATACTTATTGTAGAACGCATTAATTTCTAAGTTGCTACTTGCTTTTTTTTTTACACTTATCAATTGTAGGCGCTAGAATATACAAGCTGTTAATATTTTTATAAGCATTGTTACTATTAACGCGTAGTTTAAAAAAAAGCGTAAGCTTGCGTAAGCTAGTGTAGTTAGTATAAGTATGTAATAAACTACTATAATAACTTACTTCTAGTTCTTAGCAGTTACTAGTGTTAGATTTTCTAAAGTTAATATTTTTACAAACTTTTGCTAATCTATTTTAGCTTTCTCGTTTTTAAACGAATTATTCTTTAACTTAGCTAATTCGTCTAAGTAGATACGACGTATAATTCTATTAGTAGCTTCGTGTAAAAGCTAAGCGAACTTGGAAAAATCGTTTATTAAGCTTAGGTTGGTTCTTAGGGAATAAGTAAGTTCAATAGACTAAAGAGAGTTGTGTAGCGTTTAATACTAAAGTAGTAGCAAGCTTCGTTTTGCAAAGAGTATAGAAGTCAAAGTAAAAGTTAACTTAGTAGATTGAAATTGAAGATGATAAGCTATAAAAGTTTATTGTTCTAACTATATACTAAGCCTGTTCTAGAGATTCTAGAAGTTCTAGACGTTCTAGAGTTCTAAAGTTGCTTAAAACTTTTTAAAACTCGTAGACTGTTACGTAATCTGCTAATATATAGCCTTTAGGTCGTAGGTGCTTAGTAAGCTTAGTATTCTTTAATAAACCAACGTAGCTTCGCTTAGTAGAACCTAGATTGTAATACTATTTCTTTTTTTCTTACTTATGTCTTTATAAGTTTAGTTACTTTTTTTCGTTTTATTAAATACTATTGTTTCTTCGCTAATTGTGTTGATAACGCTAGCATTCTTGCGATAGTATTTTGCTTGTACTGCGCAAAGCGCTAGTTGCTGTGCAAGCTGTCGTCGCTGCATTAAAAATGTAGAAACTATGTTTAGTTTAAAGTATTGTCTTGTAAGCTAGAGAATGTTTCTTTGCTAAATTTTTTAAAAATTGATAAAGAAATGTCTCGTTTAGAGAAGCTTGAGAACGAGAAAGAAACTCGTTTTAGAGTTAAAGAAAATTTTGCTAAAGCAGCGTTGTTGCGTGCGCAGCAAGCGCGTAAAAAGCTATTAAAGCTTTAAAAACAAAAGAAACTGCTGCGTCGTCGAGAGTAGAATTTGTTTAATAAAGAAATGTCGTTGGTTAAAGAGTTAAAGCTTTTTGAAGCTTAGAAAGCGTTAGCGCAAAACATTGCGTTTGTTAATCTAGAAGTTCTTTTTAAAGCGGCTACTATAGATTAGTTGTTGTTCTAGAATGTTAGTAGTTTTAACGATACTATGCTAGAATCTAGTAGTAGTTTGTAAAGTTTGTGTTTAGTTTCTATGTGTTTTCGCTATTTAGATAGCTTAACTATTTAACTAGGTATTTTTTCTAGTTATCTACAACTTAGTGTGCGATAATTTTTTTAACTTTAAATTTGTTTTTTTCTTTAGTTTTATAGCGAAAAGTTCGCTAGAGTAGCGTTTGTAGGTTAGCTAGTTCTAACAAGAATATGTAGAATACTAAGTAGATCTTTGCGTCTTTAAGCAAGTTTAATTTGTAATTAACTAGGCTTCGTTGTTTTAATATTAAAAATAGTTTAACTTTAACGTTGTCTAGACTCTTGCTTAGTTGTTTTGTACGCAAATTCTTTGTAAAGAGGTAAACCTTTTTCCCTCTCTTTAGCTAAAGTGCTATTTTTTGTTTTTAGTTAACATATAAAATGCTTTAGCGTTGTGCTATTTTAAGTTTACTTCGTAGTAACTCGTGTATTTTTTTAAGTTTTTCTACTACTTTTGTAGCAGTTTCAGCTTTCGCGCTTAAAAGCGTTTTTTTAAAAAAATGTAAGTGTTTTTTGTAGTTTGCGTAGTAAAGTATTTGTTTTATAAACTTAAACAACTTGTTGTTATACGCTAACTATGCTATTAGTAAAAGTTTTACTTAATTAGTTTGTCGCTCGTTGCTGTATATTCTTAGATATGTTTTTATAGTTCAATTTGTTTTTTCTGTTTACCTATCTATTTGTAGATAATATGCTATTAATAGCTTGCGTTTTGTTTCAATTGCGGCTAACAAAGTCGTCTAATAGTTTAATGTAAAAAGCTTGTTCTTGTTACTAATAATTAATTTGAGTATTCTATAGTATTAGATAAGTTGATTTAGAAAAATAAATTCTAGTTGTTGCGCAGTATACGTATTCTTAAAGAGTACTATTTCTACGTACTTAGTAAATTAGTTAACTATAACTATAATAGCGTTGTAGGCTATTTTTATAGCAAAGTTCTTTAACAAAAGCAATTTTGTTACAAAATTTATAGAGATATTAGTTTAAAGCTCGTTTAGTAGCTTTAAAGCTTGTATTTCTTTGTATTGTGCGTAGGTACTATGTTTGTTTTTCTAGTAGTTTGCACATTTCTTAATAATTGCAGTAACTTTGTTTTTTATTTCGCTAAACTTGTAGTTTTGTTTAATAAGTTTTATAGTTCGTGTAATTCTAAAGTAACTATAAACTAGGTTATTGTAATGTTGTTGTATAATTGCTTTTTGCAATTTTTTTAAAACTGTAATTGTAGTTTTTAGAAGCACATTTAGCGTTCTAGCTAGTTTTAGTAATTTGTTTTAGTTAACTTTAAGTATTGCGGTGTTAATAGTTTTCTTTGTTTTAGCAATATTATATTGTTAGCTAAAAGCGTTAGCTTTGCTTTTTTTTTTTTTTAGTGTGTACACGATTTTGAACTTGTATTAGCTTAACATTTTTAACTATCTAACTTGTTTTTAGTTAAGTACTTTAGTAGTTGTGAAATTAACTAAGTTCTTGTAATTTGTAAATATTGTAAGTTTTAAGCAGCTTTTTACGTAGACTCTTTAATGCTATAAGCATGCAACAATAGCTAGTAGCTTTTTATCGTGCACGTTGTATTGTTTTTTAAGTTCTAAAAACTTGCGTAAGTAATAAGCAATAGAGTGCTATTTGCCTTTGTGCAATTAACTAGCACATTCTTCTAGCGCAAAATCTAACGCGTTGGTTTTAAAGCGTAAAAGTTGTTTTGCTTAAAATATCTAAAAGCATAGTAAACTAATGCTTGCGTTTTTAAGCTGTTAGAAAGCTTTTTTTGCTTTTTTGCTTTATGCGAAAGCTGTATTCTTTCGCGTAAGCTTTGTCAAAAGTATAGCAATTTTTAAGTAATTTTTAATAAACTATTAATTAAAGTTTAAAAACTTTAAAAAGAATTGTATTTCTTTAACGTTCTTAAGTTGTAGCTATTTTTTAACTACTTTAATCTTGTCTTTGCTTATGCGTACTTCGTTCGCTTTTACTACGTATTCAAAAAATGCAACTTTGCGCTTGTAGAATTTGCACTTTTTTAGTTTAAGTTAAAAGTTAAACTTGTTAAAGCACTTTAGCACTGTTTTAACATGTTCTACATAGTTCTTTTAAGTTTTAAAATAAATAAAAATGTTGTCTAGATAGGCAACAACAAAGATATCTAAGTGCATTTTTAACACGTTGTTAATAAGCTTTTAAAAAGTTGCTAAAGCATTTGTAAGCTTAAATAGCATAATAGTGTATTCGTAGTATTTGTATCTTGTTTAAAACGCTGTTTTTTATTTTTTACTTTTTTTAATTTTAATAAAGTAGTAACTATTTTGTAGGTTAAGCGCTGTAAAAACTTTTGCGTAGAATAATCAATCTTGTAGTTCCGTAATATTTAGTAGAAAGTATTAATTCTTAACTGTAATGTTGTTAAGCTTTTAATAGTTAACGCATAGTCGTAGTACGCTATTTTTCTTTAGTACAAAAATAATTAAGTATTTTGCAAGTAACTGTAATAGTTGTATGTAACTTTTTTTAAAGTTATTTTTAATGTAATTGCAAAGTGTGCTTAACTTTTTTTCTAATAGTTTGTATATTAAGTTAAAAGTTAGTTGCTTTCTTTTTTGTAAAACGATTTTGTAGTTTTAAAATTTGTGTTTTAGTAATGCTTCTGCATTTACTACTTTTTAAAAGAAATATCTAAACTTTTTATACTTGTAGAGTATTTCTAAAAGTACGCTAATTTTTTTCTTTACTTTAACTTGTTAATCTAAAAGCTTTAAGTTTGTATTTATTAAGTTAGACTTTTGTTTCTTAAAGCCGTTCTTTGTTAATGCAATTACATTAATTGTTTTTTTATTTGCTATTAAACTTTGCCAATGCGCAGGCATAGTGTTAGAAGCGCTAGTCTTGCAATACTCTAACAAAAGCGTATTTTTTCTCTAGTTAATTTAAAAGTTGTGCTTTTTTAACTAAAAAAGTTTTAAAATAATATCGTAGATAGCTAGTTTAAAAACGTTAAAAGCTAACTTTTTTTAGTATTGTTTAATGTGCAACGGTACATTACGTATTTTGTGTATAACTATTAGTTGCGCTCGTATAAGCTATTCATCGGCGCTAGTAAGTAAATAGAGCTATTATTTCTCTAGTAAGTGTAAACTAGCTACAAACACTACTTAAGCGAAAACAAAGTTATTCTATGCTTCTATGTTAATTAAAGCTTTTATTAAGTAACGTAGATTTCTAGCAAGTTGCTTACCTAAGCGAGTTACTTACCTACGCTAAGCTTTCTACTAACACTTGCTTTTTTCTTTTTACTACGCAATAGCTTAACTACACAACGCGCTACGCGCTTTAAACAAAAGCTAAATATAGCTTGCAATCTAGGCTATCTAACGCAACGCAACACTTTTTTAGCAACGCGCTGCATTAATCTACAACGTTCTTTAAAAAACACTAAGCAATTAGCTTGCTAAAAAACTTTTACGACGCAATTGCACACTTAACTTAATAAAGCTTCGTTTAACAGAAAACACAGTAATTAAGAAGTATGCTATTAACTTTAACGCGCGAAGCTTTCTACTTAGGCTTGCTAAGTTAGAGAATAAAGCTAACCTACTACTCGCAGCGCGAAGCTAGCTACTAGTTAAAAATAACTAAGTTACGTTGTTCGTCAAGCGTTACTCTAAGCTTTAAATTAAGTTTAATTAAAAGTACAACTATAAAAAGCTCTTTGTAAGAATTTTAAGCTTGTAGCTAACTAGTTTAAGCTTGTAGCAAACATGAAAGCTAAGTACAACGTAGTAAACAAGAATACTTACAACTTTAATAAAACGAGCTTTATAATAGGCTAGATCTTAACGAGTATAGTAATTACTAGCTTAGAGCGTTAAGAACGGCTGAAAACAGTGCAGCAAAGTAACAGAAAGTAAACAACAATAGTACAAAGCGTTAACGCGATAAAGTAAGCTATTCTACTTTTTATTATTTTTTAAAGCAAGAACTACTTTTTTGCTTAGTACAAGAAGAATAGCTTACTTTGCAACTAGGTTATCGTAGTTTCTAAAAACAGCTAAACAAACAACAAGCTAAGTTTAAAGTAGTTAAAGCACTTTAACGCTTATACAAAGAAACGTACTATTAGAATAGTACATTTACTTTTTATTAACAGCTATAAGAGCTATAACTCGCTTGCTTTCTAGTAGTACTACAAAAATAACAGCATTATTACTTTTTGCATGCTTTCTTACTCGTTGCACTTTTTGCAGCTTTTTAATATTAGCTGTTTTGCGCCTTTAAAAAAGGCGTACAGCTGCTAAGCTAAAAATCTAATGCGCAACTAGATTAACTACATTACTAAACTTAAGTTTTTGCTATGCTTTATTAGCGCTTACAACGCTTCTATTACAAAAAGCAATATCTAAAAAAGCTTTCGAAGTGCTAGATTAGTTCTATTCAACCTAGAAGCAGTAATTTTGAAGCTTAACGTGCAGCTTTGCACTCTACTATTACTTACCGTAAAAAACAGTTTCTAGTAGTTTCAAACTTTAAGCAATACTTTAAAATTTAAGTCGCAATTAACGCTAATTTGAAAGAAAATTCAAAAGCATGTAGATAGCTTTTTTACTTTAATAGTTAATGCTTTTGCAAAGCTTTCTAAAGGCGCAAAGTATGCAGCAGCTTCTATGCTGCTACTGCGCAACTAAGTCGCTAAACTTTAAGCTGCTAACAAGGCTTTTTTGCAACAAAAATCGCACAAGAGAAAGCGTGTGCAGCAAAAAAGTACTTTTATAGTTAAAAAAAGCGTGCGCTTAACAGCCCTTAAGGCGTTTAAAACGCGCAGTAATAAAAAAAAAGCGAAGAAAAAAGCTCGTAGTAATGCTAGTAATTAGAGCAGCTAGCTTTTAAGACGCTGTAGACGTTGCGGCAAGCTAAAGCACAATAAACGCACGTGTAGGTTAGATGCAGCAGTTAATTTTAAGTAATTTAAGTTATTTTAACCTATACTAGGTGCTAGAGAGAAAGTAGTAAAAAGAAAAAAGTAGGTAGTAGAAAGAAAGCTTGGCGCAGGTAAGCAACTCGCCTAGGTAAGCAACTCGCTAGAAATCTACGTTAACTATTAAGCTTTACTAAAAGCTTAATTTGTTTCGCTAGGTTAATTACGTTAATTTGTCTAACTTTGAGGTTAAGCGTTGCTAGCCTAAAAAAAACTCTGTACCAAATTTATTAGCTTTCTTGAAAGTTTAATGTTGTGCGCAGTTAGAGTGTAGGTAGGTTTGCTACTAAGCCTAAGTGCAGTTGTCGTTTACAAGCATTCGCATTGCAAGTAGTTTTACTAAGTTGTTTTTTCTAGAGAAATACAGTATGTCGCGTTTGTTTTATAGGTAGTATTCGCAAGTATTGTTTTTGCAGTTAAACTACTTTTAAAAGCAGAATTAGCTTTTTCTTTTAAGAAACTATTCTGTGCTTTGCTTGTTAGAGTAATAAACAAAATAGTAGTTGTAAAAGCACACTATCTATAACATCTTTGCGTGTTCTAGATTTTAGTAGTTTAAGTAGTACTGTAGTTTGTAGAAGTTCGTATTGTTGCGTTTTTTTTTAAAGCATTGTTGAGATTCTTTTGCAGCTTTATCGTGCTAGTGTTTTTTAGTAGCCAATTCGTTTAGATCTAAAAGTAAAATGTTTTTTTCAAAGCGTTTTGTTTTCTTGAGCTTTTAATAGATTCTTCGTTTGTTTTTCTTTGTAAGCTCTTGTTTGAGCTCGTTAAGATAATGCTATATTGAATTCTCGTAAATCGAAATTTGTAGCTGCTCGT
Source organism: Massariosphaeria phaeospora (assembly GCA_011032825.1). Taxonomy (NCBI): domain Eukaryota; kingdom Fungi; phylum Ascomycota; class Dothideomycetes; order Pleosporales; genus Massariosphaeria; species Massariosphaeria phaeospora. The sequence continues at coordinate 434,327 of JAADJZ010000031.1, read as the reverse complement.
TTGGTAACTCGTATTCTTCGTCTATCAAATAGTTAGAATCGTTGCAAAGCAATTTTTCTTTAGCTAAACTTGTTTCTTTAGGCAACTGTTCTCTTTAATTCTTAACATCTATAGAGGTAATTACTTTCTATTCTTTATAAATACTACTCGTAGCATTGAATAGTACATTTAACTATCGAACGACTTTGTTTTTTTAATAACAGTTGCTAGAAATGTAGCTTAGTTTGCTACAATTATAGCAAGTTCTTGTTTTTTTGCTATACTTTAATTGTTTGTTAATTAGTTTGCTTTTGTTGAAGTTGTTGAAGTGCATAAGTTTGTATTTTTAAGCTAAGTTGTATACGCTTGCTAAGCGCAAGTGTTAAGTTTGTACTTAACGCTAGCTAGTGTTAAGTATATAGCTCTTATTGCTCTTTAGTGCGTAGAACTTTGCTTTAGCTTGCATTTTAATTGCAAGTTCGTACAACTTATTGTCAAAGCAAATTAATTTTTTAATTAAGTTGTTTAAAGTGTTTGTAGCTGCTTCGAAGCGCATTAGTTTTGCTTTAACGTTATTTTTTAGCTTTTGCTTGTACATGCGCATAAGTGCTTTGTTGTTCTAGTTAGTCTAGATAAAGTACTATTAAAATAGGTTAGCGTAGTTTCTAGCTAACTTAGTCTAGCGTATTTGTTAAATAGTTTTTTTTGCAATAGCGAGTTTGTTAGCAATTGCATAAAATTGTTGCAGCTTGTTTTTAAACACAGCGCGATTTTTGAACATGCGTGTAATTATGTTTTTATTGTTGTTGCTATTTAAGTACTTTTTTAAGTAAAGTTGAACTTACTTAAAAGCTATTTCTTTTATGTAGAAAGCTATTAAAGATGCTTTATTAATATCGTTAACGTAGTTATTTTTAAACTTAAAAAAGAAGTTGAACTAGAGTAACTAGTTTTTTAGCTTTAAGCGATTTCTATAGTAGAAGTTAAGCTTTGCTACTTTCGTACCGCTAGTGCGAGTATAAAGAAAAGTAGTTATTAAAGTATTACTTATCTTAAGAGTTTTTAATATGTAAAGGCTAAGCGAACTTGAAAAAGTTGTTTATTAAACTTAGGTTAGTCTATCGAACTTACTTATTCCCTAAGAACTAATCTAAGCCTAATAAACGATTTTTCTAAGTTCGCTTAGCCTTTACACCTCGCTAGCGCCAAATATTCGCAACATTAGCTAATTCTTAATTTTTCTCTTGTTTTTTAGTGCTTTGGTAATTTGTTTAAAAATGTTTTTATACTGTTAAAAGTTAACATTGTAATAAATACAAGCTTACTTTTTATAAACAAAGCTAAGTTTTGCTTAAAGCTACTTAACTACGTATTGTAAGTACAATAATGTAATAAACTTATGTAATAACTTACTACTTTTTTGTTTGTAGTAGCGTTGCTTATTTAGAAGCTTAAGTTTAGTTGCTAACTACTTTTTCTAGTTGTGCGTAGACAACGCAGTAAACTTTTCTTTCGCTTTAAGCTTTTTTTTAAGCTAGTATTTTGCTTGCTAATTTCTTGCACTAGCATTTGCAATTGCTTTTTCTTTAGCACTTAAGTAAGCTGTTTAATTTCTCTAAGCAGTTGCGCAAGCAGTATTGCTTAATTAATTTTTAAATAGTAGCTTGTAATGTGTAAAGCGCTTTTTTTGTAATTTAACGCAACTGCGATTTGCTAGTACGCTAAGAACTTTGTGCTTTTTAAACTTAAAGCTTTGAATTTGTTAGCAAATGCTATAATAAACTTTTGTAATAATTACATTTGTAAGCGCTTTCTACTTTGCTAGCTTAAACTTAGTCAAAACTTTGATTTTGTAAAGCAAAAGCAACTTATTATTAAGCTCGTAGTTTATTTTGTTGTTAAGCTTTTGCTTAATTGTAGCTTTTGTATTTGTAATAAATGTAAGTAATAATAAAGCTAGTTGTAGTACGTAGGTAAGTAGAAGTAAAAAGTAAAGTAGTAAAAAGTTAAGTAGCGAATTTACAAGCTAGATTTTGTGTAGAGTAGCTTGTACGCTGTTGCAAAAGCTGCAGCTTTAGCTAGCGTTTTACTACTAGCTACTTAAAACACGCACTTTTGCTATAGCTTTTGCAGCTTCTTTACTTGCCGTAATTATTACAAATAATTATTACAACTTTCTACTATCTATACTATATCTACTACGTAGCAATTCTTTTGCAATAGCTTGCACTAAGCAAACTAACTACTACTACTTTGCTACTAGCAGCAAAGCTTTGCGAAAGTTTTTTGCAATAAAAGTAGCTTGCAAATCTAGCAATTTATACAAAAACAAAAAGAAACTAATAATAAGTAGTATAAAAAAGCTTTACTGCTAAAAGCAAAAAAGTAAGTTATTATAGTAGTTAATTACAGCTTAATTTTTAACAACATGCAGCTATTGCGTTGCGCAAAATTCAACAATACTAGAAATTAACTAAGCTTTTTATGCGCAAACTGCTATTTAGTTAGCTAGTTTGCAAAATTACGCAAAAGTTTAAGCCTAATCTACGCTTTTAAGCTAGTGCAATTAAAGCTATACAAAAAGTAACAAAAGCTTTTCTAATTAGTATTTTTAAAAGTATAGCTTTCTACCTATTGCTAAGTGCAAAGCTAACTTTAATAGATACTAATATAAACGCTATATACGCGAAAAGAGTAACAATTAACACAAGAAATATAAATTTAGCAAAAAAATACTATAGAAAGTACAAGAAAAGTTTGTAGCAAATGTAAAAGCAAAAGTTTAGTTGCTACTTGTTTTAGCAGTATAAAGCTATAATAATTTTAAATTTTTTAGCAATACTTAGCGTAGACGTTGCTTTATACTTAGCTATTAAAATGCAACTAATTCTACGCTATAATAATAATTTGTAATAAACTTAAGCAACTTGTACTTTGCTAACGTTGAAATACAAAATGTAAACTCTAAATATAACAACTTAACTATAACTCAACTATAACCTAAAGCTTGTGCAAAATAACTTAACTTTAACTTAAAGTTTATGCAACTTAACTTAACTATAACTTTGTACTAGCGTTAAAAAATTGAGTATATAAGTAGAGTTGAGTTAGAGTTATAAAAAAAGCAACTTAACTTTAACTTAACTTTTATTTATTCGCTAGCCTACTTATACCTACGCTAAAACTAAATAGCGTAGGTTAAAGTTAAGTTAGCACATACCTCTACAATTTTATATTTTAATATATTTTCTTTTTATAATTATAACAGCTAGTTATAATAAGTTTATTAACTTAAAAGAAGTACTTATAACCTAACTTTAACCTACGCTTTAATTACTCTAACTTAATTTTAACTTTAGGTCTGTGCAACTCTAACTTAACTTATACCTAATAATAAATACTTTCTACTTATTCGCTAGCGTACGCGTAATGTAGCTACTATAGCTGTTAACAATAAAAAAGCGCTATTGCTAACGCGCTTTTGTTGCAGTATAGCGCTTAAACAACTACTTAAGCTATGCTAATCTAATATTGTTGTTTGTCTATTTTAAAGTTGAGTTAGTAACAAAAACCTTGTGTTTTTTTAGCTTTAATAGAGTTAACCTAGCTTAATTACAACCTAGCTTTTCTTTCGTAGATAAAAGCAAGCGGTAGTAAATTCTAATTGCTACAAACGCAAGCTAAAAGCGTAATCTATTTTTTATTACTATCTTGTATAGCCGCTGTACGCAGTTTTGCTAGCTAAATTGCTTTAAAAAAACGCGTTTGGTGCGTATAGTTATACTAACGAAAAAGCTTTTTTTTATTTATATTGTAAGTATTGCTTAGTTTTACATCGTACTTTCGCATTTTTCTATAAATTAGTTGAAAGTATAGGTTGTATTTCTTATATAAAATAGCTTAGTAACAATTGCAATTAAGCCTAGCGCTTTATTTAACTGTAAGCTTATTTTTGTGTTAATGCAAAAAGCGCAAAACCTACGTATTTAAAGCTTTTTATTTTGCAACTATACTTGCGAAACTTTGTACTATTTTTTGTATAAGTAGCAAGCTTTGCTTAACGTACTTTACGAGCTCGCCGAACACACGAGTTCGCTAGACACTTTTGCCAAGCTCCTACCAAAACTACTCTATTCTAGCGCAAAACAGCTTACTTTAGCTCTATATAGAGCAATCTAACCTAAGATATTATTTAGAGTTTACTTCTGCTACTTGCTTACACGTACGTGCGTTATGCTTGGTTTAACTGCACTGTTTACACTGCCTTTGAGATAGTTCACCTGCTTTAGCGCGCACTTGCGTCTTTAACTTTTTTTTATTACTACGCGCTCTAAACTCTTTTAGAGCAGTTAGACGAGCTTTATTCTCAACTATCAAGGTTTTTTCTGCCTAAACTCGCTTTCTTTTATGCGATCTACGTCGCGTAGCAGCCTTATTTGCTGCTCAAAGCTTTGCAATTTTTTTTTGCGCTAACACTAGCTTGTGCGCGATAATAGCTGCTTTTTTTAAGACTTTTTTAAAGGCTTTTACTATAGACGTTGGTAAGCTATCTATATGCTTCTAAATTCTTGCTTTTACAAGCGTTAATTGCAACTTTAGTTTAAAAGTATTGCTTAGAGTTTGCAACTACTAGGGCTCGTTGTTAATAGACAGTAGTAGTAATAAAGTACGCAACTAGACGTTAAAAGCTGTTATAACTTGTTCTAAGTTAAATAAAACTAATCTAGCGCCTCAAAACTCTTTTTAGATATTACTAAAAGTAATTGCTGCATTATAAGCGCGTATAAAGCATAGTAGAAACTTAAGTTTTGTAATGTAAGTAATTCGGTTGCGCATGAGATCTTTAGCTTAGCGCTCGTACGCTTTCTTTAAAAAAGCAAAACAACCTATATTAAGAAGCTGCAAAAAGTGCGATAAGTGCAGAAGCATACAAATAGTAATAATCTTGTTCTTCTTGCAGTATTGCTAGAATGCGAGCGAGTTATAGCTCTTATAGCTGTCAATTGCGAGTAGTTAGTAAGCACTAACTACTTTCTTCTTTGTATGCTTATTAAAGTGCTTTAACTACTGCAAGCTAAGCTTATTTGTTGTCTAGCCGTTCTTAGAAACTGCAATAACCTAGTTCTAAAGCAGATTCTTCTTTTTGTACTAGGCAAAAAAGTAATAGCAGCTCTTAAAAATAATAAAAAGTAGAATAGCTTACTTTGTTGCGTTAATGCCTTGGATAACTGTTGTCTATTCTCTATTGCCTTGCTGTATTGCCTTTAGCTGTCTTTGTTTCTCTAAAGCTGTAACAACTGCTTTAGTTGTTATCTAGCCTATTATAAAGCTTGTCTTGTTAAAGTTGTACGTGTCTTTATTCTAGATGCCGTACTTGGCTTTGATGTTAGCTACTAGGCTAAACTAGCTCTAGATAACCTCTAGGTCCTCGCAAAGCGCTCTTTTATAATTGTACTTGCAATTAAACTTTATTGTAAACTTAGAGCAGTGCTTAACCTACGTACTAGGCTAGTTTAAGCTAACCTAGCCTAGATTGCGCTTTGCGCGCAAAAAATTGGCTATATTAGCTACAGCTGCGAGCCTAGAGAGAAATCCGCGCGTAATAAGCTTAAGTATATACTCAACAACTACGCTCTCTTTAGTTTTTGTTAAATTTATTAATTTAAGCTTGTAATCTGCTTGTAAAGGCTGTTTAGCGCGTTGATTGCTTAGTGCTGCTTAAGAGACGTTATAGATAGCTGCAGCGCGTTGCAAAAAAAGTATCGCGTTTTGTTTAAAAGCTTAAAGAGCAGTTTGTATCTAACGTTTATTAGAAGGCTCTATCTAGTGTTGTTGTAGAAGCATCGTGTACATAGGTAGAGTTGGTAGAAGCTTGGCAAAAGTGTTCGGCGAACTCGTGTGTCTAGCGAGCTTATAAAGTACGTTAGTGCATTTTTTTATGTATATAACATGTTTTGCTTTTTATTATAAGTTAAGTAATTGCTAGTGTTTGTAGTACTTTATTTAAAACTACAATATGCTTTAGTGTTTTTGCAATAGCGTTATGCAATTAACGCTAAACTATTTAGCAACTTAGTAGTACAAGAAAAATGCGCTAGGTTTGCACAAGTTAATTGCTTTAATTGCAGCGTTAATTGAATTTATATTAGTAAAGTAACAAAGTGTTAAAGTTAAAATAAATTATATGTTTTGAAGTTAGAGTAGCTTGTGTACTATAATAGCTTGCGTAGCGTATAAGCACTTTATAGTTAGTTATATATAACGTATTCTACTACTAAGCAAGTTAACCTACTAAAATTAGTTTTTGCTAAAACAACCTACTTTTTTATTATAGTGCCCGTGCGCGCGATAAGCTAGTACAACTAATAAGCTATTTCAATATTAAAACATGTATTTCGTTTTAACTTTAATGCGTTACTACTTTTACGCTAGCGAATAAGTAAAAAGTACTTATTAATAGGTATAAGTTAAGTAATAAGTTGCACAAACTTTAAGTTAAAGTTAAGTTAGAGTTAATCTAGCGTAGGTAGAAGTTAAGTTAAAGTAGTTAAAGCTTTAGGTTAAAAGTTAAATTAGAGCTACCTAAATAGTTAAGAAACTGTAATAAATAAATGTAATAAATATATATAAAAAACTTAATATTAATATAAGTTGTAAATATTATGTAAAACTCAACTACAACTATAAACTTTAACTACTTTAACTTAACTTTAATTTAAGCTACTTAGTAACTAGCGTAGGTTAAAGCTAGAGTTAAGTTGAAATCTAACGTAAGCTAACTTAATTCTAACTCAACTTCTACTTATTTACTAGCCTAACAACTTTACTAATATAAACTTAATTAAAGCTGCAATTAAAGCAATTGAATTAGGTAAAGCTAGCGTATCTTTCTTATATTACAAAGTTGTAGAATAGTTTAGTGTTAATTGCACAACACTGTTGTAAAGGTACAAAAGCAAAATGCAGTTTTATGCAGCTACATTAGAAAAACAGCAATTACTTAACTTACAATAAAAAACAAAGCTTGTATAGTACATAAAAAAATACACAAAGCAAAGCTTGCTACTTACAAAAAAAATAGTACAAGATTTCGCTAGCGTAGTTGCGAAATACAAAGCTTTGTATGCGTAGGTTTCGCGCTTTTTGCATTGCTACGCTAACAAGCTTACTACTAAATAAAGCGCTAAAATTAATTGCAAACGTTACTAAACTAACTTATATAAAAAACACAACTTATACTTTTAACTACTACACAAGAAAATAAATAAGTACAGCGTTAAAGCGCGCAATACTTATAATATAAATAAAAAAAGCTTTTTTGTTAGCATTACTATACGCTTAAAACGCGTTTTTTAAGTAGTTTAGTAGGCAAAATTGCGTACAGCAGCTATACAAGATAGTAATAAAAAATAAATTACACTTTTAGCTTGTATTTGCGCTAATAGTAAAGCAGTGCTGCTTGCTTTTATTTACAAAAAAAAAGCTAGCTTGCAATTAAGCTAAGTTAACGACGTTAAAACTAAAAAACACTAAGTATTTATAGCAAACTCAACTTTAAAATAAACAAACAACGATATTAAATTAGCTTAGCTTAAGTAGATGTTTAAGCGCTACACAAAGCAAAAAGCGTACTAGTAATAGCGCTTTTTTTTTGTTAACAGCTATAGCAGCTACTTTACGCGCAAGTTTATAAACTTTTGCAACGCTAATAAAATTCTACTAGCTATTTTTTTTCTTTATTTAACTTATACTTTACAGCTACTTAATATAGTATTAATTTTATTTTTTTCAAACTACTACTCGCAAGAACTTAACTACTACTTATACTAATTGCAAAAGCTTGTTAGCATTAAAAAAGCAACTTTTTTCTAATATTTTAGTTAGCGTAGAGTACTACAATAAAAAGAGAAACTATATAGAAAAGTTTTAAAGCTACGAGCGTATAGCTAATAAATGCAAAAATTATACTCAAACGCTTTAATACTACTACTTTAAATAAAAATAAAAATACAAAACTGCAAAAGCTTAGTAATAAAAATACTTAAAATAATATACAAAAAATTCTAGACACTGCAGTTGCAAATAAAATAAAAAGTAAAGCTAAGTGTTTTGCTAGTACATTACAATTTCTACAAGTTCAAAACAAGCTATTCTACTACAAAAACAATAGCTTTTGCTTAGTACTTACTAGAAAACAAAAGTATAAAAAGAAAGTAAAGTTTTTTACTTGCAACAGCGCGACAAGTACTATACTAGCGCTATACTATAAAGTTCTTGCAAAATCTAAAAAGCTTAAGTGCGCAAAATAGTTAAATAGCGCAAAAAAAAGTAGCAAAAACTTTAAAAAACTTGAGCAAAAAAGCTTAAAGCTACTGCTACACTATATAAAACAAAAATAGTAAAAAAAGCAAAAGCGCTACAACAAATTACAAAGAAGTAGCGTAATAAAAAGCAAAAAGCGAAAGCTACAAAGCTAGCTACTACGCGTGCGCTTAAAAAGTAGCAACGCAACGCTGCAACTTTACAAAAATCTTGCAATATACTAAACAAAAGTAAGCAAGTAGCTTTAGCGCTATAGTAAAATTTACAAAAAAGCGTTGTATTGTAGGTACTACAAGTAGTATTAATGCTGCATTTCTACTTAGGCTAGCGAATAAGTAGAAGTTAAGTTAAAGTTAAGTTGCTTTTTTTATAACTCTAACTTAACTACGCTGGCGAATGGGTAGAGAGTACCTATCGTTGGGTATAGGTTGAGTTAGAGTCGCACAGACCTAGAGTTAAAGTTGAGTTAGAGTAATCAAAGCGTAGGTTAAAGTTGAGTTATAGGTACTACCTTTAGGTTAATAAACCTGTTATAACTAGCTGTTATAATTATAAAGAGAAAATATATTAAAATATAGAATTGTAGAGGTCTGTGCTAACTCAACCTATACCCACGCTAAAACGTTTTAGCGTAGGTATAGGTTGAGTTAGCACTAGGGTCTTACGTAAGCTAACCCAACCTTAACTCAACCTATACCTATTTACTACTCTAAACTTAACTCTACTTATATACTTAATCTTTTAACGCTAGTACAAAGTTATAGTTAAGTTAAGTTGCATAAACTTTAAGTTAAAGTTAAGTTATCTTGCATAAGCTTTAGGTTATAGTTAAGTTATAGTTAGATTGTTATATTTAGAGTTTACATATTGTATTTTAACGTTAGCAAAGTACAAGTTGCTTAAGTTTATTACAAATTGTTATTACAGCGTAGAATTAGTTGCATTTTAATAGCTAAGTATAGAGCAACGTCTACGCTAGGTATTACTAAAAAATTTAAAATTATTATAGCTTTATACTGCTAAAACAAGTAGCAACTAAACTTTAGCTTTTACATTTGCTACAAACTTTTCTTGTACTTTCTATAGTATTTTTTTGCTAAATTTATATTTCTTGTGTTAATTGTTACTCGTTTCGCGTGTATAGCGTTTATATTAGTATCTATTAAAGTTAGCTTTGCACCTAGCAATAGGTAGAAAGCTATACTTTTAAAAATACTAATTAAAAAAGCTTTTGTTACTTTTTGTATAGCTTTAATTGCACTAGCTTAGAAGCGTAGATTAAGCTTAAACTCTTGCGCAATTTTGCGAACTAGCTAACTAAATAGCAGTTTGCGCATAAAAAGCTTAGTTAATTTCTAGTACTATTAAATTTTGCGCAACGCAATAGCTGCATATTGTTAAAATTAAGCTGTAATTAACTACTATAATAACTTACTTTTTTGCTTCTAGCAGTAAAGCTTTTTTACACTACTTATTATTAGTTTCTTTTTGTTTTTGTACGAATTGCTAGATTTGCAAGCTACTTTTGCTGCAAAAAGCTTTTGCAAAACTTTGTTGCTAGTAGCAACGTAGTAGTAGTTAGTTTGCTTAGTTTAAGCTATTGCAAAAGAATTGCTGCGTAGTAAGTGTAGTATAGAAAATAAAAAGTTGTAATAATTATTTGTAATAATTATAGTAAATAAGAAAGCTGCAAAAGCTGTAGTAAAAGTGCGTGTTTTAAGTAGCTAGTAGCAAAGTGCTAGCTAAAGCTATAGCTTTTGCAGCAGCGTACAAGCTACTCTATACAAAATCTAGCTTGTAAATTCGTTACTTAACTTTCTACTACTACTTACCTACGTACTACAACTAGCTTTATTATTACCTACATTTATTACAAATACAATAGCCGCAATTAAGTAAAAACTTAACAACAAAATAAATTACGAGCTTAATAATAAGTTGCTTTTGTTTTACAAAATTAAAGTTTTAACTAAACTTAAGCTAGCAAAGTAGAACGCGCTTACAAATGTAATTATTACAGAAGTTTATTATAGCATCTACTAACAAACTTAAAGCTTTAAGTTTAAAAAGCACAAAGTTCTTAGCGTACTAGCAAACTGCAGTTGCGTTAAATTACAAAAAAGCGCTCTACACATTACAAGCTACTATTTAAAAGTTAATTAAGTAATACTACTTACGCAACTGCTTAAAAAAATTAAACAGCTTACTTAAGTGCTAAAAAAAAAGCTATTGCAAATGCTAGTGCAAAAGATTAGCAAGCAAAATACTAGCTTAAAAAAAAGCTTAAAGCGAAAAAAAAGTTTACTGCGTTGTTTACGCACGACTAAAAAAAGTAGTTAACAACTAAACTTAAACTTCTAAATAAGCAACGCTACCGCGAACAAAAAAGTAGTAAGTTATTACATTAGTTTATTACATTATTGTACTTACAATGCGTAGTTAAGTAGCTTTAAGCAAAACTTAGCTTTGTTTATAAAAAGTAAGCTTGTATTTATTACAATATCAACTTCTAACAGCACAAAAACATTTTTAAACAAATTACCAAAGCACTAAAAAACAAGAGAAAAATTAAGAATTAGCTAATGTCGCGAATATTTGGCGCTAGCAAGGCTACTAATAGAATTATGCGTCGTATCTACTTAAACGAATTAGCTAAGTTAAAAAATAATTCGTTTAAAAACAAGAAAGCTAAAATAAATTAGCAAAAGTTTGTAAAAACGTTAACTTTAGAGAATGTAACACTAGTAACTGCTAAAAACTAAAAGTAAGTTATTATAGCAATGTTATTAGAAGTGTTTTTTTACTAAACGTAATTGTAATTGAACTTAGAAGTTTTGCTTAAAAAATTATTCTATGTTTAGAGAGCTTAATAATAACAAAAAAAAACAATTTTATTTTTATTTTGAATAGAATAACAAAGTAACAATTTGTTGCCTATAGATCTAATCTATGTATAAAATATACTTAAAAGAGTTAACTACAAAGAATTTGATTTATAAAAGAAATTTTGCTAATTTATATAGTTCTATAATTCTTTGCTAAAAGCGTTTTGCTTTGCTTGCTTAGTATGCTTAGCCTAAGCACTCTAAGCACTTTAATCGTAGTTCTACTTAGTTTACTAAAACTAAGCGTTGTTTTACTTAGTTCGCTAAAACTAAGCGCTATTACGTAACTACTAACTTAATTCTGCTTCGCGCGTTTTCGTACTTTTATTTTGCGAACCTACGAGTTCTAACAACTTTTTTACGTTGTTGCTTAGTTTACAATACCTAGTATTATTTTTGTTTGTAACAAGTAGTTTATTATATACTTATACTAACTACACTAGCTTACGCAAGCTTACGCTTTCTTTCGAACTACGCGTAAATAGTAATAATACTTATAAAAATATTAACAGCTTGTATATTCTAGCGCTTACAATTAGAGTAGTAAATAGGTATAAATTAAGTTAAAGTTAAGTTAGCTTACGTAAAACTCTAGTGCTAACTTAACTTATACCTACGCTAAAACTAAATAGCGTAGGTTAAAGTTAAGTTAGCATAGATTTCTACAATTTTATATTTTAATATATATATTTTTTATAATTATAACAGCTAGTTATAATAAGTTTATTAACCTAAAAGTAGTATCTATAATCTAACTTTAACTTACGCTTTAATTACTTTAACTTAACTTTAACTTTAGGTTTGTGCAACTCTAACTTAACTTATACTTAACAATAAGTACTTTCTACTTAATCGCTAGCGTACCTACAATTAATAAGTACAAAAAAGAAGTAAGTAGTAAGTTAGAAATTAATGCGTTCTACAATAAGTATAAAGACGAATATAAAATAGAAAATTAGTAGAGAAAAGCGTTAGCAGAAGCAAACAAGTTCTTTAGTAAAAATAAAAATAAAGTTAAAAATAAAAATAAAAATAAAGAGCAGAATAAAGTAGTAGATAAAGTAGTAGAGCAAACTAAGTTAGAAAAGTATTTAAATTAAAAAAGTTTTTCTAACAATAGTAACGCTTATAAAAAAGCGTAGACTTAAAGCTTTTTACTTTTTTATGTAAATTAAAACGTTGCTAGTATAAACATAGCTAGTATTTACTATTTATAACGCAGCCTAAAACGTGTATAACATTGCGATTAATAGATTAACAAGTATAACCTAATTAGAACTGTAAAATAAAAGCGCTACTACTGCAGCTTTAATTTTAGCTTTAATTTTAGTTGCATTACTGCTTTAGCCTTTGCGCTTAAATATTAGCAATATTTCGCAAGCAAAAAAGCATGTTCTGTTTTTTTTTAACAATCTACGTGTTTTTCTTTAGCAATGTACTTATTTTTTATTTTTAGTTTACTCTAACACTAATTATTATAGTTTATTATTATAGTACCTGCGCTTTTGTATTATATCTTTTGTTATAAACATAGTAAAACATTTGCTACTTATTTGTTTATTTAAATTCAACGCTAAGCAATTTGTTTGAAAAAATTTAATTTAAATAAACTACATTTAGTAAAAGATTTTTCTACGCAGATTAAAAATAATATAGAACAAAAAGTAGTAGTAACTGCGTAGAAAATGTAGTAGAGTTCTACTAAGTAAGTTTTAAACCTAAAAATAGCAAATTTGCAATAAAACTTTGCTATACGCACTAGTTAAGTATAGCTATAGTTTAAAAAAGTTGCTAATTCTAGTAATAGCTACTTCTACGTATTTTGCTATAATTGCAATTTTGCTCTTTAGCACCTAGCAGTTAAAACTATTAAAACTAAATACTTACTTAACTACTTTGAATCTAAGACTTACTAAAAAACGTTTACTTTTATTTGCTTTTAATTTCGTTTACAGCTAGCACTATGTTAACTTTAATTTACTACTATTGTACTACTATATTCAACTTAGGCTTTTAAACAAGAACTAGTACGAGTAGTTATATATAGCAACTAGTTTTTTTAAACAATCAAGCAGCTTTTATTTTAGCAATTTCTTTAATTTCTTTAACCTAATATTTTAAGTATTAGCTAATTCCAATTATAGAAAATGTTCTATAAACGATTTGAAAAAGCTAAAGCATTACTTCTTAATACTATTAGCTAGTTAACTAAAATCTTAATTGCAATAAATAGATAGTTTGCTTCTAATTATTTTAGTTTCTTTGTAGTTAAAGAATACTACGTTAACTGCAACTAGTAGCTTTAAAAGAAGTTACTAAATTTCGTTTTTCTACGCGAAAAACATACTACTGCTACTGCAGCTACTAATATACTGCAAGTACTCTTAAACACTAGCATTAAATTACGCTTTCTAGCAATTACTATAGATAATACTAAAAAAACAAAACGCTTAGTTGTGTTATTAAACAATAACTAAAAGCAAAGAACATACTTTAAAGCTTATTAAAAAACTTAATTTTGTATCTTGCTTACATTATTAACTTTGTTGTTTAAAATATTATTTTACATTTTAAGCTTGCAGCATTAGCAAGTGCTAACGTTAAACTAAAAAAAATACTACAAAAACGCTATTTAAGCAACGTGCAAGCAAATATTTTTGTTTTAAACTTTTTTTGCAAAGTATATAGTGCGTTATTATATACTTTTATTACAGCTTAATATATACCTAGCTTTAAGCTATTTGCATAGCAATTAATTTGTTGTTTTAACAATACAAGCAGTTTATTGCTACGCAACTACACTTGCTACTAAAACAATAAATATCTATTATTTGCAACGTTAAAATATAATAGAATTTAATTTACAATATATACAAGCGCGCACTTAAAATTTAAAAATTTATTAACAAATAGCTAGTAAAAAAGATTGCACTTACAATAATAATTAGTGTAAGTAGTATCCTAAATAATAAAAATATAGCAAAAGTAAACTTTTGCAACTTTAAGCAACTAAAATTAACACTAGATAAATAGCACTACTTAAAGTTAATTACTAATATGCTTAAAAACTTTAAAAACGCAACAAACTTTTTAAGTAAAAACTATAAGCTATAAGTCTAGTATATCTAGCTTATATACAACTATTTTTTCAACTTTTTAAATAGTATGCAAAACAAACTTAACAATAACATAAAAAATTAAAATACCTTTAAGTAGCTTACAGTTGTACAAGCTGCTGCTGCTGCAAAAAAAAAAAAACTAAACTTAGCAAGTATTATAAAAAAACTAGCAATAAACAAAAGTTTTTATTTAATTGTACTAATATTTTAAACTTTAGCTAAAAGCTTACAACGTACGAGGTATAGTTATTATAGTTATTTATTATAGTTATATGCTAACTACGCGCATAAAACAAAACCTAGAATAATTAAAACAAGTATACTTACTACGAAAAGTTTTTTGATTACTTTAATTGCTATAACAACGATACTTGCTTTGCTTTTACTTTTATTTATTTGTTTTATACAACTAAACTTTAAAGTAGTAAATAGTTTTAAAAACTAAAGCTTTTTCTTTAGTTGCTGCTAAGCAGTTTTTCATCTATTAACTTAAACAAAATAAAAAAATAAAAAAGCTTAACTCGCTAAGAAAAAGAGGTTTATCTAAGTATTGCCTGCGTACGTGCTAGTGCTTCTTTTAATATTCTTAAATAGTAGCAAGTAAATAAAGAAACGTATTTACGCTTATTACAAGTTGCAAAAAATATACTTGCAGTACAAATTGCCTAAGTTAGAGTTAAGCGCAAATTCAACGTTGCTAAAAATGTTATTAGCAATAAAAAGCACTAACTTGCTGCTTAAACAATTTAGCAAATTATAATATTAAAAAACTATATTGCTTAAAAGAAAGAATAGAATAGTATTTCTTTATTTGCAAAAGCAGATAATAAAGAACTACTATGTAACAAAGTTAAAAACTTACTTAACTTTTAAGCGTAGTAAATAGATTTTACTTTTAGGCTTATACTTACGCTTATACCTAGCTCGTTATCTAAGCTAATACCTAGACTTATACTTAGCTTGTTATTTAAGCTTACGTTTAAGCCTACATCTAGGCTTTTACAATTAAGAATAACTTTGTTGAATAATAATTTAGAAAAAAAGAATTTGCTACTTTTGCTACAAAAGCGCGCTTGACTTTTACGCTACCGTAATTAATATTTTTAATAATACAATTTTTTTTACTCTACTTGTGTTCTTGTACGTAAATAGTAGCTGTAGTAACAAAACTTTGTAAATACTATTTGCGCGTTTTTAGATGTAATAACTAGCTGTAATAACTTTATAAACTTTAGCAACTCTCTAAGCTAACACATAACTTTATAATTTAAATATAACTTTTAACTTAATTCTAACTTAAAGCTTTAATTACTCTAACTAAACTATAACTTAACGCTTTAATAACTCTAACTTAACTTCTACCTACGCTAAAGTAACTATAACTTAACTTCAACTTAAAGTTTGTGCAACTTATAACTTAACTTATACCTATTAATAAATACTTTCTACCTATTCGCTAGCGTATTTCTACTATCGTAGTGTAAAGGCTAAGCGAACTTGGAAGAGTTTTTTATTAGGCTTTGGTTGGTTCTTAGAGATTGAGTAAGTTCGATAGACTAAAGGAGGTTGTATAGCGTTCGATACTAAGGCAGTAGCAAGCTTCGTTCTGCAAAGAGTATAAAAGTTAAAGTAAAAGTTAACTTGTAGATTGTAAAATTAAAAACAACAACTGTAAAAGTGCGTTGTCTCTCGTAGTTTATATACTTAGAGAATGTTCTTTGCTTATTTTTAAGCGCTTGCTATTAAGCAGTGCTCGTTGCTAAGCGCTTACTATTAAGCGCGCTTATTCTTAAGCGCTTACTAGTAAGCAGTTACGTAACCGAGGTTCAATTAGCTTGCTGTGTAACTTTATTAGTAGCTTATAACCTAAGCGCTTCGCGCTAAGCCTAGTTGTAATACTAGATCGTAACATTATCTTTTTTCTCTAATAATTTGTTTTTAAATTGTAAGAGCTGCTTATTTTGTACAAGTAGCTAGAGTTACCTCGCATCTAGCTAGTAGCAACTTGCGATGTCTTCGTTAACTTATCGTTGCTTTCGTCTTAGCTCTAAAATCTGTTAAGCTAATACACTTGCTAAAATTGCTTGTAATTACTGTTTTCTGCAAGGCCTAGATTGTTTTGTTATGCTAGATTTCTGTTTGAAGTGCGCTAAGTGCACGCGTCTAGGTTAAGCGTGTGTTAACATGTTGTAAAAGTTGTTAAATCGTACTCGTAAAGAGTATAGAAAGAAAGTAGATAAAAATAAGAAATTGTTAGCAAAGGTAATAAATCGTTTGCTGCAAAATAAGAAAATTCTAAAGCAAGCAAAAAAGCAGGCGCGCAAGAAAACTCTTTGTTTTGCGTTAGAGATAAAAGCGTCGGGCGAAACTAAGCTAGCAAAGAAAATTAACTGTCCTGCGGCATCGATTGAAATAGAGTTTTTGCCTACGATGTAAGCTACAATAGGCTTAATTAATTCTTCTATTGCTAGTTATAGTGTTTTTATCAATACCGTGCTAGAATCTAGTAGCAGTTTGTAAAGTTCGTGTCTAGTTCCTATGTGTTCTCGCTATCTAGGTAACTTAACTATTTAACTAGGTATTCTTTCTAGTTATCTACAACTCGGTGTGCGATAATTTTCTTAACTTTAAATTCGTTTTCTTTTTTAGTTTTGTAGCGAAAGGTTCGCTGGAGTAGTGTTTGTAGGTTAGCTAGTTCTAACAAGAATATGTAGAATACTAGGTAAATCTTTGCGTCTTTAAGCAAGTCTAATTTGTAATTAACTAGGCTTCGTTGTTTTAATATTAAAAATAGTTTGACTTTGACGTTGTCTAGACTCTTGCTTAGTCGTTTTGTGCGCAAATTCTTTGTAAGAAGATAAACTCTATCCCCTCTCTTTAGCTAAAGTGCTATTTTTTGTTTTTAGTTAACATATAAGATGCTTTAGCGTTGCGCTATTTTAAGTTTACTTCGTAGTAACTTATGTATTTTTTTAAGCTCTTTTACTACTTTTGTAGCAGTTTTAGCTTTCGCGCCTAAAAGCGTTCTTTTAAAAAAATGTAAGTGTTTTTTGTAATTTGCGTAGTAAAGTGTTTGTTTTGTAAACTTTGACAACTTGTTGTTATACGCTAATTATGCTATTAGTAGAAGCTTTACTTAATTAGTTTGTCGTTCGTTGCTGTATATCCTTAGATATGTTTTTATAGTTTAATTCGTTTTTTCTATTTGCCTATCTGTTTGTAGATAATACGCTGTTAATAGCTTGCGTTTTGTTTTAATTGCAGCTAACAGAGTTGTCTAATAGTTTGATGTAAAGAGCTTGTCTCTGTTACTAATAATCAATTTAAGTATTTTATAGTATTAAATAAGTTGATCTAAGAGAATGAATCTTAGTTGTTGCGCAGTGTACGTGTTCTTAAAAGGTATTATTTCTACGTACTTAGTAAATTAGTCGACTATAACTATAATAGCGTTGTAGGCTATTCTTATAGCAAAGTCCTTTAACAAAAGCAATTCTGTTACGAAATCTATAGAGATATTAGTTTAAAGCTTATTTAGTAGCTCTAGAGCCTGCATTTCTTCGTATTGTGCGTAAGTACTATGTTTGTTCTTTTAACAGTTTGCACATTTCTTAACAATTGCAGTAACCTTGTCTTTTATTCCGCTAAACTTGTAGTTTTGTTTAATAAGTTTTATTGTTCTTGTAATTTTAAAGTAACTGTAAACTAGGTTATTGTAATGTTGTTGTATAATTGCTTTTTGCAATTCTTTTAAAACTGTAATTGTAGTCTTTAGGAGCACGTTTAGCGTTTTAGCTAGTTTTAGTAATTTGTCTTAGTTAACCTTAAGTATTGCAGTGTCGATAGTTTCTTTTGTTTTAGCAATATTATGTTGTCGGCTAAAAGCGTTTGCTTTGCTGTTATCTTTTTTTAGTGTGTACACAATTTTGAACTTGTACTAGCCTAGCATTTCTAACTATCTAACTTGTTTTTAGTTAAGTACTTTAGTAGTCGTGAAATTAACTAAGTTCTTGTAATCTGTAAATATTGTGAGTTTTGAGCAGCTTTTTGCGTATACTTTTCAATGCTGTAAGCATGCAACAATAGCTAGCAGCTTTTTGTCGTGCACGTTGTATTATTCTTTAAGTCTTAAAAACTTGCGTAAGTAATAAGCAATAGAGTGCTATTTGCCTTTGTGCAATTAACTAGCACATTCTCCTAGCGCAAAATCTAACGCATTAGTTTTAAAGCGTAAAAGTTGTTTTACTTGAAATATTTAAAAGCATAGTAAACTAATGCTTGCGTTTTTAAGCTGTTAGAAAGCTTTTTTTGCTTTTTTGCTTTATGCAAAGGCTGTATTTTTTCGCGTAAGCTTTGTTAAAGGTATAGCAATTTTTAAGTAATTCTTAATAAACTATTAGTTAAAGTTTAGAAATTTTAAAAAAAATTGTATTTCTTTAACGTTCTTAAGTTGTAGCTATTTTTTAACTACTTTGATTTTGTTTTCGCTTATGCGTACTTCGTCTGCTTCTACTACGTATCCAAAAAATGCAACTTCGCGCTTGTAAAATTCGCACTTTTTTAGTTTAAGTTAAAAGTTAAACTTGTTAAAGCACTTTAGCACTGTTTTAACATGTTTAACATAGTCTTTTTAAGTTTTAAAATAGATAAGAATGTCGTTTAAATAAGCAACAACAAAGATGTTTAAGTGCATTTTCAACACGTTGTTAATAAGCTTTTAAAAAGTTGCTAAGGCATTTGTAAGCTTAAATAGCATAACAGTGTATTTGTAATATCTGTATCTTGTTTAAAACGCTGTTTTCTATTCTTTACTTTTTTTAATTTTAATAAGGTAGTAACTATTTTGTAAGTTGAGTGCTGTAAAGACTTTTGCGTAAAATAATTAATCTCGTAATTCTGTAATATTTAGTAGAGAGTATTAATTCTTAACTGTAATGTCGTTGAGCTTTTAAAAGTCAACGCATAGTCGTAGTACGCTGTTTTTCTTTAGTACAAAGATAATTAAGTATTTTGCAAGTAACTGTAATAGTTGTATGTAACTTTTTTTTAAGTTATTTTTAATGTAATTGCGAAGTATGCTTAACTTTTTTTCTAATAGTCCGTATATTAGGCTAAAAGTTAGTTGCTTTCTTTTTTGTAAGACGATTTTGTGGTTTTAAAGTTTGTGTTTTAGTAATGCTTCTGCATCTACTACTTTTTAAAAGAAATGTCTAAACTTTTTGTACTCGTAGAGTATTTCTAAAAGTACGCTAATTTTTTTCTTTACTCTAACTTGTTAATTTAAAGGCTTTAAGTTAGTATCTGTTAAGTTGAACCTTTGTGTTCTAAAGCTGTCCTTTGTTAATGCAATTACGTTAATTGTTTTTTTATTTGCTATTAAACTTTGCTAATGCGCAGGCATAGTGTTAAGAGCGCTATTCCTACAACACTTTAGTAAAAGCGTGTTTTTTCTCTAGTCAATCTAAAGATTGTGCTTTTTTAACTAAAAAAGTCTTAAAATAATGTCGTAGATAGCTAGTCTAAAGACGTCGAAAGCTAACTTCTTTTGGTATTATTTAATGTGCAATAGTACGTTACTTATCTTGTATGTAACTACTAGTTGCGCTTGTATAAGCTATCCGTTGGCACTAGCAAGTAGATAAAGCTATTGTTTTTCTAGTAAGTGTAAACCGGCTACAAACACTACTTAAGCGAAAACAAAGTTATCCTGTGCTTCTATGTCGATTAAGGCTTTTATCAAGTATCCGTTAAGCTTTACTAAGAGCTTAATCTGTTTCGCTAAGTTGATTACGTTAATTTGTCTAACTTCGAAGCTAGGCGTTGCTAGCCTAAAAAAAAATTCGTACTAAATTCGTTAGCTTTTTTAAAAGTCTAATGCTGTGCGCAGTTAGAGTGTAGGCAAGTTTGCTATTAAGCTTAAGTGCAGTTGTTGTTTACAAGCATTTGCATTGCGAGCAATTCCGCTAAGTTGTTTTTTTTAAAGAAGTGCGATATGTTGCGTTTGTTTTATAAGTAGTATTTGCAAGTGTTGTTCTTGCAGTCAAACTACTTTCAAAGGCAAGATTAGCTTTTTTTTTTAGAGAACTATTTTGTGCCTTGCTTGTCTAAGTAGTAAGTAAAACAGTAGTCGTAAAAGTACACTATCCATAACATTTTCGCGTGTTTTGAATTCTAGTAGTCTAAGTAGTACTGTAGTCTGTAAGAGTTCGCGTTGTCGCGTTTTTTTCTAAAGCATCGTTAAAATTCTCTTGCTACTTTATCGTGCTAGTGTTTCTTAGTAGCCGATTCGTTTAGATCTAGAAGTAAAATATTTTCTTTAAAGCGTCTTGCTTTTTTAAGCTCTTAATAGATTCCTTGTTTGTTTTTCTTTGTAAGCTATTAGTTGGGCTCGTTAAAATATTTCTACACTGCTTCGTTGTAATTAGGTACATCGTCTTAGAGTAGAGTATTAGATTAATAGATTCTTCGTACTCGTTTTTTCTTAATAATCTAGTCTCAATGTTTCGTAGTATTTGGTAGGTTTGGTTGCTCGTCTAGTAACTCGTATTCTTTGTCTATCAAAGAGTTAGTATCGTTACAAAGCAATTTTTCTTTAGCTAAACTTATTCTTTTAGGCGACTGTTCTCTCTAACTCTTAACATCTATAAAAGTAATTACTTTTTATTTTTTATTAATACTACTTGTAGCATTGGACAGTACGTTTAACTGTTAAACAACTTTGTTTTTCTAGTAACAGTTGCTAGAGATGTAGCTTAGTTTGCTACAATTATAGCAAGTTCTTGTTTTCTTGCTATACTTTAATTGTCTGTTAATTAGTTTGCTTTTGTTGAAGTTGTTGAGGTGCATAAGTTTGTAACTTTAAGCTAAGTTGTATACGCTTGCTAAGCGCAAGTGTTAAGTTTGTACTTAACGCTAGCTAGTGTTAAGTATATAACTTCTGTTGCTCTTTAGTGCGTAGAACTTTGCTTTAGCTCGCGTTTTAATTGCGAGTTTGTACAACTTATTGTCGAAGCAAATTAATTTTTTAATTAAGTTGTCTAAAGTGTCTGTAGCTGCTTTAGAGCGCATTAGTTCTGCTTTAACGTTATTTTTTAGCTTTTGCTTGTACATGCGCATAAGTGCTTTGTTGTTTTAGTTAGTTTAGATAGAGTACTGTTAAAACAAGTTAGCATAGTTTCTAGCTAACTTAGTCTAG
Source organism: Massariosphaeria phaeospora (assembly GCA_011032825.1). Classification (NCBI taxonomy): domain Eukaryota; kingdom Fungi; phylum Ascomycota; class Dothideomycetes; order Pleosporales; genus Massariosphaeria; species Massariosphaeria phaeospora. Next base: position 412,827 of record JAADJZ010000031.1, on the reverse strand, counting down.
CGCATTTGTTAGATAGTTTTTTCTGCGATAGCAGGTTTATTAGCGATCGCATAGAATTGTTGCAGCTTGTTTTTAAACACAGCGCGATTTTTGAACATGCGTGTAATTATGTCTTTGTTGTTGTCGCTATCTAGGTACTTTTTTAAGTAAAGTTGAACTTACTTAAGAGCTGTTTTTTTTATGTAAGAAGCTATTAGAGATGCCTTGTTAACGTTGTCAACATAGTTATCTTTAAACTTAAAAAAAAAGTTAAACTAGAGTAACTAGTTTTCTAGCTTCAAGCGATCTCTATAGTAGAAGTTAAGCTTCGCTACTTTCGTACCGCTAGTGCGAGTATAAAAAAAAGTAGTTATTAAAGTATTACTTATCTTAAGGTTTTTAATATGTAAAGGCTAAGCAGACTTGAAAGAGTTTTTTATTAGGCTTTAGTTGGTTCTTAGAAATTGAGTAAGTTCGATAGACTAGAGAAAGTTGTATAGCGTTTGATACTAAAGCAGTAGCAAGCTTCGTTCTACAAAGAGTATAAAAGTTAAAGTAAAAGTTAACTTGTAGATTGTAAAATTAAAAACAACAACTATAAGAGTGCGTTGTCTTTTGTAGTTTATATACTTAGAAAATGTTCTTTGCTTATTCTTAAGCGCTCGCTATTAAGCAGTGCTTGTTGCTAAGCGCTTACTATTAAGCGCGCTTATTTCTAAGCGCTTACTAGTAAGCGGTTACGTAACCGAGGTTTAGTTAGCTTGCTGTGTAACTCTATTAGTAGCTTATAACCCAAGCGCTTTGCGCTAAGCCTAGTTGTAATACTAGATCGTAACACGTAGCTTCTACTTAAAACTACTACGCAAAGCTGCTAAATTAAAGTAGTACAAAAATTTAAATAGTGCAAAAAATGCAAAAGCTTCTATATAGTACTACACTAGAAAATTTTATAATAGTTAAATTAATATATAGCTTTATAGTTTCGTTTTTGCAAGTACTAATTTTAGTTAAAGTAGCTTATTAGTTGTACTAGCTTATTGCGCGTACGAGTACTATACTAGCTTGCTACTACGCTTACCTAGCAGTTTATTAGCTATATTAGCTACTTTAGATAAAAAAAGCGCGAATTCTTGCGCGTTAAAGTTAAGAATGTATTAAACAATTGTTTTTTCTTTAGTACTTGTAAGCTTACAAAGAGTAAAAGTAGTTTTTAAACTAAAAAGTATTTCTTTATTGCGTTTAGCAAGTTAATAGTAATTAATAGTAAAAAACTATGTAGCTGCGCAAAGGCTTTAGAATTTGCTAGCTTTAAAAGCTTTAAAAGCAAAAAAAAGTTTACTTTTGTATTTACGTAATTGCGCGTTTGTAGGTGTAAGCATAGTGCTATAGTAGAAGCAAGTTAGTATTCGTAGTTTTAGCATTTTTTAGCTAAGTTACTAGTTTAGCTAGGTTACTAGTTTAGCTAGGTTACTAGTAGTTTACGTTAGCTGCTAAAGCGTTTACACTACTTTAGCAATCTAAAAAAGCTTGTAGTAGTAGTAGTAATCAAGAACTAGCTTAACTAGCTGTACGGCGCTGTGGAAATTGCGACGAAACTAGGCATAACACGCGCACGTGCAGAAAAAATACAGAAATATTTTCTAAATTAGATGCAAGCACGATGTACGTAGGCTTTTTGTTTAATAGTAATAAAATTAAAGATGCGTAGCATGAGTTGGTGCTGCCAAGCATTTTTGATCTACTTAGTGGGTTGACCCGCTCAGTGGTGGAATACGTTATTGCGGCTGGGCGAGATAACTCGGTATACAGGCATGCATAAACTATTTGTTTACTGCTGCATTGTACAGCAGAGCACTGTACTGGTTGGACTGGGCCGTGTAGCTGTTGCGTGTTTCGTTTGGTTTGGTTGGTTCTGTTGTGAGGTGTATGATGGATGCGGTGTTATCATACACGATGCTATAGTGCTTCGTGTGGGCGTCGTGAGGCTTGATAGAGAGAGAGTGTGTGCGGGGGGTTGGGAGTACGTAATGAGAGAATGTGGATGGATGGTGTTAGAATGGGTAGAGATAAATGATTAGGCACTCGAAATGAGAAGAATAGTTTGAAGAATAAGAAACCATGTATGCATTTGACAAAACGTCGGCATCGTATAGCGTGCATTACTCGAAGGGCATGAGGTTACCAGTTCACTGTCCAGACAATGGACATGCGAACTCCAAGCCACGCCTAGCGATCCCACCCCATCCCATCATCCCAAACAACCCACCCAATATGTGCGACAGCCCAAACTCCACTGACACCGTCGTCCCAAGCAGATATATGCGCCAACCATATCCATATCCATATCCATATCGTCAGCCAGTCCTCAGCCCTCATCCCTCCATGTCCATCTCACTATCCAGCAAACTATCCACAATATCGCTTTCCGTGACCGCAGCTTTCCTGCGCTCAGGCAACGGTACCCCCGTCATCGTGACATCGTCGTCATCTTCCACATCGCCCTCTTCCTCGTCCTCGTCTTCTAGCGGCATCCGCGTGCCCTCGCCCTGCAGACTCGCAAGCGTGATCTCGTCTCCTATATCGGTCTCCCTATGTCCATCCCCATCCTCGTCCTGCTCGGGGTCATGCTCATGCTCCCTCGGCACCTCCGTGGCTTCCCCCTCGCCGTCGTCTTCGTCATCCTGATCAGGGATCTGTGTCGCAGGCTCAACGTCGCCGAGCCGCTTCGTGAGGCTGGCATCGAGTTTGGCAAGGTAGTTGCGCGACGTAGCGTCAGCGGCGAGGTGAGCCTCCACAGCCTCTGTGACGAGAGCGTGTAGCGTGGTCAGCGTGTCTTCGTCGACGCCCTCTTGGCTGCCAGCCTTCGACGGCGGTGCCGCTGGCGCGATGTGCAGCTTCGTCAGCAGACCCAACAGCGGCTTGCGCTCGTCCTTCGAGCACCCGCTGTTGAGCGCACGCTCCAGCACCTCGATGGCGAGACACACGTGCGGTTCTTCGGCCATGCCCGAGCTCGCCATCTTGCCGTCGAGGCCGAGCTCCGTGGCGCCGACGACTTTGCGGCCGTCGGTCCACTCGGCTAAGTGCGCGCAGATTACAGGCCAACTGACCATAGCGTCGTCGTCGTCGGCGGGGTCCTCGCGCAGAGCGAGGAGCTTATAGACTACGGCGACTGCGATTTGCGCCATGAGCAGCGCGTTCTTGAGCTTGGAGTGGCAGAAGACGGGGAGGAAGTAGCTGAGGGCCTGGCGGAGTGCGGGGTTTGCTGCCGTCTCGGGGTTGAAGTAGGCGCGGGTGAAGGCTTTGAGGATGTCGGCTGTAGGGGCTGGAGGTAGGATGTTGAGCAGGAGAAGTTTGGAGGCCGCAGTGCAGGCCATGAGGCTTAACGACCGGTTTTCCGAGTTGAAGGCTTTGAGAAAGGTTTTGGTGATGCCCCTGACTAAGGGGTTCGGCTTGGGTGCCGCATCTGTGTCTGCATCTTCGGTAGTGGTGTCGTCCGGGTCTGACACTGGGGCGAGGAGGGCTGGATGTGTGATGATGATATCGGCGAGGACTTGGATTACAATTTCTTTGAGAGCATCGTGGCCTTGGGCGAAGCAGTGCATGAAAAGCTCGAGGTTACTCGAAGCTAGATTCTACACCAATGTTAGCACGTTGCTCAGCAGTTTTGGAAGCACAGCGTACCTTGCTCAGGAGTGAGCACAATCCCAAGCAGACTATACCACGCTCTCGAATCATAGCTTCTTGATTCCGGATAGCCGGCACAATCAACGTGTTCAACATCGACGTTAGCGAATTGTTCTGCTCCAGATCACAGTGCACATTCTGCAACGTGCATTGCGCAATGTGAAGACACTTCGAGTACACCATGATGGTGCGGATGCGAGTCTCTTCTTCCTTCTCCGGATCCACTTCCTTGCCCTTCTTGCCAGCCTTGACTTCTATGGTAGACCCTTCACTGATATCGGACTGTGCGGAGTGGAAACTGTCGTTGATATCTTCTCCTCCTTCTACTCCATCTCCTCCTTCTATGGTATCGTCTTCGTCATCCATGAGCGTGTCTCGAACTTCAGCAATAGCTTCCACGATTACTGCTAGGAAGTCGGCCTCGCCCCGTGTGCCACAGGTCATGCGCAAAACCTCAACTGCGAGCTTTGTGCATTCCTCTGGGAGCTGGGCGCGAGCAATGGCCTCTCGCATAATGGAGAACATCTGCCGTCTTCCGACCTCGTCGGTGTAATCGAGCGTGAGGGCGATGTGAAGAAGCTGCTGTACTATAAAGTCTTGGTCTTCTTCTTCTTCTTGCGCTTCCTCAGCATCGGGATCATCTTCCTCCATGAGTGCTGTTTTATTTACGAGTTCGATCAGGTCATTGAGATACTTCTGGACGAAGAAGGCGAACTTGGTGACTACGGGCATCTTATCCTCGAGTATATCCTGGATTCTGTCCTCCTCATGTCCTCGGCAGTAGTCGTTCAGGCTGCGTGCTATGAACGCGCTTTCCGCAGTGAGATCGTTCCAGAAATCATCGTCAAAGGTGATGTACTCCCGATAATCCGGTCGGCCATCCCAGAATTCCCGCATCGCCTCGTGCGCCATGCCGCCCTCAATCCCAGATCGTGCAACATCGATTCGCTCAAGCAGTTCCAGAAGAGCCTCAAGGTTGGGAGCAGCCACTTCGCCCGGTGCTCTCTCCTCGGCCGGCGTGGGATCGTGGGTGGCAGCGCAATCCTCAAGCCACCGTTCACGGAAGAGACGAGCTGTGGCCTTGCGAACAGTATCATCTCGATCTCTCAGGCCCCATCGAATCAGTTTCTCGCGCTCAACTAGGGAGAAGTGGCGGAAGTCTCCTAGAGTGGGCAAAATCTTCCCATACACGATGCGTCGAAGTGCTGGATCCAGATCACGAGCCCGCTCCTTGATCCAGGGCAGATTCGAAGTCTTGTATTGAAGATTTGAAAGCACGGTGCGGCGTACGTCGGCGCTTGGATCGTTCTGCATGATATCGAGTAGCTTAATCAAGATACTTCCCGCAGTGTCATCATCGCTGTCTTCGTCGTCATCCTCTTCGTCGTCGTTTCCGGCCAGGCGGCCCAGGCCAAGCGCTGCTTGAACGCGGACCGAGGCCTCCTTGTCTCTCAGGCGCTTCAGCAGCCCCATCCGAATCAAGTCAAACAAGTCGTCGTCAATTTGCTCCAGGTTGTTGACAATATGGGAGACAGTCTGGACAGCCCGGAAGCGGACAACCTTGTCTTTGGCGGGGAGGAAGTTGAGCAGGGTCGACATGATGGTGGACGTCAGTCGGCTACTCGGCGTCTCTGGCGCGCCAACCCCTTCCATGCCTTCGGGCTGATATATCTGGTAGTCTGCCATGCAAGTCAGCCTTGCGCATCCAGCTGTGAGCGGAGACCTCCCCACCTAGCTGCGTAGCCTTCTGCAGAAACAAGCCCAGAAACCGGACTACGCGATCGCCCACCGGCTCGCTCTTCTTCACCGACAGGATGCGCAAGACACATCGCGTCACTTCGTCGTTGAACTGGGTCTCGTCGTAGTCCTCGTCCTCCTTGCGCTTCTTCTTCGGATTCGCCGGCTCGTAGCAGCACGCTTCCTGCACATTCCGCAGGTTCACGACCAGCTTGCGCTGGACCGCCGTCGTCCTCTGCGCTTCGCTGAAAATCTGGCATATCTGGGTTCGAAGAGAGGTAACTGGGCCTTCGTCGGGCAGCTCGACGGCGTTCGCGGAGGTGCGTGCGGATGCGCCGCGCAATTTGGTGGTGGTGGCAGAGGAGGATTTGCGAGTTCCGGCTGCACTGGAGGACCGCGCCGACCGGGCAGGGGGGCGTCCGGGCATCTTTGTCGCCGTATTGCTGTGCTGTGCTGTGCTGGTCGTGTGCTTCTGGCCGAGCAGTCTTCGGCGTGAGGCCGTTTGTTGTTGGCGCAGGTAAACAGTCCGCGATGGGCTTAGCGCGGGGGAGCGAGAGCACGGGATTTCGCCATCGGTGAAACAGGGCTTTGATTGGCCGGCCGGTAGTCTATAAAATGCGGGACACCGGACACGGCCACCTGCGAGTTGACGCGCCATTCCACAAGATTCTGAAGACGTCGTGAGGGTCGCACCAACGACACCACGTCGCGAATATGTTTCGAACGGCCTCGCGGAGCTTTGCGGCCTCGGCATGGCGCCACGCAGAGAGTCTTTCGCAGTTGGAAGCATCATACCAGACGGGCATCAACATTTCCAAAGCCCAAGGCATTGGACATGGCGGCTTCATTGACGGTACTGGTCCCCAAGTTCTCATGCTACCCCTAAATTAATACAGGACAGCAATTGGAAAAACCCCGCTCATCAAGCTCAAGCACCTCTCCGAAGAGACCGGCTGCACCGTCCTCGGGAAAGCAGAGTTCCAAAACCCAGGCGGCTCCGTCAAAGACCGCGCCGCCCTCTACGTCGTCGAGCATGCCGAGAAATCCGGCCTCCTGAAACCCGGCGGCACTGTCATCGAAGGCACCGCCGGCAACACGGGCATCGGGCTCGCCCACGTATGTCGCTCCAAAGGCTACAAGCTCGTCATCTACATGCCGAACACGCAATCGCAAGGGAAAGTTGACCTGCTCCGTCTGCTCGGCGCAGAGGTGTATCCCGTGCCCGCAGTCGCCTTCACAAACCCGGAGAACTACAACCACCAAGCGAAGCGACATGCGGACAGTCTGGACAATGCGGTCTGGACCAACCAGTTCGATAACACAGCGAATCGGCAGGCACATATCGAGACGACGGGTCCGGAGATCTGGTATCAGACAAATGGCACAGTTGATGCCTTTACGTGCGCGACTGGGACCGGAGGGTCACTAGCCGGTGTCACAAGATATTTGAAGGAGAAGAGTGACGGGAGGGTGAAATGCTTCCTTGCGGACCCGCCGGGCTCGGTATTGCACTCGTATATCCAAAGTGGCGGAAAAATCCAGGATCGCTCGGGCGGCTCCATTACGGAAGGTATTGGGCAGGGCCGAATTACAGACAACCTGCAGCCGGATATCGACCTACTAGACGGTTCGCTACACATCAGCGACGAGAAGACCATCGAGATGGTCTACCGATGTCTGGATGAAGAGGGCCTATATTTGGGCGCGAGTTCATGCTTGAATGTCGTCGCTGCGAAAGAGGTGGCCGAGAAACTCGGAAAGGGGTCGACAGTGGTCACGCTCCTCTGCGATGGCGCATACCGGTATGCGGACAGGCTTTTCTCCAAGAAGTGGCTGGAGGAGAAGGAGCTTATCGGAGCGATCCCAAAACATCTAATGAAGTACGCAGTACTGCCTTAACTACACATAGCTCGTCAAATACAACAACAGTCAAAGTAGTTCCTCTAATTGTGCGGTCTATGAGTTTCTACATTGTACCTATATCATCGGAGCTCCACTCGCGAATCCCGCCACCACCGCCTCCATCAACTGATTCGCGATAGCCGTCTTCGGCGGCACACGCAACCCACCCTCCTTATACCCCGGCCCGGCATCCTCTCCTAGCCCACTCGTCCCCACCTGCAACGCCTCCCTCACCTCGTCCGCCGTAAACCACTTCGCGTCCTCCAGCTCAGCATCATGCCCCAGATTGATCTCCTCGCCTCCAGGAATCGCCTGGCCGATGGCGCCAATCATCAGATTCGCGGGATACGGCCACGGCTGCGTCGAGTGGATCACCACGCGGCCGAGGTAAATGCCGCTTTCTTCCCAGACCTCGCGGCGCACGGCTTCCTCGACGCTCTCGGCGGGCTCGAGAAAGCCCGCCAGCGTGCTGTACCAGTACTTGGGCCATCGCTTTTGACGGCCCAGCAGCATGCGTTGGCCGTCGGCCGAAACGACGGCCATGATGACGGTGGGGTCGGTGCGCGGGAAGCAGAGGTTCGAGACGCCGGTGCGGGTCGCGCAGGGTGGTCGTTCGGAATTCTGCACCGACGGCGCGACATCTTTGGGTGGGCAGGTGCGCTTGAAGCCCGCGTTGATGGAGAGTGTCTGGTAACCACAAGCTGCGCAGTAGGGGTTCCGGGCGTTCCAGTCGAGGAGATGGCGGGCTTCGGCGTAGATGGCCGCTAAGACGTGTGGTTAGCGATGGTGGAGATATTGCTGCGTCTAAACGTTTACGAACCTTCTTGCGCAGGCAGCGACATGTGCATTCGTCCTTTCGAGAACTCCAGGCCCTTCGCTTGGCAGCTCTTGATCAGTGCTTCTGCTGCTTCAGTGACGAGGCCCTTGGGCGAGACATCGACGGCGAAGTACGGCTGGCCCTTATACCGGTCTTTGTACGCGAAGCCCTCCTTCCGCTCGTCGATGCCCAGAAATATCAGCTGCGGGACATAGGTCGCCGAGTTGTACTCCTTGATCACGTCCTCTTCCGACTTCGCATACGGGTCGTCGCCGATGATGGGCTGGATGTCGGCGAATTTCGCGTACGCGATTTCTGTGGGCGATTTCAGGAGCGGTTCGAGCTTGTTGAACAGGAGGAAGCTCGCGTCGGGGTGTTTGAGGGCTTGCGAGAGGAAGGCATGGTCGGGGCGGAGGAATGATACGCGGTTTAGTGGAGAGCCTGCCGGAGGTGTTAGCAGAGATTGAAATATTGTTTGGGAAGAGCGTTTCCGTACCGGAGAAGTAGTTTGCGACTTCCCGTCCGAACTTCCGGCTCAGCATGGAATCGACTGCTGGATGCGCGGGCTCCGGGAGGTCGGGCTGCGGGAGGGACATTGGTGTAGTGACGTAACTGGAAAGATGAAATGCGCACTAGATGAAATGAACAGAGACGATCGGATTCGAAGGTACGAAAAGGAAGTCAGATTCGAAGGTAAGAAAAAGATGTCAAGTAAATGGCCGCATAACCTACCTGACGTGCTTTACTACCGACCCCACTGTCGGGCGCAATCCATGATGGATTAATAACCATCGATGACAGCGCCATGGTGGATTTAACAAACCCCAAATTCCGGTGCCTCGGTTCGTCCTTCCGAGCTGGGTCGACGTGGCGTAGCTTATTCGGACCTCTCACACACAACCACACTTTCGGCCGGTGACACTCCAGTCCTACTCCGCGCATGGCATACAGCCGTCTAAAATGAGTCGCTTCTACGTGGGTAAACCTTGTTGCTTGTCCTCCCCTTCCCATGCCACGCCAGCCTCTAGCAAACGCCACAGCACTATCAGCGGAAAGCTAGTTGTGGTAATTGACAATCAGCCCAGTTCGGAGACTCCAATTCCAACTCAGACGACGACGATGGTGACGACACGCTGCCCTACCCGGCGCCCCTCCAGCGTAACGACTTCCTAGCGCCCGACTTCTCGCCCTCGGCGTACCTCTCCACACTGCACAATCGGCACCAGACGCTCGAAGATTTGCGCTCGGAACTCCGCTCGCGGTCGCAATTACTCAGCAAGGAGCTGCTCGATCTCGTCAACTCGAATTACCAAGATTTCTTGGGGCTAGGCCGGAGTCTGAAGAACGGCGATGAGAAGGTCGAGGAGGTGAGGGTGGGGCTGCTGGGATTCAGGAAGGAAGTCGAGAGTGTGCGGACCAAGGTGGTGGAGCGGGAAGAGGAAGTGCGGCAGGCGGTTGACGAGCGCGTCGAGATCAGGAAGAAAATCGCGGTGGGACGGGCGCTGGTCGATTACGATGCGCGGTTGAAGGTGCTGGAAGAACAACTTGTTATCGAGACGGCGGGAAAGGATGCCGCTGACGACGGCGTCGAAGACTCGGATAGTGAAGAGGATTCTGACGAAGAGGAGGGCGGGCCATACGGAGTCTCAATATCGAGATTGCGGAAGCATGTGCTGCAATATCGGTTGGTGCAAGAGGTCGAGAAAGGACTTGGACAACATCCCTTCATCACGGCGCAGGCACCCCGGTCAATGAAGGTCCGGAATACCCTCTTATTAGATCTCAGCACTGCATTGCAGCAAGCGAAGAGCGCTGGAGCATTTGGATATGACAGGGTTATGAAGGTTATGAAAATATATGCAGACATGGATGAATCTGCGGAGGTTGTCAAAGTATTGAAGGAACTGAGCATCAAACGATAAGCTCTCCGGAATCTGCACGATACCCTGCATAGCGATGGCGTTGGAGATCTATGATACATTGTTCGTACAGCTATGGAAACGTTTACAATGGACCAGATAGCTCCTTGGGTGATACTGAATTCGGTCCTCTAAACTCACCGCTCAGCGTGAAACCGGGTCCATTGGTAGAACTGAGGACCTACACTTTGTTAGCTACGTTCCAAGACGACTAGCCCTTGCATAACTTACCACTTCATGGATGTCTTTGCTTACGCGATCGCTCAGTTGTCCAATGTCTTTCTTCAGCGTGTCCATGAACGCCTTGATATTGTTCTGCATCTCTTCCGGCGTGAACCCTAGTTGCCCAATCGCCATCCTTATCACGCCCACTTTCTCTCGGTATTCACTGCCACCTGTCATGTTCCTCACTGCAGGCCCCACCTGCGTCACAACGGTCCCTGTCTTCGTGCTGGGCATAAGTCCCTTGGGACCTAGTATCCTTCCCAGGCCAGCCTTGTTCAACTTCTGCAACGACTCAATATAACATATGCACCGATCAAACTCCACAATGCCCTCTTTAACCTGGTTGAATATCTCGTCCTCGCCTACCAGCGTTGCGCCAGCGGCTCTGGCTTCTATCGCGGCTTTCGAGTCTGCGGGACAGATGACGCAGATCCGGATGTCTGTCTTCACGGGATGTGGCAGGCGCATGCGATTCCGAACCACGGGGCCGTTTTTGATCGTTTTTAGGTGGACGTGCATTTCGTATTTGGAGGACGAGGGGTTGCGGCCGACTTCGAAGGCGCGGATGTAGCTGGCTCTGTATTAGATCTCGCCGCTGGCATGCGGAGCACATAGACACTTACTGCATTGCATCTACAAGGGAGAACTGGTCTGCGCGCTTCAGATCATGGCATATGAAGGTGCTCCTCCCCTTCTTCTTTTTCTTGGTGTCGGATTTGTTGGTTGCGCATCGTATTGTTTGGTAGGACAGCGATGTGAAGCGAGGAAGGTCTGATTTGGGGCCTGTGACTACTGAAGCGCCGAATCTGCTCAACGGAGCAATGAGGGATCTGGGTTGTGCCATGGTCTGCTCGTTGGGGCGGTGGTTGCCGCAGGTCGCGTCCATTTCAAAAGTTTGGATCGGAGGTTCGGGGGTCTTGTGCCAAGGCGGCTAACCCGATGTGAATCACACGGCTTTTGACACTCATCAATGATTTACGACCACGACCGACTGAGTGATTCAGTACCCTATCGTCATGCTCAGTCCGACTCAGCATTATATCCGTCGCACAAATTTATGTGGTGGAGGATGTATAGAAGCTCTCGAAGGTACCACGCGCTATGCCGAATAGTAGCACATTCAGGGTCCCTTCGTTGATTTCATTATTCGAGCTTAACTGGCCATGACCGATGGTTCGATGGGATATCTTTCTGTTTTTACTTGAGTCAATGATGCGCCCAAGGTCTTGATTCACACATAACAGTCATGCGCAAGTCTCTGTCGTGTTTGACTCACGAATCTCTACGACTCACTCAGGTTCGCGCAGAGTATAAAGGCCAGGTTCTTCCTCGTAGTAACCTGCAATTCCCCGATTCTCATCACTCTAAGCAATCAATCAGAATTTACTGCTCAAGCTATCATATATACCAGCCAGGAGTCCCTACACACACACATTCAGCAACTAAGTTTCACTCTACTCTTTACAACCCCGCAAAGTCGACCGGCCAGGAGCCTCATCATCAACTTTCTACTTTCACACTGAGCATGTCGTCCACCACAAACATCAAAAGCGACATATACGATCGGATCAAGTCGCTAGAATCCAGCTCGCGGAAGTCCACTCACTTCAGCCCGATGACCGGACGGCTCATAACACTCCGCGACCAAATGGACAAAGCCTCAACTCGCACTTCAAAGTTACATTATGGACCACAGATTCTTTTCAAAGAAATCTTACGCGGCTTGGGCAAGCTGTTCCCGATGTCGGCTGACAAGAAACTGAAGCGCCAAGAAGAGATGCATACCAGCTCCTTGACCACCACGTCAGATGGGGAAGAATCCATGCCTGATCCTCATGCAGGCAAACCTTCCGCTTCAACATCAGAGTCTGTTGTCGAGACCCAGGTGTCAGAGCGCTCAATGAACGAGGAGTCCCAATGTCCCACACCTCTAGCAGGTTCACTACCAGAGAGTAGACTGGAAAGCCTACGGGACAAGATCGACACCCGTGTTCTGTGCGTACGCAATAACCTCGATACACTAGTCCGCGAGTTCGAGACGGCTTCTAAGACCAAATGGCGCTATTGGTTTCAGGAACCCGAGCTGGGTGTACTTAGGGGTATTCACAAAAGGTTCTCGAGCCTTATCGACAGTATGATGAACGATATCTACAACTTTCGCGACTGGCCAGAATTCAAGCAGTATCTTGGGGCATATGGATCTACACCTAAACAGCTTGCATTATCTATAGAGGAGGCATTGGTAGCAGAACGAGCAGTCACAGGGCTTGGATCTCTCTTCCGCGTTCAGGGCAAGGGTGACTTCTGCCACAATGTATACGACGGCAGGGGGCTGGACTGGTATCAGTTCAAGGTTCCATCGTAGCTCTTAGCCTGGTTGGACTCGGTGAACCTCATATGATTGCTATTAGGAAGTCATCACGAGTGAGTGGGTTTGTTGGGAGGTCTACTCAACAGTAGTCTCGGTGGGCCTTGTGTATTAGCAGAAGAAGGAATGTTACCCCTTCAACATGGGGCAATAATCACAAGTTGAAGGTCCGATTCAACACAATGGGTACCTGCACATGCTGAATATCGGATGTCAATTCAGAACCCACAGTCACCGAAACAATCTATATAACCTACCGTCTTTGCCTTGACTACCGACCCATTACTGCACATCACTGACACACTTAAAGCTTACTCACTCGTGCACATTATCGACTCATACCACTACCAAACCCCTCCAGCCTCGCCATCATGTGTTCTCGACGAGACCAGCAAGACACCATCCTCTCTATGACCTCTCCAGTAATCACAGTCGTTGTGGAGGCGCTCCAAACCCTCGCGGCTCTTGACGTTTCCGCTGGAATAAAGCTACCCCGAATGGAAGCGCACATGGCGGCCGCTAAAGCAGCGCCTCTCAACTCCGTCGAACAGCAAGCGCAATACATTCAGGCGTTAACAGTCTTGGGAACAATAGATTGGGCTTTCTATGATTGGGAACAAAGCTATGGCTGGATAATAGCCATCGACCCGATGCTGCTGATCGAAGTAAATATAGGTCGGGAAGTGCAAGAGCAGGACCGGCAGAGGGCGTTGGACGCACTCCTGGGAGTTATTCAGTCGCACCGGGCGTTGGAGATGCGTTTGAGGGAACTGGGATATGCGTTGAGGGAGCTTTTGGATGTGTAAAGTAGTGTGGTGTAACACTAGGTACGGTAACGGTTGAAGAGTCGCCGTCGCTAAAGAACCTTGGAATCCATTACTGCACGTATTAATCTACTCTAATAAACGCGATTTTGATGCAGCCCCTAAAGCTCACTAGTGTAGGCGCAAATGCCCGCCAGCAGGTTACTAACTGATTATCGAACACTGGAGTAACCTTCTTCCTTAGTCATTTCCACTAGTGATATTAGGCTTAGCTTCTGGCTTCTAGGCTACCATCTCCAGATGCGACTTCAGGAGCTGTGCTGACAACCAACAACACGACACCGAAGCGAAAGTACTACTTAGATAATTAGCACTCTGCATGATGAATCAAGGGCCAAAGTCGGTCGACTGGCTCGATGCCACCTTGCGAGCCCCCGCCCTTAATCAGCCACCCCAGAAACCCAAGACCTGGTTCTCCACGGCTCTCTCCACGCTCGGCCTCTCCAGCCCACAATTCCCGCCACTTACACCTTTCGCACATCTCTTCGATGGATTGCACCACACAACAATCGTACTTAGTGGCCTCGATGCGGCAGGCAAGAGCACAATCCTGCGCAATCACATATCCCTCGACCAGACGCACGCAGGACAGGACGTTGCGATTCGGAACCCTTTGCAACATTTTCCAGTAGAGGTTGTCACGTATCCCAGTGATATCGTTTTCCTTACCGTTGATGCTGGCGGGTCAGCTCCTCGGAATTATAAGGCCTGTGAGCGGGGCCTAATCGGAGCGGGGGATGCTATTGTTTGGGTGGTGGATGCGAGTGATCGAGATCGCCTCGTTGAAAGCAGAGAGGAACTATTATATCGGTTTGCACGTACTGCGAATAGTGAAGAGAAATATGGGATGAAGAGCGGTATTCCAGTACTTATGTTGATTAACAAGCAGGATCTTGAGGTACGTGGACTGAACGCTACAAAAAGATGGCCTACTGCTAACACACTCATGTAGCAAGCCATGAGTATAGAGGAGATTAAGCAAGGATTCGGAGATACATCCGCTGCGCTAAATGGTCATCCCTGGGTCAGTGTGATTTCGCAGAGCTTCAGGGCGATGTTGGTTGCTAATCTCTTGTTGGTAGACTATGTTTGAGATGGGAGCAAATCCCGAGATGAATATTCACAGAGCTTTCAGCTGGCTGGCCGACCGTCTCATGGAAGCAGATAACCGAAAAGGCCGTCCTAAAGAGATGTCAGAAGTATCTGGGACCATGAATACTTTCACTAAACCCTAGGTCGAGATGTATAGAGCCTACCGAAAAATCGTCGCTGTACTGGAGGATTATAAATCACGTTATACAAATCTTCTGGTTTTCTAAAACAAATAATTGTATACACTAATACACAGAAAATGCACGAGCTTTGTAAGTCGCTCAATGAACTGTAAATCATACTGACTGCTATAACATGACTAGGCATCGAGGTTTCCCGGGAACCAGGCGACCGTATGCCTGGGGTTATTAAATGGTCAAAAAACTCCGCTTTACCAGACCTGGGTATCAAAACGAGATCACCTAGACGGCTACTAAACCGCCTATTTAAGGTTAGATGCGGATCCTATACTCATCCGCATCCAAACCAGTGGACGTCTCTTCAATCTTCGCCTTATCTTTTTCTCGCGCTAGTCGAAGGATATAGGCCACGCCCGTAACCGCGCGCTCGGCTGCCCTCGCAGAGCCCCGAAGCTCATTCAATTTCGCCTTAGTAAATCCATCCTTTTTTCCACACTGAAGATCCGAGCACAGGGCCTCGACAGGCTCGTTCAGAATCCACCGCGTCGCAGCATCGTTGTTGAAGCGCTGGATCCTAGCCCATGAGTTTCGCTCGAGCAGATTGTACATGCGGGCATGGATATCGTTGAATTTTCCGTCGTTGGGTGCGGGAATCCTGTACGAATTGAGCTCGCTGAAGATCTTGACGACCTCCCGGAGGTCGTTTGCGAGCCACGCAATGTGGGCCTCGATCTCTGAGCAGATGGACTGGAATGCACTCGCGGGGCTGGACTTGGCTACGAGCGACTGGCATGGACTCTCCGCCCTGTTGAAACCGCGAAAGAGCCTGTCGCCGAGGGTTTTGCGATTGGAAGTCGGAGGCGAGGAGCGTGCGCGGCACATTTCTTGCCATAGCAGGCCCAGATACCCGGGAATGAAGTTCATGTACCGATCAGATGAGAGTGAGGCGACCTTGAGAGACTCGAGCGCTAGGTAGATGGCATCGTCTTCTGTAGGGCGGGGGTAGGTTGACATTGTTATGTTTGTGTGGCGGTGGTATGGGTAGTGGGGGTAGTGTGGGGTTTGCGGCTCTCCGGTAAGTAAAGTGTCAGGATATATATGGGGCGCGGAAATGGAGGTGGCGTTTCATTGTCTGGTAGTGTTGTGCAGACACGTCGGGCTTATATTTGGTGGTTTCTTGTTCACAATGCAAACGGAAAGCTGACCCTAAGCTGCAGGACAAAGAACGAACTTTCCATCAAGCACGATGAATAGTTGAAGTTTGTTTCGGAGCAGTGACGATGCGCTTCACTAGCGTTTATTCACTGTGCTAGTTAGCGGAATAAATGAAAGCGTGGCACCTCAGGAGGGTGAGGGCATGGTGAGGTTGTTTGTCTCAGCCAACCGATATTGCGACAATGTGTAGGGAAAGCGGAAAGGATCGATAAGACTTCTGACTTAAACAGGTAGCACCCAAAGAAGAGACATGGGAAAGCAAGACAATCAAAAGAAAGACATACCGGATAGATATGGAAAGAGACATCAAGAATAACGCCCAGAATTGTCGACGCGCAGATCGAACAACCTATGTGGGACAGTCGAGAAACCTGAGTGCAACCGCATCAACTGGTCCTCGCATATACATCTGCCGATATCCAGTTCTAAATAACCAGTTAAAAGAATACCTGAAGATGAGCGGGAGCCTCCCCCAGTCACGACGCCTCTGGCTCTTCCTTTTTGACCCTTTCCTCTGCCTTTTTACATTTATTTCGTAGGTACGCGAAATATTCTTTGTTGCTCCTGGTTCTCGTGTCCAGTTCTGGATCGTTTAGAGCAGCGACTCGTTCCTCATATCCCAGCATAAACATATCTGTTACTGCCTCGTCTTATTCAATCAAGTCCAGTTTACCGTCCAAGCCAAGTGGTTTGCCCGATAAAGTGGCCCACTCCTCGCCGGCCTCTTCTTTGTCCTCCATGGATTGGAGACGTTTGATGCGAGTATCCAGCTTTCCAAGCGTCAAGCCTATCCGGTCAGCAGCCTGAAAGCAGAGATCTTCTAGCCGTTTGTTACTGTTGCGAACGTGTTCCTTCGTCAGGGGATGTCTGGTATCGGCAGTAGGAGTCGACATATTTGGCAGTGACGAGTGCTCGACGATTCGACTTGGTTGTGCAAAAACTGCAATAGTGAAGGAATATGCAGATAGTTGATATCAAGATCGCGATAGATGTATCAAGTATGTTCGAGGTTCGAGGTTCGAGAAGGTTGATTGGAAGCGTTGTGAAAGAAGAACGAAGTCCGTATGCAAAAGAAGATTTATATAGGTATTGCGGACTCACACATTGTTGTGTATTAAGTCATTTTGGGAAGAGTCGCATTAAGCACGAGTTTTATGACTGCGAAAAGAGTCAGTACATGTGAAGAGTCTACGACGAGGGAGTGAGTTGACTCAGAGAAGCGCAATGACTGATACATCACAAAAATACAGTTTTAACGACAAGGATAATAGCGCGTACGAAGCAATAGTGTAGAACAAAAACAGAGTGCATGACGAGAGAATAGGAAAAAGTTATGAAAAACAACCGTACGATGTACAACACGTAAAGCCAACTGGTTTCCAGCCCCGGCAGCAGCTAAAAGAAGCTCTACCTCACATACAGAGATCAAACCCCTCAGATTCGTGAGATCGGTGAGTTCCACTTTCTCTCAAATACGATTCCGAGCTTGACGAACAGCCAGTACAATCAGAACTTGACTCCCCCACTCTACGCAAACCGAACTTGTTTCTTGCCCTTTGCTTCGAGTTTGTCTTCCGGTTCATTCGTGTTCTCTAGTCCATTCCTGCCCTCTAGATCATGATCCAAATCCCGGCGTATTCGCTGCCGCATAGATTCTGCTTCCTCGAAGAAGTGTCCAAGATTTTGTGATACACCATTGGTCCGGACCGTATTGATGTACCTGTCTTCTCTAGCCTCCTCCTTCTCGAAGGATTCCCTAAGCTCTCTCACTATCTGTCTGGCTTTCGATTCGTGGTCACTCTTGACTCTGTAATCCTCCCGAATCAGCGCATCGATGTCTTTCTCTAGGATGTCGATATGGGAGTCGCGAAATATCATGGTTTGCCGCCGCATGTCCTCCATATCCGTTTTCATGCCGTTGATCAGATAGTTTTGCTGTATTGGATTCGCTGCTTTTGCTTCTCGGAGATCCGGAAGAATCGTTGAGAGGTCTCGCGAATAAGTCTTGACGTGGGCAATGTGCTTCTTCGTAAGCTCGGCGATTGATTGTAACTTTTTGATCTGTGGGTCTGAGGTAGGGTCCATATCCCGTTGATTTGGCTCTTGCATTGCAGATAATGAGATTCGACGGTGATTCGGCACAAGCGTCTTGATGGTGGACTTGATTGTTCGGGGAACTTGTAATGATGTTTTGTAGGCTAGGGATGTGAAGGAGTAAAGGAATGCAAAGAAATTTACGTACTTAATAAGACGCCCCAGTCATAAATCGCCTACTCATCGCTTTACTGTAGACTCATTATATGACGCATCGAATTGTAAATTGATCGAATCCAATATATGTAGTATTAAAGGAATACAGAGTGTAAATACAGGCATATGAATAGCCGTTATGATATAGAGAAAGTCATACAGGCATGTGGATAGCCGTGATGAAATGGGGAGAATAGTAAAGATATACAGGTAGCAGTAAAGACAGTGTTAATGAAAAACAACCCTAAAACTCAGTGGTAAGATATGGAAACAAATCCCAAACTTCATATCCCCTGAAATAAGTCTCTGGAAAGACTCCCGATATGAGCAGTCGTTCGAGACACAGACCTGGCCGGTAGGCCTAGCCTGTGTTGCTCTTCGCAGCAGCCTCTGCTTCTTCATGAGCCTCGAACTTCCTCTGAGCCATCAATAAGTCGATCGTGGATGTCAAAGTTGTTCGGACACGGTCCGTGGAGTCTTTCTGGTCTTGCAATGAATTGTGATTGCTGTCTGGTACATATTTCTCCACGAAGTCGTCGTCGCGTAGTTGAGGGAATTCGGCATCCACGCCCTCGTAGCATTTCACGAGCTTCTGGTCCAGTTCGGCGATAGTCGTCCTCAATCTATCCTTTGTTCCAACGTCTTGTGTTGTTTTGTATTCCTCCTTGCAGTCGTTTATCTTGTCCATGGCCGTGTGGATCTTGACCAATCTGGCAGAGAATATCTCCTTGAGGGTGTTGAGATTCTGGCGAACTTCCTCTGACTTCTCGGGTGGCATGGAGTTGCTGGAAGACATCGCTGATGTTCGCAAGACCGTGGACCTTGTCGGGTTTTGATGGAGGAAGGTTCAGAAGGCTTTATGAATGCGGGTATGCAAAGCAGACTGCAAGTGAGATGGTTTTCGCAATGAGCCTGAGAGTAGATGTGTGGAGCGTAGTGTGTACGTGGAAGAACAGGAGCTTGAGATGCGGTCGCCTTTAAATATCGCTTTGCTCTGACTCCTCGTAAAGCTTCATAGCGCGGGACTACCCATTTAGCCCACCTAGGCGACTGACTATCGGAACCGATAGAACGGCAGATATAGCTCCCTTGGCTCTGTTGCTTGTGGTGGGGAAAAACGTACGAGCCGGAAGGTACCTAACCTTTTCCTAAGCCTCCATAGACCAATCAAAATGGCAATGGAGCCATTGCATCGGCATGACGTGCCACGTATAAATGAGTCTCCGAGATGTACTAGTATATCATTGGTCTCATGAGTTAATTTCGAATCCACTAGAAGCTCGTGGTGTCATTTCCCCTTTTAGACCACCACTGGCGTACCAAGAAGACTCATACTCAGTGCTGCGCTTCACTGCGCAGAGGTATCGTGTACGTTATCTCTGCTGTCAAAGTCAGTCAACCACGAGCCGCAACTAGTGCACGGGCATACGAGAGGCCCAGTCTGATAGCGAAGGGAAGCTAGATATTTTTCACGAGAGTCGCGTAGTTGTGATAGAAAGTGGAGGTTTGGAATACAGTAAAGACAAGAAGACAGAATTCTACTGCTCTGTTGCTGTATTGAGAGATAGCCTCATGCTGATCCATGAGGCGTGTGTCGGGAGGCGTGTGTCGGGAGGCGTGTGCTGGGAGGCGAAAGCTCAGTCATATAGCGCTTGGGCTTCGTGTAACAATCCAACTCCACGATCTGCGCGACGATATAAACCACAAGCTCCTGAATCTAGCCACTCCAACATGGCCAACCCCTCTAGTATATACCCATCCGTAAAGTCGTGGATGTCAGCTCCTAGGCTGCTTCGTTAACGGCTTCTTCCATCTTTTTGAGGCGGGTCTCGTAATCCGCATACCTTTTCCTTCCTGCGACGATGTGGGTACGCAAACCGAGGGTACTCAGTGCGTTGTCGAGATTTGTTGCTGTATTAGGACCCGGTTGCGGGTGGCGTGCAATAATGTCCAGGTCTTGCGTCAACGTGCATCCCCATGCCTGCTGGAACAAACGAAGAAGATTGTGGAGATGGCCGATTTGTTGGTCGATCGATCAGCGAGTTTCTTGGCTGCGGACTTGATGATACCGTTTTAGGTCGCTGGAAAGGAAACCCAGTGCCGTTTGTACGACGTCGTTGTGTTTTTGAAGAATGACGTTCGCTTTGTCGCCCGCTTCATGGATGGAATGCTGTGCTTGAGCATTTGAAGATGACATGGCTGTGTTCGTGACGGTGTTTTGTCGATGAAGAGGGATAGGATACGTTCTTCTGAACTGCAAGAGGATCGTGATGCGAGTGATGTGTTTTGGGTCAAACAACGACAGCGCAAAAGGTGGGTGACGGTGGACTCTGTCGCCCTACCAACGGTTGCCTTGCCTTCAAGCATAAAACCGACACGATCGATAGTGAATAAGTTTCGTTCACATGAATGCTGATTCACTCTCGCACCGCGAGTGTCACTGCAGAGAACGCCTACTCCACACCGAACTTTTCCTCGAGTTGCTCAGGGAGCTACTTCCCTCGAGCACATCATACCCGACGCCGCCTCATATACAAAGCTCGGAAGCCATTGCCATACTCTTTCTCATAGACGGCAAATAGCCCACCACGAATCGATATGTCAGGTCCCGGTGACCGCCGCTCAGCGTCTGCACCCGCGCTGACGTCCAACCTTTTTGCCAAATACCACCTCGAATCGCCATCAGCGTCCCGGAACAAAGTCAAGCAAGTGGACGAACTCGGGTTCAACATCCGCTTCAAGCTCAAAGAACTCGATACCCGTCATAGCGAGCTTGCGTGCCTCAACCGACAATGGACGAGGTTGTTGAACTGGCGAACCAAATCGAATCTAACGGAGCATTATCGCGAGCTCCTGATCATGATCGAAGAGTTGGAGAAGGAAGAGGTTCAGATGCGCGAGCTATACCAGACCCTTAGCATACCGGATCTCCTGCGTATGTTCGAAGATGAGCTAGGCGGAGCCCCCATAGCTGGCGACAAAGTCAACACGGCGGTCATGCTGCTACACGAAACCTTCGTGACTAGTATACTGAAGTACAACCAGGGAATCCGGACACTCAGGGAAGCGGTCAAGCAAGATCTGGAGAAAGTACAGCCCCGTCAGCCGAGTTCATCCATGTCGCGGGTGGTACTTCAGACACTCTGTGTGTTGGAGGATTGATCGTGGAAAGGGGAGGAGCATAGAAATACGAAAGATGAACCACGTACTTGCTTGCCCCTTCTCGTCAACCATCGAAAGTATTAGTCATAGAAGAAGGATGAATGGTGCTTCACAGGCGCCACACATCACACGCGTTTACCTATTCATTGTTCAATTGTCAATTTAGTCTCTATTCTGTAGTATTTAAATACCACTTTCGCAGGCCTAGATAGCGTCAGTGAACCCCCGATCATAATCTCAATAAAGAGACCTCTGCGCACCCTAGACAAGAATTCCGCAACAAGATACTACACTATGACTTCTATTCTGATTCCGCATGGTGAAAACATACTGTCCGCCTTAGAAAAGTTAGATCATCAGAACGATAAGATCGTTTCCCATTACCGTGACCTCTCGAAGCTCCTCCATTGCGCTGAGACACCCCGTCCGGCTTTCCAGCGTGAAGCCACTGGGATACAGCTTCGTCGCGCAATAAGCAAGCTAGAGCATGAGATTGTTAAGCATCGCGAAATCACCAACGGCATTACACTGCAGGACATGGCGGAAGTGTACCGCGTTGCCGGGAGGACACATGAGGAGGCCTGTCTAGAAGCGACGAACGATATCAACGCTTTGGAAAGGGGGCTGCAGCAGGTAGAAGAGACACTCGGGGAGGTCAAAGCGACTCTCAAGTGTGCAGGTGGTGAGCTTGGGGAGTGACGGTTGGAGTGGCAGGCGCGTTTACGTCATCGTGGCTTCACTAGCGCCGGCGCGCCGGCGTCAGTTTCTTTCGCGTTGGACGACGCCTAGAGCATCACTGCTGCAGACCATCAAGCTTTTTTCGTTCGGTAAGGTCTGGATTGGCTGTTACATGTATTGTTAGAATGAATGGACGTTAGGATACACACTCAGGTGACCTTCACAGTTAACCATCTTATATGAGCGATGGATCCGAGCATAGATAAGTGAACAAAGCTCTCATCTCCCGCTACTCACATCTCTCCATTCCTCAGATCGTCCTGCATGCCTTCCCACTGTTCATTCCTCCTCCAGTGTTCCTGCATCCGCGCATCATGTCCCTCCATCAGCTCATCGTGGTGTTTCGTCAAATTCACATGTTGAGCTTTCATACTTTCAAGATATTTGTCGATGTAAGCGGAGTTATGGCAGTTGTGTTCTTGGTCGCGTTCTTCAGGTTTCGTGGTCACAGTGCCGTTGCTCTTCTTTGGGACTTTTAGGTGCCGCCGAATGTCACTCTCGCACTTGTCGAATAGTGCTAGTTTTGGTTCTTGGCTACGATTGCTCTGAGCTGTGGCTTGTGTCTCTGAGTTGGGTGGTTTAGGTTGTTGTTGTGGCTGTTGCTGTTGTTGGGATATGGATCGTCTCCACATATCGGATTGATGTGCAGAGTAATGATGCCAAAATGTTAGTAAGCACTACTTGGGCTGTCAGTGTATTGCTAATGAATTTGTTTACAGAGGGAGGGTGTGGGAGAACCACAGTCTTTCCTAGGAGCACCGAAAGACCATATTCGTCGCCCAGACTTCACGAAGGTCAATCATGTCTAGATCCGTCACGGTGATTGAAGGCGTTGAATCCAGAAAGACCTTATAGCGACACCTGATTGAATGGGTGATCAAGTCGAAGAGTTCACGCACATACACATGCAAGGTATATGTGATCGTTGTCCCAATTTTGATCGGACCGGAGTAATTGCCACTGTCAATATTCGAACCTGACGGGACACCGGGACACCATCTAAAGAAAGTAGACTGGTCACCTAATAGAAAGTTCGGCACCCGAAGATCAGGGAGGATAATCTACAACCGTTAAACCCTTACCCACATTACGACACACACCCCGATACAAATTAGCGCACCAAGCACACAACTTCCCACCCTACCCCGACTCCTCAAATATGTCCCACTCGCTGTCTAGCTCCCTGCGCCGGCCGCTCCACCAGCCGCACCTGCTCCCGCGGTAGCGCCTGCACCAGCGCCAGTTCCACCTCCAAGCGCACCAGCGCCTGCACCCCGGCCAATTCCTCCGAGCTGCGGATACCGACCCCGAATCCCCACAGCGATATGCACATCTACGCCATCCATAGAACGCTGCTCAGCTAGCTTTATGGCTTCTTGCTCCAGACAGGTTGCGGCGGTGTTGAGTTGCGCTTGGATGGACTGGAGTTGGCGGCTGAGGTTGGCGATTTGCTCGGCGAGGTGGAGGAGGGTTTGGGGGGAGGACATTATGGGGTGGATGGTGATGTTGATGTTGGTAGGGCGTGGATGGTGGGTAGGTGTGTGATTTGGTTTGGTTCGGTGTTGTGTGGGTGTGAACGGTGTAGGTTGAAGACTTTGAGTAGAGCTGAATGAGGTTGTGCACACGTGGTGATGGGTGTTTCGGTGTAGTGATGATGTTCTGGAAAGTATCTGGGGGCCTGGCGACTTATATTTGTGGCAGAGTGCGCGTTTGTACTTCCGCCGTCCTCGGAGTCGAGAGGACTGTTTACTGTGAATGTTGGCAACCCGCATCGCCACCGATCGGCCACTTCCGGGTCAACCGCAGATGTTTGCGTGAAGAAAAGCTTCGATTCACTTATCGCAGAATAACCTATGAGTAAGTCACATAGGTCGCTCATATTGAAGAAGTTATTCATCATTGTTTGTCATCGATAGTAGAATACGTACGTGTCACCACGCCGTTTGATAAGTAGAATTGTCAACCGATCCCACCAATTCGCAATTCCTGTCCGCAAGGGAAGGCATACGGGATATTCGTGATCCATCTACGGCCAGGCCTTCTTGATGGGCTTCTCGTCCATTCCAAGCTCCTTCCGTTTCTTCTGAGTGTCATAAATCATCCGACTCTGAACATCAGATGCCCTACCGGCGATGCACATGAGCACCTGCTTCAACAGATCGAAAACCCTGTCCGCACGAAGATGCTTCTTCTCCGTCTCCCCAATACTCATCGCAATAGCCGACAGTTCGATGCCATAGTCGGACAGCAAACCCGCCAGCTCAAGCTCCCGCTCAGTTAGTTCTACGAACTCCTTGCGCTTCTCAATCGTAGTGTCATCACTGTCGTCAGCCACGAACTTCTCTCCGTACAGATCCGAGAACTGCTGGCACAGCTCACTGGCCTTGGTGCACCATTTGCTTGCGTTGTTAGCCAGTTCGCGGTAGAAGTCACCCGAGTGACTGAGGATGTCTTGTTTCCTGGCGAGGATGTGGGCGACGGTGCGGATACTGAGAGCCAGCTTTTCGAGATGGTCGGCGAGATCGTGGCCGTTCATGCCGTCGGTCGTAATGCTTCGGAGCTCGTATTTTCGGCCTTTGCCGTGCTTTTCCCATCTCTCGAGCCACTTCGGGTGCTCTTGCTTGCTCTTCTCCTTGTCGGCGTCAACGATGAGCGCAATCGCGAGGGCGGCTTCGTTCAGGGTGCGAAAGATGGCGCCGCTGTGTCCGCGCCGCTTCTCCTCCCACGCGACCTCATCAGAAATCAAGGCGATCGGGTAAGCGAGATCTGAGATTTCCTGCGACAGTTCTGCAACGGATGGCTGGGTGATTTCGTCTTCTTGGAGTTCGCGGAGTATATACTCAGTCTGCTCTTGAGGAAGCGTGCCATTCCAATACCTGATTTTGGTGTGAAGATCATGGACTTTTATATCGATCTGTTCGATGATTTTGGCGAGTTGGAAGGATTTCAGCTCGATTGGAGGACCGGCGTCTTTGCCCTTCGACTCCTCTCGAACGGTTTCCATGGCTAGCATGTACAGCGCGAGAGCTATATCGTCGATTTCGACAGACATGTTGACGTATTTGGGGTCGATCGCCATGGTGGGCTAGTTTGTATCAGAAGAATGTTCGAAATGTTAATGATTGTTGATGGGGATATCGTTCTTGGTTTGATCATGGACCCGGGGAGGAGCGCGGTGTTTATATATCTATCAGTGTAAAAAGGCGCCGTGAATGATTCGTGCCAACGCAGAGGCCTGGTATAGTCGTCGCAGCGCCGCGTCAATGGTGAGCATACGAATAATATGAGGTGATTGTCGAATAGGCCGCATTGTTGTTCTTATTGACTCCGACTATTGTGAGGTGAATACAACGGAGATATCGGGGGTAACGAAAAAGAAGGTGAAGTAGCATGTGCATGACTTGGCCTCTTGGATACTACCCCTCCTAGCAGAATTTGTTGTGTTCATAAGAAGGCTTCATATAACCCTCCTGATAGCCTAGGAGTTTTTAGCAAGTAGTAGATAGTCTACTTCTAACTTTACAAAGCCCTAATGTATCTAGCAATGTAGATATTGTCTATACAAGGCTTACAGAGGTAGCATAGTAGGCTTAATAGGCGCGTTAAAAACGAATTATTGCAGATTGGTAGTACCCAAGACCAGTAGTTCGCGCACTGATATAAAATTGGGAAGGTGAATGTAGAGAACAACTGGACACCAACGGTGGAAAACTAGCTCGCATAGAAGCGAGAACGGGAGAAGTAAAAAGATGTTAGACACGTATGGTGCCTGGAACAGCGGGTGCTACATGTAGCCGGTCGTGAAGTCAACGTGGCTCATGGTACTCGGACAGCTGATCGAGTTACCTTCCGAGCCTTGCGGTATTCACGCCTAGTAAATGGACTACGTCTGGTGCATGATTTCGGAATTTTCCGATTTGTCTTCTGCGCTTCCGACGCGGATGACCCGAGTATAATAAGCTCAGCGCGATTATCAGTTCAACATCTCCAAGCATGCGTGTCTTCGTGAAAGTAGCGCTCAGGGATTTCCCTTCTTTTTGGCCAATACCAATCTGTGAATTCATTCACATGCGGCTGTTGCATTCATTCCCGCAATGAAGTTGTGCATTCGTCCTCTATCCGAAAAGTAGCCGTCTTTCGTCGGTGGTGAAGCCCAAACCTCATGGTACCAAGTGAATCCTTGTGAGAGAATTCATCCCCTTCTTGTCATGTCCCACTAAAGTATCTCCCTGTAGTTCGACAGGCGGTACATACACACTGTTCCTCCCCATTTCAAACGCGGCTTTTTGTTCTGTGCGAGCCACTTTCCCAGGATATGTTATCTCCAGGAGGCCGCGTTCGCCCGAAAGCTCGTAGGTAGGCAGAGACGGAAGTGGCTTTATGCATCGGCGCATTCGTCGGCGGAGGATGAGGAAAGCTGCAGTGAAGGCGAATGCTATCGCAGCGACACCACCCACGAACCCGCCTACTATGACGCCGGTGTGGTTGCTGTTGTTATCTAGGGGCGTAGATGTGGACGTAGATGTAGATGTAGGCGTAGGCGTAGATGTAGTCAGAGATGAGGGCGTTATCGGGAGATTAGGGTTTCTGCACCCGTCAATGCTGAAGTATGCCCATGAGGAGTTGTAGCAGGTTGCGATTTGTCCGACGATCTTGATGCTCGACGAGCATGGCTGAAAGGTCTCATCAGGGCCGTATAATGTAACTGCTGAAGATCAGCAAGATTCAATATTGACTAAAGTAGAGGCCCAACTCACCAGCACAACCAGGCTCCAAGCCGACGATCTGCGCGCTCTGATTCGCGGCTAACTGTAGCTTCGTACAGACACCGTCGGGATACCCATTCGGCCCGTCAAAGTTAAAGAAAGACTTCCCGCACTTCGTATCCGAGTAAGTAGTGATGTCCGAACTAGTAACGACTGAAAAAGTACCAAAAAGGAAAACTTGTAAAAGAATGGCGGACAGCATTGCACAAAAGCGAGTGAGTGAGGTCGAAAGCCTCCTCTGCTGTTACAAAGGAAGGTGAATCTGAATAAGACGCGAAACAATACATGGTGAGGAAGGCTCAGTCGATCATTTGTAAAGCTGATCGGAAGATTAGTGAGAGCCCAGGCGGTAATGTCGATGAAGCTCGTATCTTGGGGAGTAGTGGTGTGTAACAAATAGCACCACCTTCATGCAGCCAACCTTCATGCGCTCGGATATATGAACCCCGGAACGCCATAGTCCTCCTAGAAGTGTGCCGCATGGATATGGTGTCGGAGGCTGGCTGAGGTTTCACTTCTGAAAGACGACGCACGGTTATTTTCGATATTGATTGAGCCCACTTTCGTAGGGGCGTAATTGCTTTTGAATCTTGGCAGCTGCCATCAATATCTCAGCCTTGTTTCTGCTAGAGGCTACAGAAACCTCTACGCATGATCAGTATGATGCTCCCAGTGAGACTAGGGTAAGATACCTTATCGTGGAGGCTGGTACCCATACTCCATTTCCATCGCCGAAACAACCCCACTGGTCTCTAGAGTCTAGAAGACATGGTGGGCAGATGTACTCCATCTGAAAAGAGTTAAGAATAATGTGGAGGACGAGACGTTGAAGAAAACTTTGGCTGCTTACGAAGCCATCTCCGCCCCACCATCACCCAATCAGAGCCCGCCTCACGAACTCAGCTCCCATGGCTCAAACTATTTCTAGCGGCGGCATATGCAAACGGAGTCCGTAGCTTAACTTTGGACCGCAGTTCCAATGCCACGAGAATATAATTATAGTGTCTGCTCTGACATGTCAATCTGAAATCGTACGTTGTGTGCATGACTCACTGGCCCGCCGATTGTACTACTAGCGAGGGGAATCACCGTATTAGGCAATCTTCAATCAGACATGCGAAGAAAGGGATTTGCTCAATAAATAGAAGTAAGAATACAAGTCAGCATATAGTAGGAAACCGCGACGTTACGATTTGGGTATCCAGCGCGTGTATCATCAAATCGTTTCCAACAACAAAATATCCCTTTCATTCGTCTTTCTCATACGCAAGTCGCATCCTGCGCGCATGTGCTGCCCTTCTCTTTGATTGCGATGTCATTGATCTGGGAGTTGTTGATGTCAAAGTATCTGCAGCCACAGATGTGCTGCTGGGAATGGCAGGAATTGGAGGCCGGGTCACTGGGACGCGTGGTGGAGCACGAGAAGGAGTTGGGGCTGGTTGCCCAGTGCTTGTCTCTTTTGGAGCGGCCTCTGGCTCCGTAATCTCTGTCTTCACAGATGCCGACATCTCGAAAGTGGACACTGTTGTTGGAGTGGTCTCTGATGGCATATCTTCCGCGGCTTTTCTTTCAGGCTTAGTTATAGCTGCTTCAGTATTGATGGGGGATGACTCTGAAGGCTTGGCTTTCTGGGCAGCATCTGAGTTGGCGGAAAGGTCAGGGCTTCGACGTGGTCTCGGAGGAACTGGCGGAGGCTGTGAGGGTATAGGATTGTCTAGATTTCCGGGTTTTGATTCGGGCCTGGGGGGCAACGGTGGGGCCGCGACAGGCTGGGATGTGGGGGGTGACTGTATGGTAAGGCTAGAAGGCCATCCAATAGTAGGGCTATCTTCAATAGGCACTCCGTGAAATGACTGTGCTGATTTCGAAATTCCACCTGCTGTAGAGGGTGCTGACGTCGGCGCACGCATGGTGGTTTCCGCAGACAATGAGGCGATAGGACGAAACGTCTCCGGACACGAAGCCGGAGAATTGGGCATAGTTGGCGAGGAAGTGATGGACGTCGAAGGCGTTGAGACATCCAAGGACCCATTTGCATCAGTCCACCGGAAGCTGTCGCGTGCGAGAGTAGGGAGCATCCAGTCTGAAAGCTCGGTGATGAGCGAAGGCTGTGTGGGTAGGTATGGTAGTTCCGAGGGGAGAGAGCGATGCTTCACGGGCAGCTGCTTCGGGACGTGCACGGCTCTTGGTCGATAGCGCATCGCCAGCATCGGCATAGTGTTCACCTTTGTGAACGATGCAGTCGATGTGGTAGAATCGTTACGTTCTACAGACTTCTCACTTACTGTAGGCATATGCTGCATTTGATCGGCGGGTCCACGTGGCTGAGCACGAACAGAAGCTCCTGGCCTGACCTGATCGGAGTAGGCACGAGGTCGTACTTGGTCAAGCGAGGCGCGAGGCCTGACGTGGTAGGGAGATACACGAGGTCTTGGTTGATCGAAAGATCGTCGTAAAGGAATCTGACTGGGAGCTGGTGGGAACTGGAGTTTCTCACCGGGCGTTTCGCTTCCAGATTTTTCCGCAGACATTACCGGTGTCTTCTCTTCTGATGAATCCAGAGGCTCTACTCGTTCCGGAGACGGCGTCATGTTGATCTGCTGGACTGACGCATGTGTTTTAGGTTGCTCTGGGATGGTAGTTGGCTTAGGAGGAGGCGCGTACAAGTCCATGTTGTCGGGATGGGGAAGGTCTTCTGGTGTACTCCCAGGAAGCTCGACGAGGAATGAGCTGACTGATTTGGCTGTCGAGACGTCAGATAAAGTCACAGGTAGAAAAGGACATTTCATACTTTCGACATCTTCGCCCTCCGCCTCCGACACAGTAATGCTTGGAACAGACAAGTTCCTCTGACTAGTTCTCCACTTTTGCCGTGAGTATGGACTGCGCAGAACAGTCTCGCTTTCACCTGGAAGCCACGGCCGGCCCGGAGCTTCATGGATGGGATCGTGACCACCAAAGTGTGCACTCATCTCGGCAGTCTGCATAACTTGAATAGTAGCCATGAGGCTTTGATGGCACAGAGTAAGGTTGAGTTCTCTGCTTATGAGTTTTCTGTGATGACCAAGGACCCATTCGAACTTTCGTTTCAGCGCGACTGCGCCGCCATCATCCCCTGTCACGCGCACGTCCTCTACGTAGACGCCGATATCGTTGAGTGCCCGCTGAACGTCCAACAAGATCGCGTCAATCCAAGTCTTCTTGTCCGGCCAAGCCTCCAAATACTCCTCTACGGCGTGAGACGTGTACAGTCTTGAAGCTTCAGCGACGTCATGTCGGACCCGTTGGATCAGTTTTACAAATATTTCATTGTCTTTCGACACACCACCCAATGAGTTCGCGAAATCAACGAAGCTGAAAACAGTGTTGAGCGAGGATTTGTCATTTCTGTTGACCTCTGAAGATTTTCTAGAGCTGGCGGTGGACGTGCGAGCAGATGAATCATCTTCCCGTGATTTACGCTGCGTTGACTTTCGTTCGAAGTATTTTCGGCTTGCGTTTTGTGATGAGGCCGATGAGCTAGGGCGTTCCGTTGCTGGGGGCTGTTTGGGGTACAAGCTTTCAGGAAGGTACAGGTTGGCTGAGAACATTATGTCTGGCATCCATGGGTATGGGGCGTAAGTATGAGGGTATGGAATGAAGAAATGTGTTTTTGTAGGTTATTGTCAAATGACCGAGAATGTAGGAACACAGATGAGACGTGAATATGCATGCATGCGGCGGCCACGAGTTGTGCTGGTGGCTTTCCCCTCAAGCTCAAGAGGCGAGTGCGGCAATCGGACAGGCGGGTAGGAAGCACGCTCGTCACGATTGCTCGAGCGTGTGAGGAGGCGGCGTCCTTTGAGTGGATTGGTAGGGGTGCAATGGGGGCGGAATATCGAGAACTGCTGTGGCAGGTGAGACGAACGTTGATAAGAGAGGGGTTGGGAGCAAGACTGCAAGTTGATGGCGCGAAACGCGGACGGTGGCTAGTAAAATCGTCCTGTGCAGCGTGCAAGTGTGATGTTGTTTGTCCACAGCTTGCAACGTGCAAACTAAAGGATGCGCTCCGCTGGAAATAAGTCAAAATTACCGCCGGGTACAGGTGCAAAAAGCTCTCTATTGAAGCCGGCGTTTCATGTGGCAGCCTGGCGAATGTGCCTCTTAAACCCGTCCTACTAATGGGATGCCTGACTTAGACGCCCCAATATCCCGCACGATAAAACAAGAAACGCTAGGTTGTGTGGGCCCCTCCACAAGCGGCGCATCCATCAACTGGTGACTAAGTCGTAGATACAATGATTTCAAATGCTTCTCTAGAGGTGCTAAAGGGAAAATAACGCAACTAGCTACGAAGTCATTCATCCAGACGTCGCACAATGGCGTCGTTGAAGGACCGGGGTGGTTTGACTGGTTCACCAGACTCGTCTGCGACCTGCAAAAGTGCAGGAAAGACGCACAAACTGCCCGAAGTCACACCTGCCTCGCGTTGCCAGTCGAAATCGAATATACTCGGCTGAGAAAACAACGTGAACGCAAAGAGAGCAGAGCGCTTCAGGATCTCTTCCAGATTCCGTCGTCGCTGTTCGTTGCCCATGCGAGAATCTGCGAACGGCCTAAGAATACTATCAAGAACATCCGCAGCCATCGTTATGCTACGATGGCGGGGGTCAGAGGTGGAAAAGGCATTTTTGACATAAGTCGACTGCATGAGTTCTGCTGTGATCGCTCGCCACTTGGCTAGATGTATCGCTTGTGCTAAAAAAGAGTCAGTACATCACTACAGATGTTCAAAGAAGTCTTACCTCGAGGGCCTCTACCCACAATGGCCATGGACTGGAAGCTTTTGGCGATTTCAGGTGGGAGGAATGTCGTGTCCTGATCGCCGTTCAGCTGCATGTGCGAAACCACCACCCAAGCGATACAGAATCTTAGAGCTATCTCCCTCGTGGCCGAGTTTCCAAGTAAAGTGCTGAGCATGCCTGGAGTAATTGGCAAATCGCTCCCCAGTGCTTGAAGATCGTCGATATCAACCAGTCCAGGGCTTACTCGTCCAGTGTGGTAGAAGCTTTGGACATGATTTTTGATCAGGCTGCTGATCTTCGCGATCTCTCCTGAAATGGCTCTATCTTCTAATGGCTGCGGAAGACCACTGTCCATCGCCCACGAGGTTGGACTCCCACTTTCCAGTGACATCATCTTTGCGGGCGTGCCTTTCTCGCGGTGCATGAGAGCAACGGTACTTGCTTCGGATCCTTGGCTTCGCCGTCTTGCTCTACCCAGACAAAACCAAACAAGCAAGCCAGCTATGACCGCACCAGAGACAAGGCAACCAATAGCGATACCGGCGACTGCTCCGCCTTTCAAGCCGTCCGAGCTCTTGGATGGTGCACTTGGAATCGGAGTGGTCGTGTTCGACGATACTAACGGTAATGTAGACTTCTGCTGATCAGAGCTAACAATTGAGGAGTTTGGTATCGGCGTGGAAACAGATGGGGTTGGTGTTTGCGAAAGACTACTTTGGAGAGTGTTGGTAGATGGCTGCGTGACCGCAACTTTCTGACTTCCGCTTGTTGTGAGGGATCCAAATGAACCACCATTTACTGTCCATTTGATAACATTTTCGGCGGTGTCCCAAGTATATGTAGCGTACGCCTCGATTGGCGCGCTGGGACCGATATTATTGTTAAGCTCTGGCTTGTCTGGTGCATTGAACACAAGATTTTCGGGCGCCATGGAAACAAAGGTGACATGAGCTCTCTCGGTCGAGGGCGGATACCTAGGTAAGTCCAGAATGGCGACGATGGGAGGGGTCGTTTCTGGCATCTTCTAGGTTGACGGGTTGGAAGCGAAAATCCGGGGAGTGGTAACAACGAATCGGCGACGGGAACCCACTGAAACTGGGAAAAGGTTAGAGGTAAATGTCAATATGTAAGATGCAGGAATGGAGCTCGTGTCAACGAAGGACTCGAGTTTTCTTGTTATAAAGGAACTTACTCCGTACCACTTCTGTTGATGTCGACGGCACTTTGCGGGCAGCTGTTGGGTGTGAATGGACGGGCGAGGACGCAAGAGATATTGACTGAAATGCGCTTTGAAGAAAAGGGTTTTTGCACGCACTGTCATAAACGTATTCTTCTGTGCCGAATAGTGACCGGGGACGAAGCGCAATATATTGCGGCACAGCACAGCAGAGCACGGCGATTTGTCCACTCTTTGGACGCCTATCATTGCGACGCCCCATCCGGTAGACGAGGCTTCAGGGCGCCCACACCTGCATCACCGCATCAACACTAGGTACCTACTAGGAAGCACCACGGGCAAGAGCACAGAGACCAGGACCCCAAGACCTGCACCCACGAGCCATACCATCACCCACACTCTTGACGGAGTAGACACTGCTCTTTCTCCCCCACACAGCCTTCCAGAAGCCAAACCACCTCCAAATTCAACTCATCGGGCGCAGCAACACGGCGCCCCGCTAAATGGGGGCCAAGAATCCGCAGGCGGCGCAGGGCGTAATACAAAACACTGACCCCCAACCCGGGGGGCCGCACCCGCACGGACAGATTGGGGGCCAGGCGTCTATCGGGCGATGCGAAGGTGGTTCAAAGGCTGCGCTGTGCCGCAAGGCTGTGACACGGTGACCGCGG
Organism: Massariosphaeria phaeospora; assembly: GCA_011032825.1. NCBI lineage: Eukaryota > Fungi > Ascomycota > Dothideomycetes > Pleosporales > Massariosphaeria > Massariosphaeria phaeospora. The sequence continues at coordinate 379,377 of JAADJZ010000031.1, read as the reverse complement.
ATCTCGCCTGCGTGTCTTAAAGAAAGGCACACAGCCGGCCAGGCCAGGCTCTCTGCAAGCAAGCAAGACGCACGATAACAAGTAGGTAGATCAGCCAGCGCAGCGAACCGGACCGAACTGAACAGGCGTGCTCGTTTGGATCGATCGCGAAAACATTTCATCGGGATCATCAAAGAGACGGAGGCGACGACGACGACAGGATGGAGACGACGGAGACGACGGAGAAACCGCACATGGTGATTGGCATCGATTTGGGCATGACGTGTAAGTTGAATTCGCAATTTCGCAGTTCACCAGCGGGGTGGAAACCGGAGAGGAACGGGCCGCTGTGCCTCTTATTGGTGGCTTAGAGGCTCGATCTAGCCACATCTGGAACCTGTTCACTTGTGTCACGTGCCCTCTCTTCTTTCCCACCTTCTAACCCTTCCCCTACAACAGGTACAGGCGTATCCTACGCCAACCTGTCCATCGGCAGCGAAACCGTGCGCTGGGTCCAGAAATGGCCCGGCCGCTTCCAAGCCAACGAAAACAAGGTGCCCACAGTAGTCGTCTACCCCTCCAACTCCTCCATCCCCTCTTCATGGGGCTTCCTGTCGGACACACTGGCGGAGTCCACCGCCGACGATAAAGAGTACAAGGAGTGGTTCAAGACATGTCTGGATCCCGAGAAGCTGGCGCTGAAGCAGGAAGAGGATCCGGAGGGCGCGCCGGGGAGTATTCAGGAGGTGGAGAAGTGGTATGGGGATTACTTGGGGAAGGTGAGATGTTTTGAGAGGATCGAGTCAGTTTGGGATAGGTTCGCTAAGTGTCTGTACAGATGTACGAGTATCTCGAGCTTAGCTTGGGGAAAGATCTCGTCGAGGGCGTGAGCTGGATAGCTGCGAGGATAGAGTTCATATTCTCGGTCCCTACGACATGGGCGCCGGTCCCTACAGTCGAGAACTTCAAGAGGATAGTCAGGGAGGCGGGGTTTGGACAGCACTATTCTCACACCGTAAGTGCGCCTTCTCTCTTGTAAAGCATATAATGTGTATATTGACACACCTACAGGTAACAATCGGCCTCACAGAAGCCGAAGCCGCGGCCGTCCACGTCTCCACCGAGGCCCCGGGAATTTTTCGCGAACGTGACATCCTCCTCGTCTGTGATGCTGGCGGCGGCACCACCGATCTGTCCGTCCTCAAAGTAACCAACACCATCAACCAAGCCATCAACCTTCAACAACTCGATGTCGTCTTCGGCGAGACCATCGGCTCCGCAGCCATCGACTACGAGTTCGAGAAGTTCGTCTACGCGCGCCTCGCAACGGCACACAGCACAGCACCCTTACCCATTGCGCCAGACGAAGCGGCCTGGGAAATGATGAAGAGCCGGGACTTTCAGGCGGTCAAGTGCGAGTTTGGGTCTCTCGATGACACGCCGCTGTTCTCGATTGGCATCCCGAGGGTGCCACAAACGTACAGCCATTCTGATCCGGAGGTGCGCATCAAGCACGGGGAGATGACTTTTGATCGCGAAGACCTGCAGCGACTATTCGATAAGCAGATCAGCAAGCTGTTCAAGCTGATTGACTCGCAGCTGCAGAGCCTGTACGAGAAGTACCCCGGCGAGCAAGTTGCACACCTTGTTCTGTCCGGGGGCTTGGGGAATTCGGCATATGTGCAGTCGCAGCTTCGAGCGCACTATGCGCAAACTTCGCTCCCTAACGCGCGATCTATTTCAGTGCGCATAGCGCCAGACCCTCAACTCGCGGTTTGCAAAGGCCTGGTAGCCGACCGCGTCAGGAAACTGATTACATCGCACAGTGTGCTCGGGTGGCGCTGTTGTCGGGCAAGTTATGGGACCATGTGCAAGATTCTGTACGACAAGAAGAACCCCGATCACGCCTATCTTCAGCCCGTGCGGGATCCGATGAACGGGAAGTTGTACATCATACAAGCGATAGCGTGGTTTGTGAAGAAAGGCGAGCCTGTGTCTGTGGACAAGCCGATCATCCATAACTTCATCAAGAAGGTTTCACCTGGCGATCCGAGGCGGGCGTTTCCAACAAGCGTGATAGAGTCGAGTATTGATGCGCGGTACCTACCAGATCAGATGACCCAAGGCAAGTCTTCTCTAATATCGTGAGTGGCCTAAGCTGATACTTACCTGCCAGACACACGCATCCTTTGCGAAATATCCTCGGATCTTAGCACTGCGGACGAGAAGAAGTTTACCGAGCGCAACAAGCGCTTCTGGAGTCTAGGCAAACACTACTTCAAAGTGGAGTATCAGGTCAGGGTGCTGATCGGTCCGGCCGACATTCGCTTCGAGCTGTGGTTCAACAATATGAAGCTATCCCGGGATCAGTCGATTCAGGTAGAATGGGTGCCATCATCACTGCCAACACCAGCGCCACCAATTGATATGTCCACATATAATAGGGTGGAGTTACCGGATTCGAAGCCAACGCACATGTCAGGCGCGCTTACGGGGTTGAATGGCACGGCGGGCTGGCAGAGCAATGGAGACTCGAAAGGGATTCACACGGGTATTGAGAGAAGCGGAACAAATATTGAAACAAGAGACGGAGAAGGAAAAACGAAGAGAGGACTTAGGTATCCTGGTGGTTTATTGGGGAGAGCAAGAGGTGGGAAATGGCCTGTATATGGATAGTGTGAATCTATTCACCCCAATCCTTATGATAACACAACAGCCCCGAAGTCTCGCTGTACGAGTCGTTAGCTTCGAAAAGCGCGTGGACAATTCGGAAATCTTAGCCTTTTCCACATTGGGTATGCTACAAAATCATCCTCCCTGTCGAGCATGTACAGATCCCGTGCAGACGCCGATCCAATGCTTGACAACTCCCACGATAATCTCTCCCAGTTCCCCAGAATCTCAATAATTGTGCACACCATGGCAAAGGTAGCCTCGTAAGCAATGCAGGCTGGTCACTTACGGGATAATTCTTGTTGAGTGGCGTACCCAGGCAGACCGATGTGTTAACTGCTTAACTCGCTACTCGTGAATGAACCCTGTCGCCTAGTAGCCCTCGATTGTTAGCGCGTACTACATAAGAATAAATTGCAAATGATAAAGAGATAGAACGCAAAATAAAAATGAGATAGAACGAGAACAACAATGGGAGCGAAGATAAGGTGGTAATCGATACAAGTATCGTAAGAACCCAAGAAAGTGAAATACCAAGTGCTCAAAGCATGCCTTGGGCTTCGAGATCGCGGTAGATCTTCTCTGGCATGACGTTGCCCTCATGATCTTCCATCTCGATAACGTTCTCCTCGACGTTCAGCTGCTTCTTGTCTTGCAGTGCAAGCTTTTTAGCTAGCTCTACGGCTTCGTCGATGTGGATGATGTCTCGGTACAAGGGCGAGTTGTTAATGCCAAGACACTTCAGACCGTATACGTGTCTAGGCTCGTTGAAATGTTTGTCGAAGGCACGCCTGCCCATGTAAACGTGGTTGCCGCATATTTCGCAGGGGTGCTCGTTGCCAAGGCCGTGGAGCTTGAACAGCCAGTAGGGGATAGGCTTCCCGTCCCATGCCAATGGCAGGTTGAGAGGATTGTAGAGTTTCTCTTGACCATCGGCTTCAGCCTCACCCTCTTTGGTATCTTCACCACCCTCGAGCTCTTCTGCGTAGAGGGTTTCTAGCTCTTGCTGCCTTTCTCGTTCCGTCATACCTTGCTTACGCTCAACGTTACTCTTGGTGGCGCCGCGTACTTCTGACATGGCAGCAGCGAGCTTCTGGATCCGGAACTCTGCCTCGGCGACAACACGTTGTTTTAAGCGCTGGATCTCAGGAGAAACAACAGCAGCTTTGGAAGCGCTAGTTTCATTCGCCTGGCTAGCCTCGACAGCCTTTTTGTGTTTCTTTCCATTCAGATGAGCTTCAAAGACCGTCTCCTTGGCAAACGCCTTGTTGCAAGCCGTGCAGAAAATGCCCTCGCCCGTAGCATCTCCGTCTTGTGTCGTCGTTTGAGGAACCTTCGTCTCCCAGCCAGGCACCTCATCCTTCTTCCAAAGCTCTTCAAATTCTCGATCAAAGTCAGATAAGATCTTGTCTACGTTCTCCTTGGGTCGAGTGCGGCGCATGAAGCCCTCGAGGTAATCCTTCAACGCTTTGAGATACTGGAAGTATGCGTCGGACATCTTCTGGTCGCGTCGAATGTTGCAATGCGGAGGGAGGAAGCTGTCGAAGACACTTAAGAATTGCAGGTAGGTCAGGCGGCGACCCTGATGATTGACGGGCAAATTGAGATACTGCTCATGCAGCATGGTCATGTCAAAATAGAGGCCATAGCCCTCTTCGCCGGTGAAAAGCTTTTCGACATAGGCACGGGAGGCAGCGAAGTCTTCGGGGCCACGCCGCTTGTACGCTTTCTCGAGATTTTCCACGCGCTCATCCGGGTAGCGGCGGTGGAAATCTTTGATCTGCTCGAGTTCGGCGAGGAAAGATTCCATGGGATCGCCCATGGTAATCTTGCGGAGCTCCTCGTCCTTCTGACCATCGACGTCCTCGTAGACGCTCTTCAGTCGCTTCGACCGCTCCTCGATCGTCTCCATGAAGCGCGCAACGTCATGCTCGCTGGCGAGGCGTTTTCTGATCTGGCCCAGTGTTAGCAAAGCAGCACTCGGGGTTTCGATACGAGGGAGTCGGTCACTTACGTCAGTTTCGTTGTCTAGGAGGCGCTCGGCTATGGCATCTTCGAGACGCTCGAGGTCCTCGTGGAGCAGGCGCTGTTCCTCGAGGAGCAACATGGTGGGCGCCCGGAGCTAGCGTAGCTGGGCGTTCCGGGGCTGGGTAACGGGACGACGGGGGTGGGGTTGTGTGAGGTTGCAAGGGCTGCAGACGCTGAGGTTGGGCTGGCGTGGCTGGAGGGCAGCAGCTCGGTCGCGTCGCGGCGGGCGGGCAATAAATCTCCAGCGCGCTAGGCAAAACGTTGTCCCGGCCCGCTAAAGCGCGTCGTGCAAAGTTTCCAGTCTGCGCCAGCAACGTCGACACCCATCACCCAGCAGCACCCCGCCGTACGACACCACCCACCCCACACATCCACCATGGCGGACGGCATCGATCGCAACATGGACGACAAGATGGAGTTTGCCACGTCCAAGGAAGTCACGGTGGCGCCGACCTTCGAGGCCATGCACCTGAAGGAGAACCTGCTGCGCGGCATCTACGCCTACGGCTACGAGTCGCCCTCGGCCGTGCAGTCGCGCGCCATTGTGCAGATCTGCAAGGGCCGCGACACCATCGCCCAGGCCCAGTCCGGCACCGGCAAGACGGCCACCTTCTCCGTGTCCATCCTGCAGGTCATCGACACGGCTGTCCGCGAGACCCAAGGTAGGCGGCCAGGCGAGCAGCTGCGCGTGCCGACCGTGTCCGCTAACCGCGCCCGCAGCCCTGGTCCTCTCGCCCACGCGCGAGCTGGCCACGCAGATCCAGTCCGTCGTCATGGCCCTCGGCGACTACATGAACGTCCAGTGCCACGCCTGCATCGGCGGCACCAACGTCGGCGAGGACATCCGCAAGCTCGACTACGGCCAGCATGTGGTGTCTGGCACCCCGGGCCGCGTCGCCGACATGATCCGCCGCCGCAACCTGCGCACGCGCAACATCAAGATGCTCGTGCTGGATGAAGCCGACGAGCTGCTCAACCGCGGCTTTCGGGAGCAGATCTACGACGTGTACCGCTACCTGCCTCCCGCGACCCAGGTCGTCGTGGTCTCTGCCACGCTGCCGTACGACGTCCTTGAGATGACCACCAAGTTCATGACCGATCCGGTGCGCATTCTCGTCAAGCGCGACGAGTTGACGCTCGAGGGCCTCAAACAGTACTTCATTGCCATTGAGAAGGAGGAGTGGAAGTTCGATACCCTGTGCGATCTCTACGACACGCTTACTATCACCCAAGCTGTGATCTTCTGCAACACGCGCCGCAAAGTGGACTGGCTGACAGACAAGATGCGGGAAGCCAACTTCACCGTGTCGTCTATGCATGGAGACATGCCGCAGCGTGAGCGCGACAGCATCATGCAGGACTTCCGTCAGGCCAACTCCCGCGTGCTCATCTCGACCGATGTCTGGGCGCGCGGCATCGACGTTCAGCAGGTGTCGCTCGTCATCAATTACGATCTCCCTTCGAATCGCGAGAACTACATCCACAGGATCGGCCGAAGCGGACGGTTTGGACGGAAGGGCGTGGCCATCAATTTCGTCACCCAGGACGACGTTCGCATTCTGCGGGATATCGAGCGTAGGTCTCTACAATCTCACGCAAATGACGTAGCTAACATTTCACAGTCTATTACTCCACCCAGATCGATGAGATGCCTATGAACGTCGCAGATTTGCTTGCTTGAGCGGAGTCGTCTTCTAGGGGCTATTGCGGCTTACCAAATGCGATCAAACCTGCTTTGCGTTGAGACACATTGGAAAAGTGACAGCATTTCAGGTTCAGGGATATGGATGCGGAGGAAAGGGCTCTATAGCCAGGATGTGAGTTTTCTGACCCAGTGCTTGTTCTCCTCATGCTGACAACCTCGACTTCGATAGAAATTGAATAATACCCCGATACACGCTACAAACCATGGCTCAATAACGACCTTTGCCGATTTCTATTCGGCTATGGCTCGACCTTTGCCAATTTTTATTCGGCTATGGCTCGTTGCCTTATTCAAATTCGAATGTTACGATCGCTTTGACTGATTCCAATTTGAAAAGATGGGCTTGGCTTGGCTTACTACAACATATTCCCGTTTTCTATCGTCGCATCAGGGACGTTGCTAAACAGTGTATCACAGTTCGGCAAATGCACGCGACTGCCCTCATCGGAGCCTTTCAATGTGTAACCTTGCGCATTCTCGACTGGCAATTCCTGAAGTAAAACCACATCCGGTGCGCGATATGTGTGGTCTAGAAGAACAGTCTCGCTACTGTGTCGTCAGATTGTTGGAAACAACCACTGGAAGACGCGAAGGAATCCACTAATTGCCTCGAATAAGCAAGAGCTTCGGTAACATTTTCGAAGAATGAGCCCAAACATGTGTCGACATCCAATAGTGTCCCTCGGTGTCAGGCGATTGTGGCCTGCAAACAACGAATGGGAATGCCCTCCTTTAGAGAAAACTACTCGGTTGGAGGCAACCATGATGAGCATGGCACCTATAAAACTCGAACAACGTAGGATTTTTTCTATCTCCTCTTTCTCATTCTTATCTATCTTCTCTTTATTATCTTTATCTATCTCCTCTTTTTCTTATCTATGTCTATTTTCTCTTTCTTATCCCTATCTATCTTCTCTTTATTATTGTTATCAATTTACTTATCTATGTTACTATAACTTGACGAATAGACGCGCTTTGAGTGATGAACACTACGCTTTCCACAGGGATCTCGGACGCGAGAATGCTATGACTCTGCAAAGCACAATTTCTTGGTACTAGATCTTATGGGATAGTTTTACACAAGTATAGTAGTCATACTCAATAGCAGATGCTGTGTAAGCTATCTAGACGCATCATTTCTTTAGGCCTATCTAGAAATATACCAGAGAAAGTTCGCAGCTGCTCCTTGTTCCCCTTCCTAAATGTCTCTATAAAGTATTACTCGAACATGCGTCACAGCGTCGCGTCTACGGGCCACCAAACTACTCTCATCTACAAACCTCATCACCATGTATCTCCGCTCTGCGAATACAACTCTAGGTCCCGGTAGACCAAGCGTGTCCTAAGCCGAATTCCATGCTAACGCCGCACACCTAGCGAAAGGTCGCACAATAAGATCACTTGGGAGACCCTGCTCGCCGGCCCCTCCTCCTTTGTAACCCACACCTCTTCAATTGCTAGATGTATACAGGTCAACCGCCTTCCACAAACCCAATAATCTGTAAGACTCGCTATTCTATCTCCATCAACTTGCATCTACCCAGTTCATCCACTTCCATCTAGGTGGCCGTACTACCAAGCAGATCCAGGCACGTACAAAGAGCACAGAAAGACGTATTACTACTTCACAATCGAAGGCTTTGTCGCTTCATTTGGATACGTCCACGTCGCAACTGTTTCGAAAGTTTGCTAGTCCAACTTCTGAACCATCAAAGAAGATGAGAGTAAATTGATCTTCGATGGAGGTAAGGGCTTTGATGAACGCACACGGCGCATGGCGCAGATTCTGTGCGCAAACCCCAAGCCAAGAGCGACCAGGCGTCCGCCGCCGGCAGGTGGGCCATGAGCTCTTCCCCTTCTACGTATACACGGACGAAGGCGCTCACATTCTCGACCTCGACGGCGCCGGCGTTGACACGTTCGGCATTGACAACTTCGCTTGCCACTTGACTGCCTGCCTACGTGCGAACGAAAGGCCGCAGGATTCAAGGACTGGGTTCCGCGGCGGGCGTGGACGCAGCGCAGTCTTCCGAGTATGTTGGATAACACCGTCGGTGGAAGTCTGCGCACGCGAGAGAGTCCTCTCGACTGCATCGTCCGCGGGACAGCGGAAGAGGCCGGCCAGACTACCGGAAGCTATCACGGGTGCGAATAGTAAAGCCTGCGGGACGGTGTCGTTCACGATGACGCGGGGTGCCAGCACCAGGTGCAGTACGTGCACGAGATGGAGGCGCCGGGACATACAATGCTATCTAGTGTCGTTCGACGGTGAAGCGGACGGAGTCCTTCGCGCTGACGACGCTGGACGAGGTGAGGGCCGCTTCAAGCTTAACTGTGATATGCCTTGGATGGCGTTTCTTATCCAGCGTGAATACGTTGATGCGGAGGACGAAACATGTCTTACGGAGATATGCGCGAGGCTGCATAGGAACCACGATTTGGTCGTTGTGTGATGCGCTGGGCTGGGCTGAGTTGAACTGAGCGCAAGACGCACTGGCCAGACTGAGGTGGTAGGTAGACAAAAAGGCCCTCTTATTTACTCAAACGGGAATCTCCAGAACTACAAAGAAAGATGTACGCGCCTATAAAACGATTATGCGAACGGAGCAATACGAGGATGCAAAGCTACAAGTGTGTACAGAGTATTGACTTAATGCTGCAAAGTACGAGGGAAAATCTAAGGTGGAGGTAGTAAGTAGTGTTCTAGGTACGAGGCATAAGTTTAACGTGTTTAGCTTTGGTGCGGGAGACCCCGTCGTTTCTGCGGGAGAAGGGAGGAGTTGACAGGTGCGATGTGGATGGACGTGGAAGGAGTGTGAGTGAGTGAGTGAGTGTAGATCTCTTGTCTACAGAAGACACTTGATGGCTCACGCTCTCGTCTATCTCCCCTACACCAAGTTTTCCACCATATGCTTACTTCTACACCACAGGTATCATCAAACCCTCTCTCTCCCCACCCACCCCCTCAAAGCCTCCCGCTCCCACTCCCACTCCCCCTACCTCCCAACCTCCCCCCCGCCATCGCCTCCGCAAACCCCTCAAACATCCCCGGCCCCCCCACACTCGCATTCTCCCGCAAATCCAACCCCGGCTCCGCCCTCGCCATCGCCCTCTGATACGCCTCTCTCCGCGTACACCGCGCAACCCACGCCTGAATAGCCTCGCAGCCACGCAAATCCACCGGCTCGAAGCGCCGCATGGTCGTGAAGTTCCACAGCATCATGACGTCCGCAGCCGTGAACTCGCTGCCAGCGAGATACGCGTCCGTGGCCGCCAGGCGCGCGTCCACATGTGCGATGGCGGTGCGGGCCCGCGCGTCGTTGCCCTTCCAGCGCACGTCGGCGCTGCCCTCGTCGCCGCCTGTGAAGCCGCGCGTGAGTGCGCGCCGGAACAGGCCGGGCTGCAGCGTGGCGTTGACGAAGTGGAACCAGTACAGGTAGTCGGCGTAGTCTTTGTGGGTTGGCGGCAACGCGAGGCGGCCGTTGCCGTGCATGTGGATGAGGTATTCGGCGATGGCGCTGGATTCGGCGAGGAGGAGGGGGGAGGCGGGGTTGAAGGTTGCGTCTTCGAGGACGGGGGAGGCGCCGAGGGGGTGGAGGGCTTTGAGGGAGGGGGGGAGAGGAGGGGGGCGCGCGTGTAGAGGGTGAGGGTGTAGGGGAGGGAGAGCTCTTCGAGGAGCCAGGGGATGCGTTCGCCTTGGCCGATTCGGAGGTGGTGGACTGTGAGGGCGGGGGTTGGAGGTGCCATGTTGAGTTGAAGGGCTGATTTTGGTGGATTGGATAGGAGATAGGTATTGTCGTTTATCAGGTATTGTCGAGAACGTGTGCGTATGCTTTGTTGGACTGGACAGAAACCGCTCGTGTATATAGACGGTAAGCTAGCCTCCAAGTTCCAAAGGTCGTCTCCAATTCAAACTTGCAGATATATTGCCAAAAATCTAAAACCGATTTGCGTTGCTTCGTAGGACCTCTATATTGTTGATATGTTCCAGACAGAGAGGGGTTCAGCGGGGCTGCAATGACGTCGGCGGGCTAGGCTTCGACCTAAGTTTGACACTAAAGATAGGTGGACAAGTCCGATAACTTGACTGCAGTCCAAGGAAGAGAAAAGCTGTAGAGTAGTATTTGTACCACCAGAGTACGCCGAACTTCGCCGGTATTTATACGCCTTCGCCAAGAAGCTCCTCGGCCGAGCATGATGTTCGTAAGAAGCTACTATTTTTGAATCGTACGAGGCTTGTATGGATTAAGTATAGCCAGCTTCGAATTACTGGCACGTTATTCGTGGATACCTGGATTCTCCCCATATCACAACTAGTCACTCCATCAATGCGGGCGGTCACTTGGAACAGACTTAATTGGGAACCGAGTACCCAGTAGATTCGCAAGTAAGGGATGGAAAAGCCAATCCTATGACTTGATCGATGGTAAACATGCGCTGCCATGGCATGCGATCTGTAGCCGCCGTCTGGCCAAACCATGATACTTCGACTTTTGTGTTTGTAACTCCCGCCCGTACCACCGCTGTCAGGACAGATGCTGCACACTACTTCATTCCAAACTCCATGAAGCATGCTCATCACTCCCATACGCCGCCAGTACCGATCTCTTGACAGCTTGAGCAAGTACATTACTCGTTCTCGCCCTTCTCGAACCTCTTCTTGCGCTCCTCCTCGCGCTTCCTCTCAAACTCGCGCACCACGTCCGGGGGGCTGTCTTCGATCAAGTCGCTTTCGTTGTTGATGCCGCTCCACTTGGGCAGTCCATCTGGGATGTCCATGACACGTTGGCCGTAGAACATGTGGCATCGTGGTTTGAAGTTCGCCTTGGCCTCGTCGTCCTTGAGGTGGATTAGCGAGGGGAAGAGGAGAATCATGTTGCGGCCCTCGTCCATGATGGGTGAGTGGCAGAAGGAGCAGCGGACTTTGCACGGGAGCTTGTGCTCGACGGATTTCTCAGTCGGGTCGTACCACTCGAGATTGTGGTGGCCATTGCTGAAGTTGATGTCCTCCTTGTGGAAGATGGCGGCCCACTGGAAGGGAGCGGCTACGAGGGAACGTTAGTAAGAATACGCTGGACCACCCGCTTGGGACTGTAATCATTGACGCGGACGTACCATGCTGCGTCTGACACGTCGTGCAATGGCAGAGCTTCGAGTCCAATGGCTCCTTGCGGCTCAGCTGATACTTGACCTTGCCGCAGTGGCAATTGGCTTCGTAGAGGGCCTTGAACTTGTCGTTGGACTCGTGGACGCGGTACGGCGCACGCTGCTTCCACTCGGAGAGGCCTTCAGTCTCCTCGCCACGGTCTTGGTTGTTGCGGGCCATGGTGGTCTGCGAGAAGCCGAGCACGGGCGACGAGTGGCAGTGTCGCGTGAGGTGGGCTGTTAGAAGGCGGGCGCGGGGAAGCACAGAAGCGGTCAATGGCAGTCGTGTTCGCAAAGTGAACAAGCGCGTTGAGGACATGAGCAAGCGGAGGGAGGAGAGATGAGAGACGGAAGATGCGAGGGACAGGAATGCGAAGGCGCCCTTCGTTGGTGGACGCTCGTTTTATCGACGTTGCGGTGATGCGCGCGCACATGACGTCACCATGATACCCCAGCCCAAGCTCTAACGTTAGCTGACACAGCGCGCATGCTTCTCCGTGCTCGATGACCCTCTCGATGCAGACGCCAGATACACCACGCTGGTGGCTGGCATAATACTAAAACACTGACGTCCTACACGTCAACACCCGCTAGAATGCAGCATGCAGTAACGCTCAATCGAAATGCAACCACCGAAACCCTCCCCCCACTATCGTCTCAGCCACAACACTCCCTCAACTGCCTTTCAGCAACCTCTGCGCTTCCTTTGTACTTAGTCCAAACACATTAATCAGATAATCAAGCCTGAGTCTTTGTTAGTCGTACTCGCGCCGCCTCCAGCTGCGCGACACTCACTTGATATCTCCCGCAATCCTCCTCTTCACGCCTTCGAACTCGGCTTCGGCCTGCCCCATGGCCGCGGCCTGCTTTTTCGCATTGATGGTCTTGACTCTGATCCTGAACCTGCCGCTGACTGGCCTATGATCACTGACCTTCACGCCGTCATGTCGGCGGTATTCCGTCTGCTTGATCTTACCCAGTCCGCGGTAGAGCAATCTGTCACACCAAGCCGGCGACCGCTTCTTTTCCGAGCTGTCGTAGTTGTCTGTCCCCACATCGTATTTGTATGTGGGCGCGAATTTGATGGGTGCTTCATTGAAGGCACGTAGCCGGAACCCTGGATTGCGCTTGCGGGAAAGAAGCAGCTGGTCGCGATCAAGAAGCTTTGGTAGATTTCCTTGTCTAACGGCAGCTATGACACTGTCACGGGTCATAGAATCAATGCGGTAGTTCAAGTCGCCGTTGAGGATACAGATCTCGTGATCGAGGATCATGGATCCATCACCGCCGCCAACGAAGAAGTCGGCACACTCAGACGGCGACCGGTTCCGTGGCAATGCTTCGGCTTCCATGATGGCCGCGACATCATTGTTTCGATGCGTTGTCTGCGTCTGTCCTGCTGCTAGATGGCAGTTGATGAAGCACAGTGAGGAATCGTCAACGAAGAAGCGCACCACTAGAGCACCCTTGTTCCCATAACGGCCGCCCATACCTAGCTTGATTTGCGCTGCAGACACATCCCGAACCTTCGTGCGTTCCGACGAGCTCACGAAGATGCAAGTGAAGAGCCCGATCAGATTTGCAGTATGAACAAGTGTATAGTTTTGCTTGGGTGCGTGTTCATCCAGAACACGAATGAGGTGGTCGCGCCATGCTCGGTATTGGTGGGACATATGCTCTTGGTCTGTCGCGTCTTGCTTCTTTTTTTTCTTGAAGAAGCTCTTGGCTGTAACCTTTTTATCTTCCAAGTCCACAAGCTCTTGGAATCCAAAGACAAGGATGTCGGGCGGGTTGTGCGGTTGTAGCAGCTCCCGGTAAAAGTTCTGGTCCTGACCGTTCTGTTGGAGATTTGCAGGTTTTGATGCGCCAGCGTTCCAGGTCATGACCGCAGCGGATATCTCCCGAAAGTCGCAGTAATCGGCGTCGTGCCGCTGCATCTGGCTTTCTGTTTCTGGGTTAGCCAATCTTGCCAACTAGATAAAAAAAATGCCATACCTAGCCAGTCATGCTTGAGCATGCCATCCCAAATCCGTAGCATCATGTCCTGTCCTAAGGATGCGACTTGCAGTCTATCGAGCTTCCAGATACTGGTTCGATCTGCAATGATTCCGGATATGGGCTTTTCATGCGCTTTCCAGTCTTTCATCACTTTCCATGGCGTGCAGCTCGTGTCGTAGACATAGATCATCCCAGTAACGTAACCTGCCCAAAGATGGTCCCCAACCCCGACCAAGGAGCTAATCTTGTACAAGCTAACACTGACGATGCCTAAGCACACGAAACCTTTCTTTGCGTATATTGACACCTTTCCGTCGATATGGCCGAAGTATATGCGGTCTGGCTGACTGCTGAGTATAGCGCCTGCTGTCACTTCACCAACGTTGGGTTGTGACAAACCACCCTGGGTGGCGGATTCAAAGTAGTTGGTGTCACCGGTCCGATTGAATACGCGTATCTCTTTTCCGAAAGCAATCCATAGCTGGGACCCAGAGATGATGGAGAACGTATGGCCACGTGGTACTCGAAATGTGCCTGGAGTTTGTTGAAGGATGGGCGATCCAGTCTCGTCAGGAGGCCATATATGAATCTTTCCTTCGTCGTCGAGCGACCACATCTCCGACGCATATCGAAAGATTTTGAGGATAGCGGACCGTGGATGGGCATTAGTTTTCGTAAACACCACACTCTGGGTCGGTATATCGATCTCGTGAATCTCGCCAATGTTTGTGCCAAGCCATAGCCTTTTGCCCTCGTCCTCTACGTCTTTGGCTGGTCTGAAAGCCACCGAAGTGACTTTCACAGTGTCTCCATGACTTAGATTCAACAGTACTTTTCCATTCAAGAGACTCCAAACTGTTGTTACATAGCCAGTCGTACATATATACTCCCCGCAGATGGCGAAAAGCTTTGTTTCGTATCCGACTGGTATCGCAGACGGAAGTTCGTCGAACGCTGGGGGTCTGCGGTTGGCCTGGGAAGAGTCTGGATAGTCGGTCAGCGCAGCCGTCGGCTTCTCCGCAGCTGTATCCAGGTCATCCGAGTCGTAGCTGTATGACTGAGACACTGGCGCCGGCAACGGGCTCGGTCTCTTCATTTCCATAGATTTGCGCGGTGGTGGGGGATTTGGGGGCTCTAAAGTTCTGCTGGAAGCTGACATTGCGCCAGGTGCACCAAAGGTTTGAGTCCTTTTGGGCGGCGGCATAAACCTATTGTTGGTTTCTGCTACTAGTGCAGCAGGACGCGTGGTGTCCATTGACCTCCGAACTGGGGGTTCCGGGGGTGCGCCTCGTTGTATCACCATACTCCTTCTTAGGTTGACGTTGTCCCTTCCCGGCCGTACAGGCAAAGCTGGGCGATCCTCGGCCGAATCGACTGGCGAATGAACCTGTGAAGATGTACTTTTCTTTGGAGGCTGTGTTCCGTTAGCCCTGTTGTCGGAGCCTGCAAGCCTTTCAGCCACAGAATGATGTACCGGTGGCGGCGGAAAGTAGCTGTCTCTTGCGCTCGGTCTCGGTCTCAAATGATCTGGTAACGGGTCAACCTTTGGCGTGCCCTCACTGCTGCTCGGGGGAGTACTGAAGGGCGACACCCTATCTTCGTATGGGTCTACCAGGGGCTCAGGGGCCAGTGTTGCCCTCAGACTGGGTTCCGTAGAGTGCGGCTTGCTCGGAATCTTTGGTTTGCCAGCACGGTTGATTGGTGGAGGCACAGGAGGTGCTGAGCCAGCTGGCCGTTCGAACGTCATGCTTTTGCGCGGGTCCGGTGAAGGAGTCGCGACTGTATTTGGCGGCTGGAATGTTCGTGCTTCTAGTGCTGGAGTCGCGTTTCGACTTCCCGGCACGAATGGCCTTGCACCATTCGAAGGGGACGGTTTCGGAGAAGGCGACTCCCAAGAGACCTGGGAGAGATTCCGCAAAGGGAGCGGCGAATGCACAGGGGTGCTCTCTGCCGTCTTGGGCGGTGACCTAGGCGAATGGATAGCGACCTTGGGTGGTGATTTGGTAGCTGATCTGGGTGGAGACCATGCCACCATGGACGACGGCCGGGGTTTCGAATTGCTCCATGGTGCGCGCAGTGTTCTCCCCCGTGGTGTCGTAGAGCCCACGCCTTCGAAATCGGCGAGAGTAGGAGTTGCCATTCGCCCAGTATTCTGCCTTGGTATGTCTAAAGATATCCGCCCATCTGCGCGCCTGTGGTCCTCTGGCATAGCAAGACCGTCGGCGGGCGGGGGCGAGCTCTGCCGCGGAGTCACTGGCCTGGAGGATTTGTTTGCATGGAGCATGTTCTCGAAATGACTGCGGAGCGAGGATACGGGCTTCTGCAACGCCTGTTAGACAGCTCCCTCTGCAACAGCGCCTACTCACAATCGAAGAGCCGTCGGTGCTCTCCTCCTCGGTGGGGCGCTCCATGCTGGGGTTTGCTGCGTCATCCAGCACCAGAGTCTGCTCTACGACTGCTCATCCAGCGTGTACAGGTCGTGCCCATGGAGTGCCCGGGCGGTTGTGCAGCATGTATCGTTGCTCGCCCGGGTCGTGGCCCAACAGGCCGGGGGTGCGTCGGCGAAGCGCAAGTGGAGCGAGAGTGCGCAAAGAATAGCAGCGAGAGACAG
Organism: Massariosphaeria phaeospora; assembly: GCA_011032825.1. Taxonomy (NCBI): domain Eukaryota; kingdom Fungi; phylum Ascomycota; class Dothideomycetes; order Pleosporales; genus Massariosphaeria; species Massariosphaeria phaeospora. The sequence goes on along the minus strand of JAADJZ010000031.1, from coordinate 363,238 downwards.
TCGGCGGCGGGTAGTCGTAGCAAGCAAAGCGGCCAAGCAGCGCTCCTGGCGACACGCTGTAAGAATGCTGGACAGCAATGTATGCCGGACGGGGTGGGGAATGCTGGTGCAGCCGGCCGAGCAAGAGTGTTTCAGCGAGCGGCCAGCAAGTACGGATGCCTGGTGTTGGCTGGACAGGTCGCGAGAGCACCGCCGGAAAAGAGCGCACAATCGGGAAAGCAAGGGCAAGCAGCGAGGTCGGGCGTGAGGTGCTGGCGCAGAGCAAAAGAAAAAGCGAGATAGATGTTGGGTCACAAGCTGAGGCTGACGCTCCGCTCCAAAGTTCGAACACCGCCGCTTTCGCCTTGGCTGCCACTTTGATCACAGACCTTCGCGCCGCCCTCTGCCCGCCAACACGCCGCTACCAGGGCCCCGACTCCAGTGAACGTCTTCAGTTTCCTGTGGGCTATCCAGCTTCCGCCCGGCTCCATCCATCTTCGTCCCCCGAACGCGTGTTACCATGTGGTCAGTAGTATTTGGGCCACGCGGCGCCCCTCCACGTCCCCCGCAATCACCTCCGCGCTGACCCTCCCGCCGCAGCAAACACGTCCTCAACGCCCAAGTTGCCATCCGCTCGCCCTGCTGTAACTACCCACGAAGCTTCCCGCGAGACACAAAATAACCATGACCCCCAGGCCGCAAGTGGTACGACTGCGCAGAATGCCACCAGGAAACGAGCGACCACCCGCTCCAGCAGAGCTTCGACATGACCTTTGCCTGCAAGAAGTGCAAGAAGTGCTTTCGCAAAGATGCGCGCGAGTTTGAAGACAGGTGCGATGAGAGCGCATGGTCTTTTCGTAGGACATGGCATGCTGACTCCGCTTCCTAGCGACGAGTACTGCCCGCACTGCGACAATCATTTTGTTCTAGAAGCTCGGACGCCAAAGGCCTCACTGCAGGTCGAGGGCGAAGACGTGCGCAAAGACTCGAGGTACATTCAACATCCGCGTTGCATATGTGAGCACATAACTAACTCGAAGTAGAATGCTCAAAGACGACCGCGTGCGAGCCGAGGAAGAGCGTTCAATATTCAACGTCAAAGATGCGGCGAACAGATTAGGGTGAAGGATTGGGGGTGCAACGTATATAGATAAAGGCCGAGCTGCAGCATCGGGTGCTAGGATTACCCTCCATGCAGTGTATTGCGAGATACTGCACAGTGGCCAACTAGGAACATCGCAGCATGGGGCACAGGACGCATGCTAGATATGCCGTATATTGAGCACTAGCTGAGAGGATCCGCAGTATACAGATCCAATGTCTACCATCACCCGGACGCCAATGCTATTGCCATATCTTTTCATCCCGTATTGGTGCGCCTCTATGATCCAGAACCTTCGCCAGCTGGTCGCGTGGGAATAGCCTGGCCTGACCCGGTGCCGCGACCGTTTTTCCTGTTTGCTGCCTCTTCCTGCTTCTCTGTGTTGATGTTCTCCACGTACTTCTCAATGTCCTCCACAGGCAGCATCTCGATGGGTTTGCCGGGTGCCATGATTGCGATTTCAATGTTCTTCGCGCCCGTCTGCACAACCTCGAGCAGTGACTTGACAGTCAGCTTGATTGTCTCCTCCCGGTCCATGTCGTTCTTGTGATTCCGTTCGAGAAACTCGCGAACCGTCTTACTCGACCGGCCGATTGCGTTTGCTTTCCTGGAAGCAGTTAGCTAGCGGGCCACGTGTAACTTGGGCGGTAATCTCTACCATGCTGAGTAGATGCCAGAGGGCTCGGTCTGGTACAGTCGCGGCGTCTTGTCGTTGGGGTCGAAGCCGACAATCAGCGTAGAGATGCCGAACGGGCGAACACCACCGCTCTGCGTGTACCGCTGCTGCACGCCTGCCACATATTTTGTGATGTATTCTATTGACACAGGATCCTCGACCGTCAAGCGGTGTGACTGCGCCTCCAAGCGTGCCTTGTCTACGAGGATGCGGGCATCGGCGTTCAATCCGGCGAAGGCGAGGGCAACGTGATTATCAACGAGGCAGATCTTCGAGGGCGTGATTCGCGTGTCTTGTAACTTCATCGCCGACCGCTTCTCGCAACCGAGCACTACTATGTCTCCGCCCTTGACAGCAACGGCGCAGGTTCCTAAGACAGGTCAGCGTGGCTCCTACACGTGCAACCGCTTCAGATGGCAGACGTACCTCGTTTAACAGCTTCTAGGGCATACTCAACCTGGAAAACGTGTCCATCAGGACTGAAGACTGTTGACAAGGATCGAATTAGCTAACAGCCCCCACCACCCCAAACCGTGGAAGACCCACCTGAGAGAGCGCGATCGTAGCCGGATGCCATAATGCTGTATTGATCGCGGCGTGACTACGGCGCAAGGGACGTAGAAGTAGAGTACTGGTGAGTGAGATGTAGGAGGAGGTTGCGGGAAGGCCTACACAATCGATCGACGGAGCTGCGAGAGCTTCCGCGTCGTTGCCAGCCTGAAATGGTCCGTGCTACCCCAGTCGGTGCTTAGTTATCAAAATTTAGTCCCACCGAATGAATTGCCGAAACACCATGGAACATCCGCCACTCTTGACTTTTGCGTTAATTTCTACCTTCTGTTGTCCTTCTTCTTGGTTGTTGGAACATATAGTTACATCTTATGGCGCTTGCCCCACGGCTTACCGCATCATTGCGCCGGGTCGCGCTTTCGCCGCGACCGTCACCTTTAATTCAACGCTTTAGCCCCATATGCCCAGTTCGGTGGACATCATCAGCAACCTCGGAACCTCGCCAGCCTGATGCTGAAGGGACTTTGAAGAATGCACCAGCTCCTGCAAAGACGATCCAATTCACAGCAGAAACGTGAGTCCAGAAGACAATTATCTATCGACGTCATCCTGACCCGGAGCAGATACCCTAATCTGAAAAGGCATTCAAAATTTGCAAAACTCACACAGGAGCACGTAACGTTCTTCCAGGATCTTCTCGGTGTAGAGTCTGCCGTCATCGATGGCCTCTCCAAGGATGCTTCTGAAGACATCGAAGCTTTCAACAGTGACTGGATGCGCAAGTACCGTGGGCATAGCCAGCTCGTCGTCAAGCCTGGCTCCACAGAAGAAGTCAGTAAGATACTCAAGTACTGCAACGACAACCTGCTCGCAGTAGTACCCCAAGGCGGCAACACTGGTCTTGTTGGAGGCTCTGTGCCTGTGTTCGATGAAATCGTTATTAACATGCAGAGGATGAATAAGATCAGGTCCTTCGATGAGGTATCGGGTATACTTGTTGCTGATGCTGGTGTTATTCTAGAAGTTGCCGATAACTTTCTCGCCGACAAAAGCCACATATTCCCACTTGACTTGGGTGCAAAGGGTTCCTGCCAGATAGGTGGCAACGTCGCAACCAATGCAGGCGGCTTGCGTCTTCTTCGATATGGGAGTCTACACGGCAATGTACTTGGTATTGAAGCTGTATTACCTGATGGTACCATCGTAGATGATCTTTCGACGTTGAGGAAAAACAACACTGGCTATGACATCAAGCAGTTATTCATTGGCGGCGAAGGTACGATTGGCATTATTACAGCCATCTCGATCGTTTGCCCGCAGCGATCACCGGCGGTCAATGTTGCGTACTTTGGCTTGGAGAGTTTTGAGCAGGTACAGAATGCTTTCCGGGAGGCGAAGAACCAGCTTTCGGAAATCCTCTCGGCTTTCGAGTTGATGGATGGACGAAGTCAAAGACTAGTCAAAACAGTGACTGGAAAGAAGAGACCGCTAGAGGGAGACCATCCATTCTATTGTCTCGTTGAAACCAGTGGCTCAAATACAGATCATGACAGTGAGGTACGTAAACCGAACTAGTATAATTCCGTGGCAATAGTCTTAATAGTGCGCAGAAACTACAAACGTTTCTTGAGTCTGTGATGGAGAAGGAGATCGTTTCCGACGGCGTGCTCGCCCAAGACCAAACCCAACTGCAGGATCTGTGGTCCTGGCGCGAGGGAATCTCCGAATGCCTCGGCCACTGGGGTGGTGTATACAAGTACGATCTTTCGATACCAATCGCAGACCTGTACACCCTCGTCAACGACACGCGTGACCGTCTGACTAAAGCCGGGCTCGTCGGAGAAGACGACTCGTATCCGGTTGTGGACGTGCTAGGTTACGGGCATATGGGCGACGCAAACCTACACCTGAATGTGCCTGTCCGACGATATGACAAAGAGGTGGAGAAACAGCTGGAGCCGTTCGTCTATGAGTGGGTACAAAAGCGGAGTGGCAGTATCAGCGCGGAACACGGGCTAGGGATTGCTAAGAAGTCCTTCATTGGATATAGTAGGAGCCCGACTATGGTGGCGTTGATGAAGCAGATCAAAAACCTATATGACCCGGTAAGCGCAGGTAGCCTAGCACTACGACTCTCTGCTAACGAAGCACAGAACGGCATCATGAACCCTTACAAGTACATATAGACGGAGAAGTGCATACTAATCCAGACTGGTATTGGAGATCCTTACAAGTACATATAGACTGGGGAGTGCAGTAGAATCTAGACTATCTTCAGCATCCAGGCTTAATCTACCTCGTTCTAATATTCGTTATACTCTTTGCATGCATCGCACAACCGGCTTCCAGGCTGCTAGGTCTGCTTGGTGACGGCGCTCTCAGTTCAGTACCCAGTCGTCCGAGTGACGCCTCTTGTGGCGCATGCTGTGGCGTCGGTCCACAACAGGCAAGACGGGCGCCGATCGAGGCTGCCCCACCCGCCTTCGTCCCCGGCCTGACTTTCACTTTGCACATTTCTACCATCGGGGCTGGCTATGACGCTTCGAACACCACAACACCACCTCGTCGACGCCTTGCCAGGTTCGAGACGCAAGCCTCACCATGGAGAAGGTTACGGATAAGATTAATGCCCTGCCCGAGGGCGCCAATTACTTTTCTCTCGAATTCTTCCCGCCCAAGACGTCAATGGTCAGTTGCCCCCCCCACAGGCGTGGTGAAGCGCATACGATGCAACCGAACTGTCGCTAACTCCACCGGTCATATAGGGATTTGCGAATCTCCAAGTCCGTCTTGAACGCATGTCGCAGGCGTTGCGGCCGCTCTTTGTCACCGTCACCTGGGGCGCGGGCGGATCGACTGCGACCAAGTCGCTCGAGCTGGCTGAGATATGCCAGCGCCAGCTGGGCCTCACCACCTGTCTGCACCTGACATGCACCAACATGAGTCGGGCGCTCATCGACGAGGCCCTCGAGCAAGCCAAAGTCCTCGGTATCCGCAATATCCTGGCCTTGCGGGGAGACGCGCCGCGAAGCGAGGAGTATCGGGACGACACGCAGCTGCCAGAGGATGATTCGAACAAAGACTTCACGTGGGCCATTGACTTGGTCACATACATACGGAAGCAGTACGGCGACTACTTCTGCTTAGGCGTGGCTGGCTATCCGGAGGGACACGCAGATGAATCGCATCCCGAGAAGCAAGACCCGAAGTTCGACCTTCCGTCCTTGATCGACAAGACAAAGGCAGGCGCCGACTTTATCATGACACAACTCTTCTTCGACGTGGAAGCATTCGACAGCTACGAGAAGATGCTGCGTGAACACGAGTCTGGCGTCTTCAAGACGATACCAATCATCCCTGGCCTCATGCCGATCCAGTCATACCAGATCCTGCGCCGGACTTCGAAGCTGTCTCATGCCAGGCTACCTGAAGGCCTCCTGGCTCGCCTGGATGCCGTGAAAGGCGATGACGAGCTTGTCAAACAAGTCGGAGTAAAGATCCTTTCCGAACTGGTGGATCACATCAAACCACGGCCAAGTGTCGCTCGCCGGGGTTTTCACTTTTACACGCTCAACCTCGAAAAGGTTGTTTCTCACATTCTGGAGAGTTGTCACCTTATACCGCCGACACTGATTGCCGAAGACGAAGAAGCGATTGCCACCACCCCAGCCATCAATCTCTCGCCTCCTAACGGCGCTGTATCGAACGGTGATCGACTTCGTCCGGCTTCTTTCAATTCTAGCCCACACAATCAGGTTATCATATCTCATCCAGCAGTTTCCAAATCCAGCCACGCCTCGTTCGAAACACCCGAGGCAGAAGCTGGTATTCCCAAAGGACCGGTGAACACGCGGGCAAACACCCTCGCCATCTCGGAAGGAGAAGGCTCATTAGGGCGTGAGGCTACATGGGACGACTTTCCGAACGGCCGATGGGGCGACGCTCGATCCCCCGCTTTTGGCGAAATCGACGGATATGGGCCAACACTACATGTATCCACTCCCCAAGCACTGAAATTCTGGGGCCATCCAGTCGAGGCAGCTGATATTTCCGACATCTTTAAGCGACATATTGGAGGTGAATTAGAGGCCATACCCTGGAGTGAACAAGGCTTGAGCCCCGAGACGAACATCATCAGTAAGCAGCTATTAGGTCTAAACGAGAAAGGCTGGTGGACTGTGGCAAGTCAGCCGGCCGTCAACGGCGTCAAGTCTACCGATCCGGTTTTCGGATGGGGGCCCAAGAACGGCTTTGTCTTCCAAAAGCCATTCGTGGAATTCTTCATCCCGTCTTCAGATTGGGCCAAACTCAAACCCCGACTAGAAGCCCATGAGCAGATTACCTATTTTGCCGGCAATGCTGATGGAGAGTTTGAAGCTAGTTCCGAGGATGGCGTAAATCCTGTCACATGGGGTACGTTCGCCGGAAAAGAGATTGTCACACCGACCATCATCGAGGAAGTCAGCTTTAGGAGTTGGCTGGAAGAAGCTTACAGTATTTGGAAGGAATGGCAGAGAATATATCCGGCCAATAGCGCAACGAGCAAGTTACTCGGCACCACGAGGAGGGATGTTTGGCTCGTGAATGTCATCTGGGGCGACTTCGTGGAAGGGGAGGGACTGTGGGAATTCTTGATGGAGTAGGAGATAGGGTGGGTAAGAGGTGTGGTGCAAGGAGGAAGTACGGTACAAGACCTGAAGGGCAATCAGGTGTGCTTAGTGGTAATTACCTATGGCCTGTACCAATTTCTATTCTTGTCAACCCATGTTGAAGAGCTGGTGTTTGAGTGGGCATCTCAAGCTTTCCACTTCATATATCACAACCAGCTGATCGAAATATGTCTACATGTAGCATCTGACTGTATGTAGCTGGAGCGCGGGAATAATAGTGACTTAGCTATGCAGCCAGGGCTGTCTGAGTCCGGTAAGGTCCATGTTTACCCCACACTTTCACCTCGGCTTAATCCCGATATCGACCACTAGCTTTCGTCTAAGCGTCTACGCATCTGCCTCGACCATGGAAACAGTACTAGTTAGGTCTATCCCTCTGCTCCGTTGCTCTATTGCTTTCCAAGATGCCTCTAGACTCGCCCTTCCAAATACCCATCCCCGCGACTGCTCTTTTGTCATACCTGTTCCCGCCATCCCAGGTTGTCTCCGACACATCAATATGGATCGACGCAGAAGATACTTCGCATTCGCTGTCTCCTGCGCAGTTGCTGCAATGGGTTAAGAGATTGGGCGCAGGCCTACAGGGCTTGGGCTTGAGGTGCCAGGATGTTGTCATGGTGTATTCGCAAAATCATATTTTTATTCCAGTTGCATATCTAGGGATCTCTGGGGCTGGATGTATCTTCAGTGGATGTAATCCCGCGTATCAAGTCGATGGTATGTCCGGTCTAGGCCTGAATAAAAGATAATCCGCTAACAAGAATATAGAGGTTGTGTATCAGATAGAGAACACGGGGTGTCGAGCTATTCTCGTGGAGCCGGCTCTACTTCCAACCTTACTGCTCGCTGCAGAAAAAACCAACTTTCCTATTGACCGCATCTTTCTCTTCTCCGATCGGGAGACCGTGTGTATCCAGGGAATCAAAGACTGGCGCTCGTTTCTACCACCCTTGGCCGAATCTCAGTCGTGGAAATGGACCGCGATGACGGATCGCGAGTCTCGTTCTACTATTGCTGTACTGAATTACTCTTCCGGAACCACAGGTCTACCGAAAGGTGTCATGATCAGCCATCATAATGTAATCGCCAATGTCGAGCAGAGCATCTTTATGCGAGACCTTGAACAGCAAGACGATGCATCATCGAGATATCAGGAGCGTTGGCTGGGATTCCTTCCCCTCTACCACGCCTACGGACAACTATGGTCGATTGTGGCTGCTGCCCGAACACTCAGCCCGTGCTATGTCATGCGCTCGTTCAACTACACCAAGTTTCTCGCGAACATCCAAAGGCATCGCATAACTCATCTCCAAACTGCGCCTCCCGTCCTTGTCATGCTGGCCAAGCGCCCAGAAACAAAGGATTACGATTTGACATCCCTACAGAACGTTCTTTGTGGCGCTGCGCCACTTTCTAAGGAGCTTCAGAACGATATCTCGACGAGGTTCAATCTCAAGGTCGTTCAAACGTGGGGCATGACCGAAGTGACTTGTTCGTGCTTGCACGTCCCCGGAGGCCGAGACGATCGATCTGGGTCTGTGGGATATATCGATCCCAACGCGACCATCAAACTGATCGATGATGAGGGCAAGGAAGTCGGGCCAGGAGAACGAGGCGAAATCTACGTCAAGGGACCGAACGTGTGCCTGGGATATTGGCGCAACGAGGAAGCGACCAAGGCGACATTTGACGAAGAGGGGTTTCTTAGAACAGGCGATGTTGCGGTCAGGAACGAGGACGGCTTGCATTGGATTGTGGACCGCAAGAAAGAACTCATCAAAGTCAGAGGCTTCCAGGTCGCGCCCGCAGAGCTGGAAGCCGTGCTCTTGGAACACGAGCATGTTGCTGACGCCGCGGTTTGCGCACTGCAACTGTACGTTTGTTTCCACTCCAACCACCTCCCGTCCACAGACAGTAAACCAAACCAAACTAAACTAAACTAAACTAAACTAAACTCCAACGCAGCGAGCACGAAGAACACCCTCGCGCGTACATATCCCTCAAGGCCGAATCCAGATCCACAGCAACGGAGCGCGACATTGAGGCATGGATGAATAAACGCGTCGCTAAGCACAAGCAGCTGTCTGGGGGAGTCGTGTTCATTGACGAGGTGCCGAAATCTCCGAGCGGGAAGATACAGCGCAAGATACTGAGGGAGTGGGCGAAGAATGATGCGAGCTGGTTGAAGCGGCGAGGGGGCGCAAAGATTTAGGGAGATGTGTGTTTGGTGTGAGGCGGAAGGTGGACTTTCGACGCCTTTTTATGGATACTATGGGTTTGGGTACTGAGAATGCGGCACTTGATCACGAAGCTGACATGTTATATTTGGTCGAATGTTGTATTACCTTCTAGACGAGCACAAGATGTCTGCGTGCGTTGTGTGAGACTCGTTTCTTTATGCCTAGTTAGCACTTGGATATTTGTCCATCTAGCCTCCCCACATGTCTGTCAGTACATGTGAATACCATTGCATTCGATCTCGCCAACGACGAGTACTTAATCTCTGCTTCAAACACAGTTGTAGCCTGTCCCCGGATATACTCGATGCGATCTTCGCCCGCCATGGAGTACAGCTCATCCCAGTTCAGCCGCGCACACAAGCCATCCACAATACCCTTTACGGCGGCCTCGTCCTGCACATCGCTGGGCGGCCGCATCGAATCCATCTCCAGCTGATCCTCCTCGGTATGCAACCACCAATTCCCATCCTCGGAGCACTGCTCCATATAGTCCGAGCAAGTCATGAACCACATCGAGCGATCGAACCCGAACTGCTCAATGGTAAAGTCAGCAATGTACTGGGCGCCACTCGCGCTCGTAATGGCAAAGACAGAGTGAGTGTAAACTTGCGGTGGCTCATCGGAGGAGTGCACGATGAATCGCGGGAGGGGTATGAGCCGGAGCCACTCTACCCTCGCACCAATTTCCCGCAGCTTTTCAGCAATGGCGTCTTTCATCACTTCCAAGGCGTGGTCGCAAAGGTTCAGCTTCTGGACCGCGCGGGCGAGATACGGCGGCGTGCCTGCGGGGAGCGCCTCGTCGAGTGTTTTGGGTAGCTCCCGAGAGACATCCGCACACCGTGCGTGGTCGACATGTATGGTGTAAATGGTGTCGGGGATAGGGACGCCTTCTGTCATCGGCACGTAGTGCATAGTGATGCTCGACATAGGCATGTAAGAGACTGTGAGATGACAGGACGCGACGTCGTAAATTTGCTCATAGTCTTCGAGGATAGCTTTCATCTGCTCGTACTCGTTGGGGGCACTCGGCATTTGCGCCATGTTTGCTGGTGGTCGGGCACTCTCTGCGTGCTGCGAAAGTACGACTTATCATTGAAAGAAATACTGCATTCTCTTTCCCATTGTTTAGGCGTAACGCGTATGAACACAAAGCGAGTGCTGGAACATTGTGTGTGCGTGTGTGTGAGGAGGGTGAAAGAAGCGCTTTTATAGAAAGCGCTCCACAAAACAACCCACCCATGGCAACCCACCCATGGCAACCTATCCATAACAACCCACCCATTCTTCCCTATGAGCCTGCGAAAACTTTCCTGCTTGTACCCGAACTTCTTTCATCCACACAAGCATGACAATGTAAAAGAAAAAAGGACAAGTTCCGAAACAGACGTGGATAGGTCTACGGCCGCGCATCGACTGACCAGTGTTTAGCATTTCGTCGTGATCGTGTATTTCACATCGTCCAACGCAAGCCCGCCGAACACGTCGCCGCCATCATCCGCCCTCGCAATGCTAAAGCCCACGCTCTTAAGGTCCCGCCACTCTCTTGCAAAGCTAGTCTTGTTCATCTTGAAATCTTCGATTACATGTCCGGGATCTAACCTGGGGAACGTAATAACACGCTTCACAATCTTCCCAGTGTCTTTCCAGCCCCAGATGCTGATGGCGCATTCCGGCTGCGGAATACCGGCGACGCAGGCATACGAGAACGACTCCAGCTGGAAAGTCTGCTTAGCCGGCCTGATGGGTTAGCATATATTGCTCAAGGGCTCTAAGAGTAGATTTGTACTTACGAGGCAGGGCCTGAGAAGTTTCCACTCCCCCCAAAGGCCATGGTCCACTGGTTGCCCGAAGTAGGAAGAATGAAGCCATCGTACTGGTCGACTTGGAATGCTGTGTAGCTCAGGCCATTGTAGTGAGGCGGGATGGGGTTCGGCCCTGGCTCGACGAATGGAAGATCGTCGTATTGTGCCACATACGTTGTTCGACTCGGTCGACAGTTGTCGTTCGCGGATGGCGCCGCGAGTGCTAGAGTGATGATTGGAAGAATGCTTGTGAGTACAAACATATTTAGGATTTTGAGGAACTGGGTAGTACTGTGATTGCTCCGTGAGCGGCACTCTCCTCTCTTTTATGGCTCGTCCTGCAGTATGGCTTTGCACAATGGCACAAAGATGGCGTTCACGCAACACGAACGGGACGGCTCAATAACATCGATTCGCGCTCGAGACAGTCAGTCGGCCATCTCCTCGTATCAACCCACAAGCTGTCGCATCTAGATCCCGCATTTGGGATGGACAAGAGCAGTCGCGGGTTCCAATGCGATCTTACGATCTTCCCGTGCTATTTTTAGCACCATGGGCATTAGTCAATTATCGAGGCGTTGCATGGCAACCTTCAGCCTTTGTCTTTGCAGACAGTAGCAGTCGAGGTTCAAACTGGGGATCGGTCGGGAGCAATGGTGTTCTCGGGTTTAGAATTTGCGAGTGAGCGCATAGAGAGAACGATGGTGAGGGGAAAATGACGACAGGAAGCGGCTCGCTACCTTAGAGTAACCGCGCACGACAGACAGCCATTTTCATACTTGCTCAAGCCGTTCAAGCCACATCTAGGTGGACGTCCATTATATACATTTCGTAGCTGTTGATTGGCCATCGGCGTCTCCATGCCAATCGATACCGCACGCCTTTCGCTGTCTACTCGTATTTCAATGCACCCCGTATCGCCTCTATGAGAAACAGCGCGGACGTTGAATATTCTTCCGCACGCACTAAGAGCTCGAAAAGACTTGCCAATGAGGTCTCATGAAAGTCTCTATCACATGACTTGACCTATGGAACTTTCTCAGAGTAGGCGATACAAAATGAGATACGGGACGAGAGATATCATACCTGCAGAATCATGAATATAGCCAGTCATTGACCCTGCAGACCGTCGAAGATGATTTCATCATAAAAGGATGAAGCGGAATTTCAATAGCGAGGTGTCATGAAACATCTATAACGGCATCTCTTATCCTCTCATCATACGAAGGAGGTGGGTTCGCAGGAGCTGGGTATTCCGGCGGAGGAGGTTCAGCGTCGATCCCAGCTACTTCCAGAGCTTGCATTGCCTCGGGAAGATCCTCTGTCTGCGCAATACCCGAAAGGACAATGATTGGACCTCGACAAGCACAAATCTCACGTTCCTCTTTTGCGCAATCAACCCATATTCTAACGTCTACAACGTAGCTCAGATTCACATTGTACGTCTTGAATGTTGGCGTGATATTATACGGTATTTCAATCCTGGCAAGCTCGTTGAGCTCCAGGTCATCATATATCATTTGACCATATTCCTCGTCGAACGTCTTATTGAGAAGAGTGACTGGCTTCTTGTCGCGCGTAGACTCCCCTTTGCTGTAATCCTCCAGAGAAACGCGATTACTTAGGCGCAAAAGTAATGTTGGCATCAGCCGAACGTGTACTCGCCTCAAGTATAGCGTGGGTGGCTCGATAAGGCTAGCAGAACGTTCTAGGTGCTCCAGCGACAGTTTTACAGAGAGAAAAGAGCCCGCCACGCCAGTTTGGGAGACTTTTGCTGAAATGTTGAAGTTAACGGTGGGTCCGATTTCGTATCTATTCCGGTGATGTTTCCAGCGTTTGAGGAAGCTCGCATCCGGGTCCCAATCTGGATCCAAGCGATAGTTTCTGCAATACACATTCCTTGCCCGGTAGTTGATGGGAATGCCCGAGATTTGCGCTGGAAATGACTGAGCGCGGAACCAAAGCGCCTGATTTGGAGTTATGGTGGGCTTCTCTTTCGATGTTGTATATATCAGCGCCTTGAGAAAATATTCAGTATGACTGTTCCTGGTCGCGAAAGACGGTGGAAGTAGATGCGCTGGGCTATTTTCGAAGCGCGCATCCTCATTGAACCCGTGTGCCGGCAGCTCAACGGTATGTGGAAACCTGAATTCAAAAGGTAGGTGGACTCGGCCATCGGGAGCAAGACCCAAGCCGAGGATGTCGAAGCTTTGCCCACCGTCAGCCGTGGAAAACAGCTCTAAAGTATGCTTGAACAAGTCAACGGTGTCAACATCCTCGATGGTACAGCGTCCGTGGAAAACTAGGACGATTCGTCGAGGTCTGAGGGTGGGTCTGATGCGCACGGTGCCACGCACAGCATCACCGCTTGTGTAGCGCGCCCTCCGCATTTCGACTGGTCTCTCGAAAGGGCTAAGAGCGATATAGACAGGCGGAAAGTCCATGATGTGGGACGCCATTACTTTGATGGAGTTGATGGCAGTGGTTGGAAGAGAATAAATGAGGCTCTCCGCAGCAAATTCGAGCTTTGCGAAAACTTTCTCTGGGTGGAAGAGCGAGTTAGCCCTAAAATAACCAACCCGGCGCCAAGCGATTTTCGCCCAGTGCTAATTGCAGAAGTCACCTAGTCAAACTAACTAGCCTAACCTGTTATGCAACGAATCGTCCCCACACCCACGTGATTCGAGATACTAGCATCTCGGGGTTGACCTGGGACTACGAGATCTGCCTTAATGTGTAGATTGTAGAGATTTGTACTACAGTCTATATCTAAATCTGAAATTCTTCCGATCCGTCATGTCCAGAAATTCCGTATCATCTTCATGCTCCGTATGACAGTTGGCATCCCGCCGTCGATTTTCCCAGACATAGTAATACCTCAGAACCATGGTCATGACGCCGGCAACTGCACAGGTAACAATGATATCAATTTTAGCTGGGACGAACTCCGGTGCGTGTTCTTTTCTGAAAGTCAATGGACCGATAATATTTCCCAGGCAGAAGGACATGAGCAGAATGGCGTTCATGGTAACCTTCTTGGTGTGCCCCGCATAGTTGGCTGCAATCCAGGAGTAGAGCAGCGGCAATGTAGCTCCGATGCAGTTGGTCAAGTAGTTGGTCAAGTAGTTGGTCAAGTAGTTGCCAATCAACTTTCCTGTCTTGCTGCCATCCGGTAGAAATGCCATAAGCGCGCCACCCAGTATACCGGGGACCAGGAGAGTTAGGACGTTGATGCCCCTTTGATCGAAGCGCCCGGCAAGGTAGGTAGCGAGTAGAATTGAGATTACGGAGACGGCTCCGGATGGTAGCTGTAGCAGGGCTGTTGTTTTAGAATCGAAGCCGAATCCCTTAATTAGGGTTGCTTGGTAGGATGACACAGCACCATTGGGTACGTTTGAAGATATCGTGATGAGAGATAGCATCCAGGTCTGGGGATCTTTGAAGCATTCCGCGACTTGTGCGAGCTTAAAGTGCTTGTTTTCGATGCCTTGACGAGTGAGTAACTAGTTGGGTTTGAAGCACAGGGCAATCATACCAGTCTGATTTTCGCGAAGACGCTCAATAGGCCACACCTTCTCCGAGCAGAGAGTATGGATGACATGGGGTTGTCAGGAAGAAAGAAGATAACTCCAATCAAAGTCAGTTTACATGACGAGACATCAACCAAATATGCGAGGTAAGACACACTACACACCGAGAATGCCCACGACAATCGTGATGATGCCAATCACAAGGAACATGATCTGCCATGAGGTGAATGTTGGGCTGTAGTAGTGTTGGAATCCGAAGGATATCAAGGATCCTATGATAGTACCAGTTCCTACTCCAAGATACCACAATCCTACCCGTGGCGGCTGCTCTGTCTTCTTATACCACATAGCCGTTATCAATATCAAAATCGGTGCAACGGCTGACTCGAAACACCCCAACAGGATACGAGTCGCCACAAGCGCACCATAGTTCTTACACACACATGTCATGGCGGTCATGAACCCCCAGAGAGCGACCATTGTGCCGAGATATTTCGCGGTTGGTAGTCGCTACATGCCACAACCATGCGGAAACTCGAGTGCGAGATAGGAGACGTAGAAAAAGAGAGCGAGATTAGAGAACTGGTCCGTAGTGATATTCGCATCATCGTATAACCCCATAACGGCGGCATAGTTTACTAGAGGCTATTAGATGTATAAGCAAACAACAGGCTCTGAGCTTACCCAATGTTTTATCTAGGTACTGAAGCATATAGCAACTCCACATAAACGGCATAATCATCCAGTCGATCTTTCTAAGTAGCCTGTTTTCTTCTTCGGGCGTGAGTCCTTCGACATGCTGTTGACTTCGTAGAAAGTCCAATGCCTCGTCGCCATCCTTCGTTGCAGGTATCGGCGCTGCTACACTTCCGACTTCGATATCAACGGGAGATAATGGTGACGATGCTCCGAATCTTTTCTCTTTCGTGTCCATTCGGTCGGTATTACTTGTAATATGAGTGGACCTCAAATAAGGGAATGAGAGTAATATCCCACGAAGCGGATGCAGGCGGACATAAAGCAGATATGGTCGCTACCCAAATCAGTCACACAGCTGCCGACCCGGCTTGCAGAAATGCCTATCAAGATAGATCAGCGCCTTAAATATCATGAACCCCGCTTTGTATCATGCATGTCGACGACTTTTCAGGTACCCTTCCGCAGCGAGAAACCCTTCGTACGCTTACCTCTACACATACAATTCAACACTGACGTATACTTAAAGCAGCCACAGCAAATGAGCGCTCCGCATTTGGTTGATAGGGGCGATTCTCCACGCATATTGCTTGGCGGAGGCTATGCCCTCTTCGGAAGGTGCGATGAATGAGCCGGATCACCACAGAGAAAGTTTTCGCAAAGCTCGAATTTGCTGCGGAGAGCCTCATTTGTTTTCAGCGTGAGCTGAGTGGGTGTTCGTTTTGTGGAGCCTCTCAGAACCATGGTTCATCAAGATGACTCCTATAAGACCGCTTCTGTCATCCTCGTTAACCAATGTTTGGTGAGTGCCCCACGATTCGAACGCATACATTATTAAAATCCAATCGAACAGTTGGTATTAGCGGAGCGTGGAGCTAGGTCCTTTCATTGATATCTCTCGTCTAGGTTACATTCTTGAGTATTCATACCACTGTTGTGTAGGCCTACTGCCAGCCAGTATTACATCGTACAATATCGCCTAGGTACTTTTTCCAAAACGCCATACCCATGCTTTCGAGTCGTTGACTAGGTCTAGAGCTCCTCCGTTGATACCTGGTTGTCGTAAATCGTGTCTTTCAGCTAATCTATAGCACCACGGGCAGCTGAGTCGGATATACGTGCTCGCATCGTCACTGTGATCCAAGGTACGAGAAGACGTGTGTTCCTGTGTACTTGATTTTATACAGTATGTCTTCCATCCCCAACTAAACTATGTACAATACATACCCACATTGATGCTTCGTCGCGTATAACCTAAGCCAATGCTTGGAGGACAGTGGTGTAAGCCGCCTTCGCCTTGTAGGAGTTGTCGAAGAGAAGCGGGTTGCCCTGTGGGCGCCAAGAATCGCTGTCACGTACACCCCAGACGGTGATACCAACGCAATTGGTCTGGTTCAAGCACGCCTTGACCACATTCGTCCAGTCAGACGATTGCGCGTTCTGGATGTCGACTTCGGTGAGAGCACACTCGGGCGCAGCGGCACATAGAGCTGCCATGGCGGCTGGAGCATTAGCACCCTGGCCAGAGGTCAAGTGGCCTTGCGAGCCGATACCGTCAATCGGAATACCCGCCGAGATCCATTTCTTGACATTGCGAATTATACCCTGGGTTTTGGCGTAACTGGCCGTATCGAGGCTGGGCGGGGTTAGTGTCTATATTGAGCTATTCCCAGATATCTCTGTCAAAAATACACACAAGTCAGTACTCACTTGTAATCGTTGATGTATAGCTTCGCAGCCGGGTCAGCCGCGCGTGCTGTCTCGAAAGCAATTCTCACGAAGTCCTCGCCTAAGACATTGTAGAATACCGAGGCTCGGAACCCGCCATTCTCCTCGAACATCTCGTTGATCACATCCCACCCATAGATCTGGCCCTTGTAACGTCCCATGAGCGAGTTGATATGGTTTTGCATAACGGTCGTCAATGTCGCCTTGTCCCGGATCTGAGACACCCAACCAGGCAGCTGGGAGTGCCAAACCGTTGTGTGGCCACGAATGAGTTTGTTATTATCGGTCGCAAACTTGACGAGTCCATCGGAGTTGCCAAAGTTGAAGCTGCCACGCGTCGACTCGGTAGCATCCCACTTCATGCTGTTTCGAGTCAGTTGAATCATCCGTCAAGTTCACATTGGCGGCTTGTACCTGTTCTCTGGGGTAACCTGACCGAAGTTGGCCTTGATGATAGCGGAAGTTGACCCAGAATTGAGGCGGCCTGGATCAGCGCAAGTACCAAAGTATTTCTTGCCCTTGGCGACCATCCTCTCGTGAATGCTCTCGGCTGCTTGTCGGTCAAAAAGCGGCTCCGGTGTGGTCGGCATGGCCGAGGCCAACGCAGCGGAGATAACAGTGGCGAGAACGAGCTTCATGGCGACAGATCGATAAGGTTCGTGAATGGTAAATGCGAGACCCTTTCGTTGAAGTACCGGACCATTCTTATACTGTGATCAGGCACGGGACCGGATGAAACGCGGAGATCAACAAAACACATATAACATACCTACCACTAGCTGAGTATACCCATAGAGTACCGGTGGCACGTACACCGTTATAGATTGTGGTGATAGGCCAGTCATTTTGCCAGCCTCAATCTAAACCTCGAGGGATCCTGTGCTGTTGATCAAAATTCATTGCCTGGATTATCATCTCACAAGATTGAAGTGGTCGTCAATTTGGACCGGTGTCCGGGGGAGTGAGTGTTGCACGAATCATGAGGCTCTCGGCATAATTACCTGATATAATGCCGAGATTGACGGCTAAAATCAACCGAACCTTGCTTGATTCTGTGAACGGCCAAGCTTCCGTCTCCCGGAACTCTGAGATTAAGTATACTATCATAACTTACTTCCCAATATCATGACGCGTCCGGGTGCTCTCGGATTCGTGGGAAATCAGTGTCTAACGACGCCAAAGGATTCCGGTCCAAAGCAGTTCTGGATCGTCTTTAATCGTCGGTGCAGATGGACTTGCTCATGACCATCGTGGAGTATCATCATATGGCTTCCCGGATCTACTCCCCCGGTTCGAAACTGCGAAAGAGATCAAGTGTAAGAATAGACCACAGTAAGCCCTTCCTGTCGAGAGAAATTCGTGTCATATACACATCCCGAAGCGAGGTTACTGTGTACCATCATATAATTTCTCGTGTAATTGAGAGGTCGGCCTTGTCGGTACAAAATAATCCGGAGAATAGGGAATGTTGGGGTCGCGAATGGGCCGACCTAGGTATATACCCATTCGCAAAGCCGTCAACGGTATAGATTCAGATTTCCAGGGTTCACGCGTGGTCTCCACCTTCGCACATTCATTCCGGGGCCCCGCGATCGCCTTTAAGATCTCGGGTACTGTTTCCATTCTCGGGGTTGTTTGTGACGGGTGTATTCTTGGTGTGGCGGATGTGTATGGCGCCATCTGAATGTATGTTGAAGAGCACGGTGTAGCCCCTTGTGTGTCACATCCGACGATAACTACTCTTGATCCTTGCCCTTTAATCGACCCATAGGGCAAGTTACTTCAAAGTCAACCTGTAGGCTGACACCATGCTCGCCCTGAATCTGCCCTTTCATTGCACCATAAACCTGCTCTTACGCGGACTGGTTTGCCACACAATGAAGTGTGTTGATGAACGACCGGCAATAATTTCAGCAATAGCAGTGCTACCGACCCAGGCTCCATATTTCCCATACTATCAGTACGGACGCGGGTCCAGCACTGATACCGACTGAATGGTTTTGAGGGCGTCGAGGTGGAACTCATACCAGTTGTTGACGAAGAAATCGATAGGGGTCAACGCCCATACTGATGCCCTTGATGCGATACACCTCAGCCGGGTCAGCCCCTCTCTTGGACAGCTTGTCGTCCATCAGGCTCAAGTCCCCTCTTCTGCAAATTAAGGACGTCGGTGGCCGCACCAATGATTGTCTTTTGTCTTTGATAAGACAGTGCCAATTCTTAGGAGGCGCCATGTTAGGTTGGAACGAGTCTCAGGCGATACGCGAGTGAGTGTGATCTCAAAGTTTTAAGCTGCGTGATGGAGCATGGCATCTGCAGGTTCCAGATAAAAGTGTTTTCGTGCTGGTCCTCGGTGAGTTCTGTCGGCCTGTGGAGGTTGGACAAGCGAGTCGAGGTTACAGGAAAGTCTCTAGCCGTGATGACGTCATGTGCCAGGCCCAGATGGGTTAGCTTTTTGCCCAGCCCAACCGAGGTCCCGGTAACATCAGCAACAACAACAACCTTTGTCCCCGTCCGCCTTCACGACGACCACTTCCTTTGTCATCCTCCACAACAGAAAGCGAGACAAAGATGGCTGGCGGCCCGCACAAAGCATTGTTCCAGATATGTATATGTCGGATGGCCCGTCTTGCTCACTCTGCTAAACACAACCACGCATTCCATCACTAGAAGACGCAGCTGACTGACGACTACTCTATTACTGCTGCGCTGATACTACAGAACATAATGCCGCTACACGAGTCTACCGTCACGCCCAAAAAGCCCATGCCCAAGGACTACGCTTTCCTGCCCAAAGGGATCCCATACAAAACACTGCACTGTCGGCGGTTGACGCACGAGGCAGGCCAGACCGTCTATGTAGTCCAGGATGGGAAAAAGACGCTTGGAATCCGCGTCCCAAAGGCAATACACCGCCACGTACAATCGCTTGCCAACGAGACGCTCTCCGCGCGACGACTCGCTACAGAAAAACGCGACACAGCCCTAGTCCGTGAGGCGGCGGCCGAACTCGACAAGCAATTCTCGGATATGCCGAATGGGGAGAGGGAGATGGTGTTGAAACACGGATTTAAAAAGTACTCGGGACGAGTTGGCAGAACCGGCCAGATTCCTATGCAGAGGAAAGTCTTCTACGCTGTCATTGCGCATATCAGGCATAGACATACCGATTATGACACACTCTTGAAAGATGGAATGGACCGGGACGATGCCAGGCGAGCCATCCAAAAGAGACTGCAGGACATGTTGCGGAAGTGGGGTGCCCATGGGGGTAAGAAATAGGCGGCAGCTTACGATACCTTCGTGCTGACCATCAATAAGATATATCTTGGTACTTTGACCATCATGACGAGAACGAGTGACGAGGATCTGAATGTTCCGAATGTAGGAGAAGTCTGGCCATAGCCATTCTTAAAGCATAGAGCATACCGGGCTGACTCTAGTTTAGGACGACGCCTACTTAGATATACTTTCAATCATGATAGACACCGTCTGCGATATCTGACGTGATCATCAGCTCAACGCATGATCAACGTTTTGTTACCGGTCATTGTTTATATCGTCGAAGAACGAACGCTTGGCCTGACACGTGTGAAACCATTCATCGCCCTCGATACAATCTTCTACTATATGGCCAACGCAAATCGTCATCCGTTTTGAAGGCTCATATTTCGGTGTGTGAAGTCTCCGCACGAGTTGACACAAATCATTGCACAGCGCTAGACCATACCTAGTTTAATGTGTAGTACGAACGGGCTGGTTGAAGAGGGCCGCGACACGAAGTCTTGGTAGAAATGTGGAAATGGTTGGATTTGGTTACGTAGAAGAACTTCTATTGGTACGTAACATGAGGCACTTACCGCTTGATCATCAGTTCACCTTCGTTTTCAATCATGTGTAAACTGACGGGAACCATCAGTGAGTAACCGGTAGCCCATCAAAGCCCGACGCAGTGATCACCACTGCGAATTGCGTGTTCAGAACGCTTATAGGTCGGACAGCTTCCAATACACCAACAATACCACGATCAGCGGTGCGAAGTTTACCACCCACAGCAACGGGGCCTCGGCCTGCTGAGCTATGATACCTACGATGCAACTTAGTCGCCGGACTATGAACAGGAAGGCAATCGGAAACTTCAAACTCACCCTAGATTTGAACGTCACCAGTACGCCCATTTCACTAGCAAGGTTATCATGCGTCCAAACTGTTTCCACTTGAGGACGCGTATCTCTTACTTTCAGAGCGGACCATAATGCCGGAATTCGTTTCTAACATCTCTCCGGTCAGAGACACGGGATGACCAGTTTCGCGGCTACGAAATACATGCCCAAATTGGAAAAGGCATGATTGCCGAGATTGCTGAGGCAAGGCTCGGATGGTCAAAGCTTCCTCCGACATGCACGCCAAGACCCGTGAAACGGGTGAACGGTGGTCCCGCTGGACCCCAACGAGGCGCTAATCAGGTTTGATGCCATGACGACTGCGGATGAAGTTCTGTGGTTGAAGATCTGGGGGAGTGCCGCTTCTTGCGCCCCCCATCAACCTCCACATCTGGGTTGTTCAAGTATTGGATATTGATTGAGCAATAGGCATACGACTAAGTATTTGCGTTTCTAAGGCATTGATTGAACCTATGACAGATCTGTTCTACCCTAGAATTATACCAGCATTAACAGAAATTTATCCCTAAACAACACATCAGATGCAACAACTCCGCCGATACCCATGCTCTCAATTCCCCGAAGTCGATGTTGGTGTTTTATCCTTGTCTGTCGTTGTGGGTGTCTCGGTCGTGGAAGGCGTTCCGTGTCCGGTCCGCGACTGCGTGAACGATGTACTGCTTGCTGTCTGCAAGTTCAGTCAGTACATTCTTTCCCCAGTTCCTATGCCGCTGTTTCCACCGCGCATCGGATGGGTGCTCCATGCCTCAAGACTACGGCTCCTACAACGGTTAACCAGAGCTATCAGTGTTTAGGGAGTTCATGTTTACCATGCTTGTTCGCATGTACGGCGAACGTGTTCACTGCGCAAAGCATTGCAATCGGCGCAAACGTTGTCATGACTAATAAGTCCAATGTGTGCATAGCAGAAGGAGAGTGGTGGAATCATGATGAAGGCCCGTATGAAGCCCTTGTAAGTAGGAGTACGATGTTGCAAATCTCGATTTTCACAAGACTGATGGTCTTATATAGCTCAAAACGTTCAGCCACAACCGGCTCGGGGTTCTGGCATTTCCCACCCACTCCTGTATCGCATTGTCGGAGCCGCATGTTTGATCCGATACAGCCGCACCGTGTTGTTTGAAACAAGCTGCGAGAGGCCTAGCCCCATTCCTTCAGCTACCATTCCTTTCAAGGCATGACATCGCCCTACGCGGCGCGTATGTCTCCATCTATGGACTGTTCATCCCAGGGTGGAACTGATTTGGACCCCCGGCAGTAGAGTTGCCTGAGACTAGCTCACCAACTCATGGATATCGTCATTTCCGGTCTCATGTTGGAACAATACTAACCTACCTGCGGGTTCATCTCGCGCATCGCTCGCATGGGAATTGCTTGAAGATCTTAAGAGAAGCTTGCGCGAATGCTCAAGGGGAGCCCCATTTGTATTCCGCGGAAGTACTACAGCAAGCACTGGTTTGTTGGTTGGATAAAGTTTGCGCGAATGCTCAAGGGGAGCCTCGTTTGTAGTTTTTTTGGTTGGGTTTTGTTGGTTAGGTGCTTCTATGCGGCCCTAGACCAAAATGTACTCACATCAAGGTACTGTCCTAACCGTGTCTAGCTTCTCACTCGTACATGAAGGGAAGTCGTTTCTTATGTTTAGGACCGGTATTCGAATCTAAACAGCGACTATGTCGCATTTAGCTTGGAGGACCCCGCCCTCAGAAGAGATATTTGAAGGCAAAAGGCGTTATTGTTGCAGGTAGTCCCTGGAATGTAGGTACGAGTCAGGACATTGCCCTTAGCGGAATAGTGACGCTAACACAACTCGGAGAAGAGGTGCAAATGCAAGTATTGCACAGTATATACCGTACCTCGCACTGTGCTCCTGCTGTACTGTCGGTTATCGCTATCAGATAAGAGCAAGGCTTTTAAACGTGTAGGATCGCGTTGGATAGTTCTAATGTCTATAGGGATTCTATGTTGCTGATCAAACATTTACTGTAGGTTAGGTCGTAGAAGTCCTAGGCCGACGCTTGCTGTTCAAGACAGCCGAGATAGTTAGGGTTGCAGTAATCATGAAGAGCAGCCATTCGACCGCCCCGAAGACCGTCGCCGCCTTGAGTGCCCCACACGAAATATATCCTTTCGGACATGCTTTTGTCCCGATATCGGCAGCCACGGCAATCCAGCCAGCAAACCATGAAAGCAGAGCCACCGCCTCAACAGCGACGCGAAGATAGCTAATCCATGCGCGATCCGCAAAGGCGTTTCCAGCAACGAGTTGGAAGACGACGACGAGAATTGTCCACGCAGCACAGAACATCAAGAAGCCCCATGCATTGGGGACGCCGAAGTAGCTGTAGAAGCCGCCGGTGGGGGTGTCTATGTAGGCAGTGTAGCCACGATACACATGGATAGCTAGACGATAGGTCAGACTTAACAATCCGGCAACAGCGTAGTTTGCATTGGTTCTCCGTACCATAGCCGTCTGTTCCCATAATAACAATGGCGAAGATAAACTGCAGCGCTCGTAGCACAGGGTGGAGCATATTGTTTTCCGCCATGGTCACAGTCATGATGTGTACTGATCTGTGGTGGAACTTGAGAGAAGGTGACGAGCACGTCAAGTGACTATCGAAGAAGTGAGAGATGGGGCGTAGAGCAACGAAGATTAGAGCGGAGTCTGTTGGGTGAAATCCCAATATCAGCGCGAAACTCCAGATGTTTTCACCGGAGCGTAAAAGTAAGAGCACTTTTTGTTTATTTCTCCGGCGTAAAGCCCATCTTATAGAATTCGAAAGCCTCTGGTTGAAAAGGTGCGACACATAATTTGAGCCAGTGCAAGCGTTAGACTCTCGCTACCCAAACCAGATCCAGTAATAGCTGCGCCGATCAACGCGGAACCAGACTACCTAGTGCTGTGCCGTCCTTGTAATACAGCAAGAAACTTTTCACTTGCTCATAGCGAGGCACCCTCGTTTATTTCAGAAGAATTCGATCTTCCAGACGAGGAACTTCTAGCTGTGGATTTCTCGGGTACAGCACTCTGCATAACGATCAAAGGCTTGCAGTCCTCTAAAAGACTCGGTGCCGATGCTACCCTCATCGATACTGAGCTGGGATATGTAGAGGGGAGGTCTGAAGAAGAGATACGAGAGTTATTTGAGAAGATAGGTGCCTGTGTAAGACGCTTTTTGCAGAGTTACAAGAGAGAAGTAACGTCGTTGTCGTTGTGGACTGGGACAAGGGTCAGTGATGAACGATTCAAAGAGACCTTGAAAGATGCGCTCAGGGGCTTGGTAGCTCCGCGTGTGATTACTAAAGGCATTTTTATTGTCGTTTGAGGGAGGTGTTACGGACTTGCATCTCGTGTTTGCTACTGCGAAGGGGGCCGCCGAGTTTGCGAAGCGACGGCTAGAAGGTCCAGTTAGGTGCATCTGGAGTAAAACATGCTAGTTATGAAGATTACTGTATAAACTGGTTTGTACAGTTTTTGGATTTATACGCTATCTCTGACCTACATAATCTGCTGTCTAACTTAGAGAATAGATGTGCAGGCCTACAGCGTAGAAGGCCGATTTCTTGATGATGTATTTTTTAGGCTCGGGACCCTGTGTCGTGCCTGTAATGGACAGCCAGATATCGTCGAGGACTTAGAGGCCCATGGCCTAGATGAGGAACATCTGGTGCGGGTGGGTGCGCCAGGCATGCCGACGGGGGGTTCTGGAACCGAAGGTCATGTAATCGGCATTGGAAAGACGGGTGCGAAGTGAGGCTGGCGAGTCTGTAGTAGCCTGGTGTTCTTCAGGCCTTGTACCCAGGTTTATATGCTCCAGATCGTACTCACAAGGCTGAAGGAAAAGCAAACATAATCTGCTGTAGGGTGGGAGCGATCCGATATGATGAGCTAGAGCGACTGTAAGATACTCGATTCATTGAACCCAATACGAAGATCTTGGACTGAGATGCACAAGTAGATAGGGTTGAAACAGGCCTAGCTTGAGTAAATTTGCCTTATATCTAAAAAGGTCTCTGAAGAGAGGCATGTCTCGAACAAAAGCGGACACTATCCCGACTTCTTATATCTTCCCTCGTTGACGTTCTGATTGATGCATTGGATAGAGCCGGTATAACCCGGTTCGTAATTGAAAACGCCGTAATAACCAAATGCGTACTCGATGCTCGGCATAAGCTCTTTAGTCTTGTCCTCGACAGCTGAACGAGTAGCGGGACAGTCCATGACGCCCCATGCGCGCATCAAGGCACCCTGCATCTCGAATCTCAGCTTCATCCTCGCGAATTCGTTTGGCTTGGTCCCAATGGTGACGTCGATTATATCGGGGATGTTGTGGTAGGGCCCGACGTAGTCAGGGGACGTGAATTGGTTTTTCTTGTCCTTGGCTGTCGTGGCGGCAATTTCTGGGAGAGCGTCAGTGATTCTGAACTGCCAAGGTGGGCCACATTTCATGTCGTATTTCTTACCTGCTACCAGCTTGATCAATGCTTCTCTGGTGAATAGGGAGTTTGCTCGAGGAAACGTCGACTCTTCGATTATGATCTTCAAGTCGCCTTGGTTGATGCTAGAAACTTCCGCATCGTAATAAGGCACACTCCACATGTTGTCAGTTCCATTTTTTAAGGTTTCAGGGTTCGTCGCGCATTTGCACACGTCGCCCGGCGAGGTGCAGGCTATGATGCTACACAATTTCATTGCCGTTGCGGTGATGGCTGAGGCAATCTTGTTGGGGTCATCGCCGGCCTTGAGGTACCAAGTCAGTACTAAAGCGTCGAATTCAGATATTCGACAAGGGTGAGAAGACTGAGAGCAAGATGACCTACAGTGGTGGGGAAGGTGCCCATGACAACCCCAAGCACGTGCTGCGCTGGATCTGATGGATTTATATTTTGAGGGAGGGCGGAGGTGACGGCAGCCACGGTGGCCACAGCTGTAAGGAGGAACTTCATCGTCACAGGCGCGGGGATGTTGGAAGTGGTGAGAGTTGATTTGGACTGGACGAGACTGGATCAATAGAATGGTGGGTTGGCCATAATATACGAGATGTCGACTCCCACCGGAAGTGATCCGAATCATTCGCGCGAGTCGTCTACACAGGTTGGTCGTATCTAACGGAACAGCCGACAGACTTGCTTCTGACTGGTCGGTCTTCTGTCCAACAAGTGAGCCTGCTACAAAAGCCTTAAGTCTTGAGCACTGAGCTTAGCGCGACCGAAAAAAGTCGTAGTCGGCAACGATTGAAGGACTGAACATTGACGAGAGCTGAGGGGGTACTGTATAAATTGGGTTATACGCCCCCCTCGGTTATCGCCCCGGGCGTATAACCCAGTTTATACGGTAATCGAAATCAAAATTCGACCAACAGGTGTGCTTTCGGTCAGCGCAGGGATCAACGAACAAACACGATGTTTCCCGAGCATCTAATCTTAGGCTGCGGCATCTGTGTGAATGATTGGCGTTGACCCGCCTCCAACTCGGCCGAGTGGTAAGGCAGAAAACGGCGGACTGGTGGTGGTGACATGTTCCGGGGCTCCCGAGGTTCTGAGTACGAGAGACTACGTTAGTCAGCGCGGCTTACCTATGCCACTCTTTCTACAAACACTACACCATCACCTCTTTCCTACCAGTTAGTTCACCACAACAATGCCCCCCGATCTATCTCTCCCACCTCGCGCCCCTACCCTCGGCCACTACAACGACTGCAACTGGGACGACGCCGCCTTCGCCCTCTACACCCTCCTCGCCGACAAAGTGCCCCTCCTTGCCGTCGCCTCCGCGCTCGAGAAGCAGTGGCTATCGCAAGGCAACGAGACGCACCTCGTGCGGCCCGCCGCGCCTGTCACAGCGTTCCAGACGCTGCGCGACGTCGTGCAGGCGCACATCGCGCTGGACAAGGGCAAGCGCGCGCGCAGCGACGGCGGCGCGGCGGCCGATCTGGAGTGGTGGCCGACGGCGTTTGTGGTCGTGGTGCGCGAGGACTGGGACGTGGAGCCCGGTGGGTTGTTGTTTGTGTTTGCGGACGAGGAGAGGGGGTATGCGATGGATAGGTTCTTTTTTAAAGTCGAGGATGCGTATGTGATGTTGTCGAGTCTGAGCTTTGGGGATGAGGAGGTGGCGAGGTGTAAGGCGGTCTATGGGCAGGAACCTGAGACTTGATCAGGAAGTTTTCCAGGGTCGGAAAACCCTTTGTGTGTGTTGTGAGGAGGATGGAAGAAGCGATCTTAGAGTAGTCATCTTGACGAACCATGGTCTCCGGTGCTCCACAAAACAACCACCCATTCAGCTTACGCTGAAAACTGATCATGCTCCGCGATGAGCTCGCGCAAAACTTCTCTGTGGAAGGCAAGTACCGTCACGCTCCTCATACAGCAAGAATACATACACGTCCTGCTGTGCTATTTACTTGCATCTACATGACAGGAGAATATCCAGACAAACTAACCAGGCATCTGTGCATACTATAACGCCTCTTCTCTTCTCTTCTCTTCACACACACACACAAACACACAAACAACTTCTCCAATCCCATAATATCTTCATTTCATGTGTCCAGGTATGTACCCAGATAATTAACTATGGCTAGCCGAGCGGCCATGTACTACATACGCGTCTGAACTGAACGGGATTGGATTGGATTGAGGAGGGTAAATTAGGGGGCATGGGGATGGGGATCGTGAAGGGGGAAATGGTGTGGATCCGGGATCTGAGTTTGGAGGTCGTGAGGGCTGAAGCTGAGCGGAGCGGAGCAGAGCGGAGATGGGAGAGGAAAGGATGAGGTCGAGGGCGTACAGTCAGTCGTAAGTCGCGTCGTCGGCTGACACCCAGGCGAGTCAAAACCTCCATAAATCTTGTCGGAGCCCTCACCTCACCTCCCCCGCACCCCCTTGTCTCTTCAGCGCCCTCTTACGGATGCCTCCACCCCCCATCCTCCCTCCTCCCCCCCCTTACATATCTCAACTCCTCCCTCGTCTCATAGATATTCAGCAACCACTCCAAATAAGCGCGCTGCTCGCTGATACCCTCGGGGTCCGGTGCGCGGAACCCGCCGTCTGGGTCGCGCGTGCAGAGGGAGCGGGCGTGGGCGCAAGGGCGGCCGGGGGGCGAGGGCGCGGGCGCGGGTTCGGATTCGGCTGAGGCGAGCAGGTCGAGGGTTGTCGGTCCGGACTGTTGCTGTTGTTGTTTTGGCTGTTGCTGGGGTTGAGGCTGGCGGGCGCTGGGCGACACGTCGAGGTCTACGGTCTGGTAGTTGTTCGCGGGGGTGGCGTTGGAGAGCGACGTAGGCTGGCGCGCTGTTCCCGTCGCCGTCGTCGTAGTCGTCGAAGAAGCAGCAGGTATACGAGGCGGCATAGCAGGCGCGGCAGATTCGCATTTGGCGTCAACGATGTCCTTGATGCGGGATCCGCGTTCCGCGTCGGCCATGTTGAGGGTTCCCGAGGGTGGATGTCGACGAGCATGAGCGCCGTTCTGCAGAGAATATTTTATAAACACCACATCTTCTCCCCGCGATGATTCTCGCAGACTGTGATACTTACAACTTTAAAGCCTGCTCCCATCCGCGGTTCGCTTGCTGTCATCGCTGGCGGACCCGTACCACGGCGCAGCTCCGCTGTATCCGTCCTAACGCCCCGGAAACTCGGCGACGAGAAATCGAGCGCGTGCATGCCATTGCGCGTTGCGTCGGTCGCGAGCCGTCGGTCGATGAGGGAAAATCCGCTGTTGCTGCTACTGTTGCTGCTTCTGCTGCTGCTGGCGCTCGCATTACTGCCTCTCTGCGTCGTCGGCCTCGGGGTGCGGTCCGATGATTTGCGGGGCGGCGGACCTGTGAAGAGACCTTTCTTTGGCAAAGGGCCCTCGGCGTAAGGCGTGGAGGGAGGACCGAGGCTGCGCTTTCGAGATGCGAGCGAGAGGCGATAGGAGCTGGTGGGCCTGGGCGACGGCAGACGCTCTAGACCGTCTGGTGGGAATGGAACCAGCGAGCTGTCCTCCGCCCATGAGACTCGAAGCTTCGGCGCTGACGGGGAAGGACTGGAGAAGGCCGTGTCGCTCAGCATCAGGTCGTCTGAGTCGGAACATTCCGCAGCTGCGTCGTGGCCTTGAGACTGGGGAGGGTTTTCGACATCGCTCTCCGCGTCGCTCTCTACTTCAATTTCCTGGAGCCGTTGGGGCGGTTGACCGCGACTTGATCGCACGGGGGGCTTCATCGTGGTTGAGCCTGTACGGTCCAGAGTAGAGAGAGTGCTGGATGTCGCGGCGTCTAGAAGTTGGTGGTAAAGATGTTGCGGCATGTCGCGTTGAGGTTGTTTACGCGTGCGTGTGTACGCCGAGTTGTTTATGTGGGGCGCGCGTCATGTTGAAGTGAAGGCCTTTGGGAAGACCGAGTGAAAGTACGGGTTGCCAGAAGGGAAGCCCTATGTGCTCAAGTGAAAGACGGTTGCTGGGGACGTCCCCTTGTGCACACCGCTCTCAACCTATATGCAGAGTCAGAGTGAAAGAAGGCGGGGTTTCACACCGCAACACCAATATTGACAACCCTAAGAATAGGCAGAGTCTCGTGCAGCGTCGCTTTTCAAGCGTGCTGCCCTATTAGCGAGGGTTGGAACAAGACATACACGATACGAGCGTAGTAATGTCGAAGACGTAAAGGATGGAGGCTACGCGGCGGAAAGCAAGTGGGATAACACATAGTGGATTGTAGGTAGAAGGTGACCTGGAACACTTGTAGACGCAAGAAACAGCAGTGTCAACCTATCTTTAAAAACCACCTACAGTTTACCCCTGGTCGACCATATGCGATCAACCATCTTGCTCTTTATCTAGAGAAGTTAGTGATAGATCTGATCAACTGTAAGTGAATCCTTGATTGAGTAAGAGTCCAACTCGCGCCACAAAGCCAAGCGACGCTTCAAGTGAAAGTTCGTTAGTCCGTTCAACCGCCAGATACACGGTAATACAATAACCTGGGCGCATGTAGCACGCGTAGCGCCAGAACCAAATTCCAGAATACAATAGTCAATTGCCTGTCTCCCCTTATCTTTATGTGTCTTCAACAAGACAAACGATAATCATCCCTCATACGTATCCTTTCCTCGCGCCCTGGAAGAAGAAGCGCACAATGAAGACCTGCAACCCCGCCATCGTGACCATAAGCGCGCCCTCCATGATGCTGAAGTTCAGTATGCGCTTCTCGGTGCTGCGCACGGTGCTAAAATTCCGGTTCTCGCGCGTCCGGAAGTATTTCTGGTTGCGTGAGATGGTGGACAGCTGCGCGGACAGCTTGAGCAGGGATTCTTCGAGGACGGAGGTTTGTTCGGCGCTGGAGCCTTGCTTGCTGGGAAGCTGGGCGCGGGCTTCGTTCTCGACCTACATCACCAGCGATATTAGCACAGTGTGATGATGGGAGTAGGCCGTAGAAGCACATACAGCAATTTCAAAATCCACCATCTTCTCCGCAAACGTGCTCATCTCGTTATTGAAGCAAAACCGATACTCGCCGGCTTCCGTCGCCGTAAACACAAAGTCGCCCTGTCTTTCCTTCGTCCCATCCAAGATAACCTTCTCATTTGGCCCCACGGCCGAGTAGTCGACATCGAAGGAGCCGCCGGATTGTACCTATACCCACCCAAAACCCAATTCAATTAGCCAGTGCTCTACGGGATCGAAATATTGAGGAGCGAGGTAGCCGTAGAGTAGACTGAAGGTTGGGGAGGTATGGGGGAGCATACCGCAAAGTAGAAAGCGACTTTGGTCCCTTTCTGCTCGACGTTCGCGAAGAAGCACGCTTTCTCGTGTGCGTCAAGTTTGTAAGTTAGGGCGGTGCCGGACACGGCGGAGGCAAAGTAGGCCAGAAGGCTCGTCAGAGCGAAAAGGGACCGCATCGTGGTGCGCGTGTCGTGCGTTCGACAGACCAAAGTCCGGGACACGCGAGGTGTCAGTTACAGCGGTCGACAACCGGGCCGCGGAGCATCTTTTCACCGTCGACCAATCACAACCCTCACAACACCGATGCCCCCGACGCCATGCAACAATCAAGTGAAAGTGATGCTTTAATCCAAAGCAAAATGAATATTGCTTTTCATTCATGTTCCCTAAATAGCCATACAATTCCAACCCCCAAAGATCCAACTCTACTCTCCACGTTGACTTCACGCTATCTGACGCCCTACCGCAACATCGCGGCGGACACAACAGCGTCCTAGGGGCTCCCAGATGGTACCGTTCAGCGCCTGGGTTTTGCGCCACAAATGTCTATGTATGCATAGAAATACCCAAGGGAGGTAAACAAGGTACCCTCGCTAGTCGTGCCATCGTACGCCCGCGCCAAAAAAGATGATCCACTCGCTAGTAACCTACACGGCCATCTAGATGCCTCATTTGATGAATATCGAATCCGTCTTACCCCAAAAGCTACGTGTCTTGTTCGCATGATCCATAGCCAGGGCGACATCATCTCTATTACCCACTAGGTCTGATAGTACATCCTCTGTCAATGGGTTAGCAAAGTGCCTCTGTCGCTTCACGTGGCAACGCTTACCATCCTCAATATACTCTGGCCGCGAATACTGAGGTTTGCTAACAACAGCAAACTTGATCTTCTCAAACTGCTTGCCCTTGATTTTGGTGAGGTCCGAAAGACGCTTCTTGGTCTCGCTGAACGGCTCGTCCTGCTTCCATTAGTAATTATTAGCAAATGGAGGACATACGACCAACCTCTTTTATTGAAAACTGGAAAGGAACGCCATGCACTTTGGCAGGCTCCTTGTCGAAGTGGAAGACCGAGATCTTTTTCGGTAGGTCGTCCTCTGGAAAAGCAGCAGCGTAAAGGTGGATGTACTCGCCAATTCCTAAGATCTGATAGTCCATGGAGAGTGACTTGTAAAATCTACTGTTATGGGCTTCGAAGACCTTCACTGACGGCATGATTTCAGTGCTGATGTTAGCTTTCTTCTGGAGAGCCTCCAGGAGATCCTGAATCACGCCAGTCCGCGGTATCATCAGAGTATATTCCTCCTGTGCCACGTTAGTACTATTCGCATTCCAAACAATCCGATAAACGTACCTCCTTGGTCAGACCCTCTGGGAGCCATGTAATCCTAATCGCTTTCCTCGATTCCAACTCCTTCAAGCTCATTTCAAGCACTTCATAGAAAAGCGCGTCTGTCTTTTGCATCGAGCTCGACGAGTAGTTGTAAGGTCCAGGAAACAGGACGCTGTTCAGTGTCCCTTGCTGCGTGTACTTCACAGCCGACTTGGGTTTCCCAGTGGTGTTGACTGTGGTGAAGCGCAGATGCGTTAGCTCGACCTTTAGATGCTCGGCAACTTTGGCAGAGAACTGATCGTATGTCATCTTTTTGCTCAGGGTCAGCGTGAACGTCGGAAGCTGGGCGCCTTCTCCTAGTCTTGGCGCAAACTCAACGT
The DNA here is from genome assembly GCA_011032825.1 of Massariosphaeria phaeospora. NCBI lineage: Eukaryota > Fungi > Ascomycota > Dothideomycetes > Pleosporales > Massariosphaeria > Massariosphaeria phaeospora. Next base: position 330,708 of record JAADJZ010000031.1, on the reverse strand, counting down.
TGATTCGGTTCAAGAGATAGTCGTAGAAGTCCTTGGTTTCGACATAGCCTCCTGCGGCGGTTATCTGACTTGTTTCCTTTTCAGACAACGTTCGCTGCACTGTGAGAATGTCGCCGTCCTGCAGTTCTGACTGCGCCAGCGTGGTCTTTGGCTTTGTAGCCTCAATCATATTTTGCTTGATCTCTTCTGAAAGCTTGAACTGCGTTCCCGCAGGCCAGCCCAGCAACTTGGTGACTTGCGGACTGAGATCGCACACCTTGTCCTGGTAAGCTGCGTAAAAAGTGTTTATGCCGAAAAGACTCTGAGTTTTGGCGTCGAAGTGCTTCAAAAAGAGCATTATCGACCGGTTCTGTTGCTGATTCTTCAAATCAACAAGCGTTTCCCCAAAGGCGGGGCTGTTGTCCTCGTTGCGCTTTTCGGCTTTCTCCATCCAAAGCCTGAACTGCGCAGTTTTGGTGCCGAATTTACTCGACGCTTCTTCTACCGTCATATCCGGAAACGCGATGGGTTGATCGGGTCGACAGGTGCCGTTTTGCCGGTTCACTATGGCCCACGGCCTGACCATATCCCCATCTACACCGAGCTCCTCTGCAATAGTATTGCAAAATTCTGATATCGTTGTTGCGCGAAGTACTCGATGCAATGTCGGAATTGCTGCAGGTGTGTCACAATCCCCTTTCCAGGGTACGATGTCAAAGCCCTGATACACCTTGAAGTTATTTTCTGTACCCACAGCAATGTCCATGTAAAGATGGGCCTCCTCACGCTCTTTCCGCCGGCGCTCAAAAGCAGCTCGTTCTTCCGCGATTCTTTCCGCGAGATGTTTGGGAGGTGTTACTTCCTGTCCGTTCATCAGAATGCTGTCAAGTCTGGTTTCTCGGATGTAAACCAGCATATAAGCGCTCATGGAGCGCTTAGCAGACCACGCGCGTGTATATGGATTTCGTTGTTGACCAGCAGTGCCATTAACTTGGCCATAATCGCCACCAAAGTTCTCTTCGAGAGCTTCACGTTTTGTCGCTCGTGTTACACGATCGTCATCGAATTTGTAAAAATCGCCCTCCTTTGTGGGTTTGAGGAAAGCGTAGTAATGGCCAGCATTCAAATCACCACTGTGGACAAGGACGCCATGAAGATGGTAGACATAGGACTCGGTACGATCAGCTTGATCTGAGAGATATGGCGCAGCGTCCCAGATCTCGGGAAATTCGTATCGGTCGTTCACTTTCATCATGGCATCGCGGTTGATGTCATACTCGAAGCGCTTGAGCTGAAGATGGAGGACCTGGGGGAAAGAATCGAATATCACGCCTTTTTTGGCGTCTTGCAGACCGAAGCCTTCGGCGAAATATTTGTTTTCGCCGTCCATGGTCTCCACCTGAATATAGTCCTTGAAACTGTCGTCAAGATTCCTGTTCCCGCTAACGTTCAATTGGATGTCCCAGAACTCTTCTATCCTGGAGGATTCGTAGTCGACGTTGATGCAAGAAATGTAGGTTTTCATCTTTCCAACGAACATTTGCTCTAATGCGCCCTCGGCCTCGGTGCCCTTCATTTTTTCGTCCAGCCGGTCCATGAGCACTCGCGACAGTTCCTGGACATCTTGCTGCTCGAAAATCTGCTTCGAATCCCAGCCGAAGGACTGTGTGAGGTCTGTCGTCGCCACAGCAGTATTTGAAGTTTGAAGAAGATAAAAAAGGCGTTGTAATGCATATGCGCTGTTCGTTCGATCCGTTTCCCCATCAGTGGGTATTTGGTACACGGCCTGGTATCGTTAGTCCGTGTAGAGAACATGGGGACCAAGGCAACTCACCTGCCGGAAAGAATTGGTGAAGAAGAGAGACTGCAGGAGAGAATTAAGGTAGCATGTTGCACCCTGGTTTTTTAGACCAACCATGCCCGTCTCCTTCTTGGAGTCGTAACTGGCTTAGTATTAGCGTAAGCCTCGGCGAAGCCAAACGGCGAGCTTACTTGATAAAGTTGTGCCACAGGACGCCAGTGGGATCTTTGAGCACCCGCACATAGGCTGTGACATTGGCCGAGTTGTTCTCTACCATGGGCCGCTCGCGATCGTCCCACTGTGGGCTGAACAGCCGACGTAGCTCTGCGAATCTAGTAAATCCCCAGTCGCCTTCCTCGGCAGTGAAGCGGTGAGTGGCCGTGTGCAGTACATGTATGTTGGGGTCGTTTGGATTCCAGAGGACGAGCATGAACTGCACGCAGGCGTACCAGTCCTCAGCCATGTCCTTCTCTTCATGGCCCTGCTCGAGGTAGAAGGAAGCATAGTCGACATTGTTGCCGTAGGGGAAAAACAGTATCCGCCAGGGATGTCCGCCACAATTGAACACCGGGCCTTGTTCTCGCCGCGTCATGCTGCGCCAGTCGCTCAGTTCCCATGTGTGGAAGGCTTCCGCTTCGGTTTCCTGGTCGGCCAGCTCGGGCATGTGCTTCCGCATGAAGGCTTCGTGCTCGTCGGCGCGCGGCTCTGGCTCCACCTCGTCCATGGCGTCGGCGTCGGCGTCAGCGTCGTCAGCGTCGGGCGTGATGATGGCCACGTCCTGCTTCTCGTCGAACTCGGCGTCGACGAGCATATCGCTACCAAGCTGCAGAGGGGAGCGGCGGTTAGCGGGAGATTATTGAGAGACTGCGCAGGACCGAAGCTTACCTGATCCATATCGGCCGTGGTGGCGGCTCTGCACGCCTGGAAGCTGCGACAGGGCGAGCGAGGGAGCAGCCGAGCGGATTGCGGCAGCGGGCTGGGGACAAGGGCGTGTGCTCGGGGCGAGGCAGAGGAACGACGCTATGCAGAAGAGGCCAGGACGGACGGTGTCGCAAGAACAGTCGAGTCCAAGGGTAGTAGGGTAGGCTGTCAGGATGTCAGGATGGCTTTCTCGCTAAAGGGTGGCGGAGGAGTAGGCCGATGCGCAGAGGGCGCAGAGGCGGCAGCAGCAGCAGCAGCACGGCCAGACAGTGATGCGGATTATAGATTCTACGGCGGCCGTGGCAGCGGGCAGCGGGCCGACACAGCAACGCAGGCGCACGAGTCCGGGGCGTTGGACGGTTCGACGCACAAAGAATATATGGTGATTCTGGAGGCTGGCCGTGGCGAGCTGGGTGTGCTCTGCCAGAGATATGCGAGCGGCAGAAACAGGCCAACGTCATGCCCATTGCCCACCAGCCAGCGCGGGGCAAAAGCAGCGAGCGAGGCAGGCTGCCGCAAACACCGCGGCGCTGCCCAAACGCTGCCCATCCCTTCACGTCGCGTTGCAAATTACTCCCCGCAGGCGTCACTACAAAGGGCTCGCTGCGCCAATCCAGACGTCGTCAATTACACACGCTGGCTCTGGGGCTCCTGCGAGCTGCGTGGCCAGTTTAGCTGTTTTGTGGCCACGGCGGGAGCGCGCCGTGTCTGTGTCTCCAGTTTGCTCAACCATGCATTGACCCCACCGACGATTCCCTCTATGCCCGTTTGTTCCACCATGAACGTGGGCAAACGCGCCCTCTTCGCTTGCTCCAGACAGTGCCGTGCCGGTGCTCGAGTTCCCCTTCAATTCAGCATCAGGGCAGTCCCGTCGCGGCGACACGCACATGCCGCCGCCGTAGCTCCCGCATGGCGCCCGTCGTCGGCCCTCGACGAGTACGTTCCCTGTGCTGGCTGCATGCTGAGAGTGACCCTCCAATTGACTCGATCCGCAGGTGGGTGCAGCGCGAGGCAAGGCCCATCAGCCTGCGCCAGTTGACCTTCTTCGGCCGCAGCCTCACCGAGTCGCGTCTGCTCGACTCGGCCAACTACTGCCGCCTTGAGCTTCCCACCAGGTGACGGCGTCCAGTCCCTCGCCCTCGAATCCGGCTCACAAAGCATCGTAGGATAGCGCACCGCTTGCGCGACATCCAGACGCTGCCGTACGTCGTCGTTGCGAATCCCCACCTCGCCCACGTCTACGAGCTGTACCTGCGCGCCTTTGAGCGATTCCGCAGATTTCCCGAGATCCGCTCGTTGGACGACAATGACAAGTACTGCAAAGTGCTGGAGGAGACGCTGAAGGAGCATGCAACCGTCATCCCGCGGCTGGCAATTGGCGTGCTCGAGGTGCGCGGCCTCATGAAGCCCGAGGAGACGGACAAGTTCATGAACACCATTCTTAGATCGGTAGGCACTTTGTATCTGATGGCGAGGACATAACCCTGATCATTGCAGCGCATCTCACGGCGAGTCATAGCGGAGCAGCATCTCGCCCTCACCGAGACGTTCAATTCGCCCTGGCACTTCCCGCATGCGCAACCAATGCATGACCCCAACGCCGAATCTGTGGGCGAGATATTCCTGCGGTGCAATGCGAAGGAGATAGTCGAACGCTGCGGGAGGACTACGCAGGACCTGGTGAAGCGCGCCTATGGCGCTCATCTAGACATACCCGAAATACACATCAACGGGCACCTGGACGCTACCTTTCCCTACATTCTGAGCCATCTGGAGTATATTGTAGGCGAACTGCTGCGAAACTCGATCCAGGCCGTCATTGAACAGAGGAGATTCAAGGATGCCAAACCGCCGCCAATCGAGGTCCTGATCTGCGAGACGGCCCAGCATGTCATCATCAGGATATCGGATCAGGGAGGCGGGATTCCCAATGAAGTCTTACCGCATCTTTGGAGCTTTAGCAAGGGTCCGCGGCGCGAGAGAAGGCTCGAGAATCTTGCCAGAGTACCGAAGCTGCTGGGGACCATGCAGGAGCTTCACGTGCCCGGGGATGCCTCACACGAAGCACACAGGACGCACGCCAAGAAGTCCAAATACAGCGATTCAGGCCAACAGTACGGCTCGCTGACGTCGCTGACGAGTCGTCCGCCAGATCTCCGGCTCGGCATAGGGCTGCCCATGTCTAGAGTATATTCGGGTAGGGTGCACCTGTGAAACCATCTAGAAGCCAATCTGACCATCATGCCAGAATACTGGGCCGGTAGCCTAGAAATCCACAGTCTCGAGGGCTTCGGCGTAGATGCCTTCTTGCAGATCTCGAAGCTGGGCAACAAGAATGAACGGTACCGCACCTTCCTCCGCAGTGTCTGCCGCATCGCTGACTGTTTTAGCCTGACTACGCGGGCGACCATGGACGCCGTCTAAGTAGATATCCAGCATGTGTTTCCGCTGATATGTCTACACCCCACAAGACATGGCAGGCAAGTCGCAACCAAAAGCTAGACTGTGCCCATAATTTGTTCATGATTGCAGCACTGGCAGAAACGTGAGACGTGAATGGCCTTGGTTAGCGGATGGCACGCGACGTGATTTCCCGGGCACTGTCCTGGCGAGTTGGCAGTTGCACCACGCTCTTGGGGCAGTCGCGTCCATCTTCCGTCACTGTTGTCTTTCGGCCTCGTGCCACTTCCTTTCTGCCCGTTCCCGTCTTGTATTGCTCACGAACATTCCATCCACCACGCATCCATTGTAACACATCTACTAGTCTTTGGCAGTTTCTAGCATGATTGAGGATACCGCCGTAAGTCCGCGTTCCCCGAAGGCATCCATCTACTGACACCTGCACTCCAGACCTGGGTGCCCAAGCCCTCCAGACACCACAGAGAGACCAGAGAGGCCGCACTGGCCGCGTTCAAAGCTAAATGCCAGCGGAACAGCCATTCCCATCCATACCCCAGGCCTGAGAAAGTTAATCAACGGAGTGTGCTAGTGCAACTACAACCGGCGGACCTTGATATCACTGTCGAGGTTCGAGGTCTCGCTGGAGCCAGCAGACGTAAAGCCACTGATGTGTATTGTCCCGAGGTCCGGCGCTCCCCATTCTCTACCATCCACCATGTCAACCACCTCGATGTTGTGTCGTGCTGGAAAGGCCTATCATTGCGCCAGGCTTGCGAGGTTGTAGTGTGGGAGCGGTTGTTCGAGCGAGCCTTGGAAGCCCAGCTTTGGGGATTCGTACGAGCCGGAGTCCTGTCCCACTTATACGAATCCAGCCGTAAGCTCTACATTCTCGGTTTGTTACACGGTGATTCTGACATAGGTTGCAGAGCCCATCGATAAATCGTTAATCATTGTCCAACTGACCAAGGACTTCTCGGACGCGGGTCCACTAGACATCGGCGTCAACGTCTTGCGATTGATACAAGATATGGTGAGAGGCTATTACGATGATGTCGATACCGACGTGTCTAGCAACTTCAATTGGTTCACTTCTTCGCAAGACCTCCACACCACGGTGTACAATTTCTTGCGGACACGTGATTGTTTCTTTGCTCATCTGAAGGGTACACACGTTCGTGTCGCGTTCGGATTTGAACGGATGGGTGAATCACTGATCCTCTCCGCTGATGTGGATTGGCACCCTCCTTCGACTAGCTTTGCGAATCTCCAGGCCAAACTACCCTCTGGGGCAGAATATCGCATTTATCCCACATGTATCGATTCGGGACTGGATTCTGAACAGGGCAGTAACAAGGCTCTTCTCGCTGAATTCACCACCAACACGGAATATAGAGTCACCTCTAGCCAATGGCTGCCGCTATGGAACCCAAATCTCCGTTGCTTTAGAGGAGTGGTGTCTGACAGCGAGTCCCATGAAGTACACCGTCGGGGTCAGGTCAATTTACTTTCCGGCCAGCGTCTCGAGTCCAACATCGTCGAAACAAGCTTTTGTGCTATCATGGTCAGGCCATTTCCTGGCAACGTACGATTCGAGCGAACTACCCGCTACCTCATAAAGCTCGACCTTGAGTCCGAACCTACTGGCCTGGGCGGAAGGTCAGCTGCCGCCTATGTATCTCCGCACACGGCGACTGCCGATGATCTCTTGCCGAAATCCACCCCGGTGTTGCGACCTGAGGCGGCACCTTGGGTGCCATCGTACTCGAACACACCACTTCGCGGCTCTACGCTGGATGTAGCGTCGGCGAGTGTAGAAGCCAACCCGGTGAAGGATCCGTACACTACTCCGGGCGTCGACAGTACTTTGAACGCGGTGGAGCCTGTCGAAGTCAGAGATTTCTTCTCAGAGCCTTCAAGTAAGGGCTCATCAGAACTTGACCGCCTCCAGAAGCGAATCGACTGCTTCGATAGCCTTCACGAGTATTACTTCCCGGCCAACCCGTCACCAATACACGCCAATTCCAGTGACGACCGGCGTAGGTGGGAAGGAATCAAGGTTTTGCAATCTATAAGTGATGACTTGAAGAGTTACCGGAAGAGGAAGATTAGCGAACAAGTGCCCGGCGCAGCTGCCACCGACACGACTTGCGACACCCTTGACAAGGGTGATCCCCTTCGCCCAAAACTTGTACCAAAGCGTCAAAAGGTTAATGGGGACCCCGGTAGTTCAAGCAATTGCTCGTGCCGGCGGGACTCGGTCGTTACGGAGAGTAGCGACACGCCTATGGGGTCTTCGTGGTGTCACGAAGCCGATACTCATGGGCCTGCTGTGGATCCAGAAGTCCATGATACAAATCTGGAGCAGGCAGTCGGCTGCCGTAACCCATATCCCACTCCGAGCGATACCAGCTCATCCGCATCCAGCGAAGACTCTCCTGTCGAGACCAAGAATCCATCACCAAAGCGTGACATCGCTCGCGGACCCGATCACCTAGAAGAAGCCAAGACACTCTGGTGGCCCCGGCGCCACAGCTCGGGCGCGCACAGCGACGAGCCAGTCGAGCTCATAGACTGGTCTCAGCCAGGCCCAGCCGCGAAGCCGCACCCCGCCGCCATGCAAGCCATGACTATAACTCACCACCGCGCGCTGAGCACCCCGCTCAACCAGGACGAAATCCGCTACAACTACGAGGTCTTTCTGCAGGCCAAAGAGCGGGAGCTGGGGCTCGATGGCGCGCGGGATGCCGACGTCGACGAGGAAGAGAGCAGGGAGTTTGAGAAGGTGTTTTTGGAGGACGAGGGGGCGGAAGAGGGGGCGAGTGAGGAGGTTTCGATGGTGATGACTGAGGGGCTAGGTGGGGAGGGAGTTGATGGGGAGGGGGATGGCGATGCGGAAGAGGGGCTGGAGGACAGCTTCTCGAATTTGTCGCTCGAGGCGCATGTTGAGGCGCATGAGAAATTGGGGTTGAGATAGGTACGGTGGGTGGCTAATGGGGGTTGCAAGGTTGCTTGGGCGTTGCGCGTGTTTGGTATGGGTGAGTGGTCTGTAGGGCTTTTTTCCGCGGTGTTGTGGTGAACTGGTGGGGGGTTATTATCAATCGGGGCGAGCGATTCGAGGTTGTGGTTCGTACTCTGCGCTTGCTTGCTTGCGTGCTTGCTTGCATCGCTTCTCAAGGGTAGTTGGTTAGGTGGTCTAGCAAAGCTTCATTCTCATTTCCATTTCGGATGTCGTTGTCGCTGATTGCATACCTACAGGAGCTATGTTTTAGGCTGCACTCAAAAGCAAGTATATGCGGCAAGTACAATCTAGGTATTGCTCTCGAGTCTTTCCCTATCTACTTGCGCACTTGCATCGCAGCTGGCACTGCTACTTGATCGCATCTGCTATCTGCGAGTAGGTAGTTGCCACGTGCCTGCCTGCATGTAAGTGGACCATTCCCAGGTTCTGTCTTCGTACCGTCAGGATTTCCCCTTACCATCAATCTCTTCCCGTCACCTAATTGTCTTGCTACTACCAGGACCTCTCCCCCTATCCTTTTCTTTCTCCCATCCGGATCCGAAGAGGGGCCCCCAGCACTGGAAGGCGCCCACCGCATACCAATCTGCCCCCGTAAAGAAACGACGGATGAAGAGGGCTACGGAATCGCTAGTTTTGGTTTTTACGCCTACATGCTGCACGCGCTATTCGGGCTGTCCAGCACGTTTCGGGGTGACGGACTGGATGAAAATAGAGGACAAGAGCACGGGCTTAGCTTGAAGTTTCAGACAGTCCGGCTTATGGCACTGGCACCGTTCAGCATGGAATGTGCACACTAGGGCGTGTTGGTCTACTAAATGGAGAAAGGTGTGGGCCTCCATTTGACAGCCCCGCATGACGAAATATCCGCGAGCACGCCCTTCTTCTAGGTAGATACCCAGTTTCGAAGCTGCGTCTGAATCTGCACGGCTTGCTAATCTTCGCTCCCAGTCTCAAAGTCCTGTGCGTTGTACGTCCTCTTCCGTGCGAAGGTTAAGCGGGCAGGCTCGACAGCGTCGGGTCTCTAATCGTCGGCTTGGCCTCAAACACGGTGTAGCGGATGGAACTTCGATATGTTATCTGTTGTCTCTGTTAGACTAGCTACTGAACGTGCGGGGTATATTGTGAAGCCGCGCCTACGTTCGCTATTCGCGTCTGGTTTGAACAGGATCAAAAAAAGTACTATGCTATGTTCCACTGAAGCCTACATGCAAGTGTGCCCCGCATAGCCGTGCATGTCTTCGTCGAACGTAGCTCCATTCTTCACAGCAGCTGCACGAGAAGAAGGGCGAATAGGAGTCATCTTGATGAACCATGGTTCTGAGAGTGCGGCTCCACAAAACGAAGCACCCACTCAGCTCACGCTGAAACAAAACAGGGCGCTGGCGGAATCAATGAACGTCACGTGGGTGTGGTGACTGGGCACCTGCTTCTTCATGTGACATAGGGTGAACCACTCGTACTGACTTTACCGCAAACCAAGGGTCGCGCTTTGTAAATAGTACTATGATATTGTTACTTTAGTTCTCTAAAAGCGGCAGAAACTGTACCATTTTTTCTTGCTCATACATGTCATCCCGATGTCATGTTATGTCACATCAAAACAAGTTCTGCTCCGTCCTCAACTTGCACATCTCAGGATACGTGATCGAAGACTGCTCGACACTGATCGTGCGTTGGATATCGCCAGCCATCAATCTCTCTTCATCCGGCGCCTCGGACCTAACAACTCCTTGTACACTCCGCTTTAAGCCCAAGCCGCTCTTGCTCTCACTAAGTCGGGTCTGCGACGTGTTGGTTCCGATTGAATACATATTCCTTTTTCTCCGGACAGGCACTGCTTTCCTGATGAACGATGGGAGCTCTCCGCGACTGTCAGTGGTGTTGTGAGTTTCTCCATGCGACGTCAATCTCGAACGCAAAAATTGGATGAAGTGTGTCGGTTCGATATGGGAGCGCCAGAATTTAGCTGTAGAGGGGAGAGAGCTGAGGATTACAGATATCGTGCTTTCGATTAAGCTGGGGTTGTAAGCTCTGGACGGGAAGATAAAATTGAGGGTGCTACTGACGCGCAGTTGTGTCCAATGTATCCATAGAGCATCGGATCAAATCCTTGGTACAGGCGTACACGAAAGTAAAGCCCACTGATGGCGGCAACAACAGCGCTGAGAATAGTCAACGTCTAAAAAACTGTGGACTCTGGGTGTCACTCACATTATCCCCGTTGCGAAGAGCGCGATAATCCCATTCCTCTTATTTTTACTCAAGTTCAACTTCGTGATTACCGGAATAGGTATATACGCGATTAATAGATCCACAACTAGGTTTGCGATGCCAACCATCAAGCCCGGAATCTTCGCCATATTGACTTGCGGATTCACCGTACCCCAAGGCTTTCCAGCTGGTGGTGCAATAAGGGAGGGCTGTAGAAAGATAGAGATGAAGATGGGGAGAGTCAGCGCCGCGGTAATGTACAGTTGCATGCGCACTATTGGGATGTGTCCGAAAATACGGTAGTACATGACCAGGAGGCAGAATTTACCGAGCCAACGTGAAAGGCCATTGAAAAGGACTTGGCCGACCATGGTCTTATGTGCTTCAGTTAGTAGGTGTGATGACTAGGAGAAAATATGGTAGAAAACACACCATTTGCGCTCTTGCGGAAGATAGGTCCACCAACCGAAGATCCCATGAGTGTTTCGATAGCAATCCGGCACCCCTCAAATTCAGAGCAGCAAACACTGTGCTAGAAACTGCAGCTGCAACTGCAAGTGCTACATTTACTGTCAGTCACGATCTATTAGCTCTAACTACAATTTGAATTATCTTACAATCGTCCAAAATCCACTTTTGCTTCTGGCTTTTGCGCATATACACCCGTATTCCAAGGAACATGTACATCAGCGAGATGAAAATGCTGCACGTGGCGATCGTGAAGCCAAGGAGAGGGGGGCGCTTCGTGAAATCCGGGGTGACACCGGGCGGAGGCTGGAAAGATGGTATCGTAGGATCAATGGTAGCCATGATGGTAAGTGAGCTATGCGCTGGAAGAAAGAGCCGAAGGGCTGATGGACTCCAGGTTCAAACGTCCAGAGCGTTCCTCGCAGCATGTATTTTCATATCGAAGACATGTGGTACAAGAGTTTGCTGTGCGAGAACATTTGGAGCAATCCGTTGGCGCAGCGCACCGGGAGAGTCAATGGTTTTGAACCGAAGTCCGGAAGGCAAACCACCTCGGTGAACGCATGAGTGATCATGTGGCAGGATAAGGCAACGCCAAGCTGGCAGGTTTTCGACGTTCGTCTACCCTTACCGTCGCGAACGACGGCTAACTGGCTATAAAGCCTGTAGTGGCACTAGAAATCCCGACACGCGCGCTGGACCCCGCGGATCTCGTATTCCAAATTATGTCAGCGGACTCTAAGGTAATCGAACTACTCGAGGAACGGAGCTACTCACTGATATGATCTCCCCGAGATGCCTATAGGTAACACTCTGATATCATTGGGGCCATGTCAGCGTAGATCCCACCGGCGTCACCGCCCCCACTGTGAGCCACAGGGACATGCCCCACTGCCTGCATTACCATAAGGATAAAGACCCTGGAATCCGCTCCGAGGGCTGATGAATGTGCAGCTTTTGGCATACAGCAGACTCACCGGAGTCGAATGGAGTAGGTATGTACGCGCAGAGGCGCTTTGGGTGGCATTGAGGATCTTGTGCGGTAGCTGCAAGTCATATGCCGTTCGTATGCTGTACGACATGAAATCGGACACCGAAGCCAGCGTCAGCTAGACAAGAAAGTTGACGTGGATGTGCGGGAGAATTAGACACCTGATGGAAAGAACCTACTGCAGTCATACTTTTGAGACCCCAAATCATTCCATTCACTTTTGTCGTAGCCCTGGGGGTTGACGTAGCTTTGTAGCCCCCACATCGAGACAGCGGCCAATCTAGGCTATGAAAGCGAGTATGCTCAAGCCCTTGACAGAGTCTTCCGCCAAGCGGAAAGCTACCCCGGCATGACTGACACCTACCGACGTTCGAACTGATTTTATGCGCCCCACGTGTTTGGTTCGCGGGTGGGGCTGGTATGCCCTTCTTGAGGAGGATGGAAGAAGCTCAGCTCTTATAGGAGTCATCTTGATGAACCATGGTTCTGAGAGGCTCCACAAAACGAAACACGCACTCAGCTCACGCTGAAAACAAACGAGAGCAAGTTTGAGCTTTGCGAAAACTTTCTCGCCCCTCCCCGAGCCTCGAAGCCCTTTTATCATTCGCTTCGGGAAAAGGGCAGAGAAGGCGCAGGTCCCGGAACAGGAAGGTCTACTCACAACATGCGAAGCCTCTGCAGGCACGAGGTCGACTTCAGAGCGGTTGGGCGAGGACCACTATGTGGTACATTGATGCCCGAAACAGCAATGAATTAGTCCGCCAAGCGAGTGCGGGGGGTATATCGTTGGGGAACTCGGACCGGAAAGTGATGCATTATCGGAGTGCGTGAAGCCGAATATTGCGCGCGTTGTGTACGACCGACCGACCATAGGTGAGGATAGCTGTAAGAGTATGGCGTGTATGAAGAAGCGCGGCTTCAGCTTCGAGTAATGAAAGCATGGAACGAATCAAGGACCAAAGCAGCAACTAGAAGTGTGTGCTTGCAACGATGATGCGACTCATAGAGCGGAGACGGGCTTTCCGAACAGACAAACCAGATACCTCAACACTGGAACTAGTAAGTGACAGAACCAAATGCCGAACCCGAAAGCTGTGCTGCGAACGAGAAGAAAAGCAACAAGAAGACGTGCAGAAGATCGATCCCATTCCGCCGTCTCCATCTGCATCCCCACGACCTGCTCTTGTCTACTCCATCCCCTCCTCGTGGGCCTCGTCCGACTCTTTGCAAGTTTGTCGCCCTCATGTGCAATATTTCGCCGAAAAACCCCAGGAAGAAATTCCTGCCATCCGGTTGGCAGAAGAAAGCAGTTAGAGGCGATCCCTGAGTGTTCGTCCGAGTTCGAGACGACCCGTCCCTGCTAGCGTTCTGGGCAATATGGAATGTCGATATACGGGTATGTTCAAGCGCAATTAAAGGTCCGCGCTCCCCACAGTCAACAAACAGAGAGCGAGATTTCGCTCCTATGGGATCGCTAGGCCGTAGATGGTTTTGTCGGGTGCTGGCTGGTACGTTGGTTAAGTAGAGAGGTACTTCGTGTTGGTTGTCGACAGAATGTTTCTCGCCGCACCCTCTCGCTGGCCGTAGTGTTCGCATACCCGCGCCTGCCACCACGATGCGCTACTCAGCCTGCCTTCTCGCACTCCTACCCTTCGCCCTCTCCTCGCCCATCCAGCAGTCCCTCGATTTCTCGTCCCTAGCACCCCGCGCCGACCCCTCCCTCACCGGCTACCTAGGCGTGTTCTTCCTAGGCGACGCGCCCTCCGTGTACTTCTACCTCAGCAACGGCAACAACGCCGCGTCTCTCACCTCGCTCAACAAGAACCAGCCCGTCATCAACCCGACCAAAGGCTCCAAAGGCGTGCGCGACCCCTCGATCATCCCCGGCGGCGGTGCCGACGCGGGCAACAAATGGTACATCATCGGCACGGACCTGAACATCGCGAAGACGAACTGGGATGCTGCGCAGCGGACAGGTAGCCGGGGCATCTTCGTGTGGGAGAGCTCCGACTTGGTGAGCTGGACGGGCGAGAGACTGGTGCAGGTTGAGGAGGCCACGGCAGGCATGGTCTGGGCACCGGCGGCGATCTGGGATGCGGAAAAGGGCCAGTACCTGGTGCACTGGGCCTCGAAGTTCTTCGCAGCGTCCGACACACAGCACAAGGGCTCCCCTTCTCCGACGCGCATCCGGTACGCGCACACCAAAGACTTCAAGACTTTCTCCGCGCCGCAAGACTACATCAACAAGTCGCCGACCGAGATCATCGATCTGGACATCTTCCAGCTGGGCGGCAACCAGTCGTATGCGCGCTTCATGAAGAACGAGACGGCGAAGACGGTGTTTACGGAAATCTCGACGAATGGGCTTTTTGGGACGTGGACGCGTCCAGGCGGGAACTCGGCGATTATTGCTTCCGGGGTTGAAGGGCCAGCGGTATATTGGGACAACCAGGTCGCGGGCAAAGCGCATCTGATCCTGGACTTTTATGAAATTGATGGGTATAGGCCGTACGAGAGTACAGATGTCAAAGGCGGAAGGTGGACGGCGAGCGATCGCGGAGGGTGGCCTAAGAACTTGAGGCACGGAAGTGTGATGCCAATCAATGCTACGCAAGGCTCGGTTTTGAGTGCTAAATGGAAATGAGGTGTTCGAGCTAGAGAATCAAGTTGATGAAAGTACTATTCTACCGCTCATTCAGGCAGTGACTCAATGGGTATAATATGAAAGGGTGCCGCCGTACATGCTATGCCAACCAAAACATTGTTCGTTCAGGTAGTGACTCAATGGGTATAATATGAAAGGGTGACTCCGTACACGCTATGCCAACCAAAACACCGTTCATGCAGCCCAACCGAAAACCGTATGTCCAGCCCAACCAAACCGCCGTGCATTCTGAGCCAATGCAACGCCAGTATAGAGTCCTGATCAATCCTCATCACTGTCGTAGCCCGCTAACAACATTGCGGGTTTGGGAGGTCCTATTGCCGTCGCAGCTGGAGCAAGAGCTACTGCGGGTACCGATGTCTTCTTCTTGATGCCCAGAGCCGCGCCAAAGTCCTTCTTCTCCCTAGCTTTCTTGACAAAGACGGGTAGTGCCTCGGCCGAGTCGTCGACCTCGCCGATATTGGGTAGTGGGTTCTTGAATGCGTTCCGGGCGGCCTCGGCATCCTCCATGTCCTGTTGCTTAGTGTCCATGGCGTCATCGGGCAACACGTCAGTCCTGATGCCATCCTTGTCCACCCTCTCATGCCTCGCATTTCGTGAGCGAATTTCGTCGAGGGCGTCAGCGATGGCCATTTCCTGCTTCGCGTCGAGCACCTTGGTCTCCAGCTCCTTCATCGCATCCCTCTCAGCCTCTTCCTTCTCAAGACGATCTAATCTTTCCTCTTCAGTTTCTTCAGCCAGTTTGGCTTCACGCCAAGGCTCAAAATTCCGCTTTGCACCCCTTTCGCACTCGTAATCGTTATTCTTGGGATCAGTTTTGAAGGTGATTTCCCCTGAGCAACGGGTGCAGCGGATGTAGAAGCGAAATATGGCGATTTTGTAATATTTTTCGTCGGTGGTTTCCTTCCGGGCGTTGAACTTTCTTCCTTTATAGATGAATTCACCACAGTGGGTGCATTTCATGCTAAAGGGCGCCATTAGCCGGACCGTCTGAAGTTTCAAGCCGGCGCTCTTGTCCTTTCGCGTCCGAGTTATCTAAACTGTGTAAGCTGCTGCCAGAATAAGCTGAACAACTGGTATACGTACTGCGCTGGGATCGAACTCAGGAGGATAGTATTTCTGGAGTACTTTTCGTTCAGACATGGCTGTAGTGGTGTCGTGGTGGTGTCGTGGTAGAGTGGTGGTGGAGTGGAGGAGTGCAGAACAAATTTTGCAGAGCGAGCGGGGTTATATAGTGTGCCAAGACATTAGTCAGCCTGGAGGCAGGCCACCTATGACGTAATCGCCAACGGCATTTGCGACATGCGCTCAAGGCCAACAAGACGGCTTTTGTAGAATTACGCAAACCTCTATATCCCTTGCTGGAATTTTATTACCTGTCAAGAGCATGCAGTCACACCCTACCTAAACAGCCCACGACTAGCGCTATGATGCGCATTTGCAACATGCACTCAAGGCCAGCAGGACGGTTTTTGTAGCGATCACGGAAAACTCCAGATAGCTTGCTGAAATTGTATCAATTGTCGGGAGCATACAATCCATCCGCTTTGATCCCCAACTCCGTGCCATGCTACGCTATGCAATGGAATTTCAGACCCTATCCAATTCATGTCCCCTCTCAAACCAACCTACCCATCCGAATCCACCACCATGCTCTCCCCAAACGCACTCAGATCCTCCTCTCCCAGCCCCGCGCCAGCATGCCTGCGTCCCCGCCTCCCGCCTCGCCCCGCCACGCGATTCTGCTGGATCTCTCTCAACCGGCCTCCAATGCGTCTGTCCAGCTCCTCGACCTCTTCATCGCTCACACTTGCACCACCAGCATCGTTGTCGAGCACGCTCTTCTCGGGCCCCAGAAACGCCGCCTCGCTCTCGTTTATATCCAACGCGCGGTTTAGAAGATCCGTCGCCGTGGGGTCCTGTGGTGTCACTGCAAGCGCTTCATGCAGCGCGATGACGGCCTCCCATGAGCGGCCGAGCTCCAGCAGGACGAGGCCTTTGGCTGTGAAGATGCCCGCGTCTTTTGTGCCGTGGCGTAGCACACTTTCGAAGGTCGCGAGCGCTTCGTCGAGCTGGTTGTTGCGGCGCAGGGCGTGGCCCAGGTTCGTGCGTGTTGGTAGCCAGGCATCTGGGTCTGCCTCGTTAGTCTCTGAGATGACGAGCGCGCGTCGGAACATGTTGATTGCGTCGTGGAGTTGGTCTTCGTGGTAGTAAACAACGCCCATTTCATTGAGGAGTAGAGGATCATTCTCACAGAGTTCGTAAGCCGTATTCAGATATTCGTGTGCGAGGGAGAGGTTGTTGAGCTGTAGGTTCTGCATGCCGAGGAAGAGTTGCGGAAGGTGTGTGCCCTGGAAGAGGCGAGCAGCGGTGGAGTATGCCGATATAGCTTGATCGTGCTCACCCTCTGCAGCGAACGTGTGCGCGAAACCAATCCAGGCTGGACCGAAGTGGGGATCCATCATGCTGGCTTTCGAGAAATAGCGTCGTGCTTCGGCGATGCGGCCGATGGAAAGGTAGTATATGCCGATGGCGAGAAAAGAACAAGGTTCTAAGGGGTGTTTCTCGACGAGATCATGGGCGAGGAGAAACAGTGCGTTCTTCTGTCCTAGCTCGTGGAGAGTAGCGAGATGGACAGGCAGGACGGAGAAGTTGTATTTGTCCTTTGCGAGGACAGAGGAGGTCAGAGCGAGCGCGTCCTGGAAGCGGCATTGTGTGAATTTGAGGTCGGCGTTGGCAAGAACGATGTCGGGGTTATCGCCCAGGTTATAATGTGTGCTTAGTGTTTCTGCCGCGTTAGCAAATTCGTCTGGTTTCGCGTATTTCGATAGGCGGGTGGTGTAGAGGGTCTTGGTGAACTGGGCGGCCTCTTGCGAGAGGGAGCTGTTGCTGGCGACGGTTATGGTGTCGAAGTTCAGCGACTCGAGGAACTTCCACTCCTCGGCTGGCGACATGAGGCTGTTTGTCATGAGGGCGTCGAAGGCTTCGAAGCATTGGACGTCGATCTGGACAGCAGTCTTGTAGCACTCTTTGGCGCGGTCGAACGAGTTCTGCGTGGCGTAGCAGAGCCCCCGCAGATAGCACATGCCAGCCTCGTACTTGAGGTGATTGACATCCTCCTTGTCGCGTTCCTCGCTTGTCGGCTGCCGCTCACTGCGCGATGCTGTCTTGTGGTGTCGTCGCAAGTTCACATCGACGTGGCGCAGCTTTTGGCGCGCGCTGCCGGGCGCCGAGATAAGATGCGTGGGGTTCTTCTCGCCGAGGATCGACAGCGCGTCGTCGGTGTTGCCGAGCTTGATGGAGCAGTGGGCGGCCAGGTACCGGCACTGGGGATTGCGCTCGATGAGGTTGCCGCGGCCGAGGAACGTCTGCGCGCGATTGTAGTTGCCGGTGCTGAAGTGGACTTGAGCCAGCCAGTACGTGTCCTGGTCGTCGCCTGTGCAGCAAACATCAGCAAGGTAAACAAACAAGGTCGGGTGCATGGGCCTACCCGTAAGAGCCAGCAGCTTGTCGGCGACGAAGATGGCCGTGTCGTACTGATGCTTGTTAACGGCGTCCTGTCGCCACTCTCGGAGATATTTCTCCATGAGGGCTGGCGACGCGCGGAAAGGATGCTTGCGTTAAAGTGCTGGTGCTGGTGCGGGCGACTGTTGCTGCATACGAGGCCGAGGCGTTGGCGGGGTTCTGCCGCTTGTCACCGCCTAGTGCGGCAGCCTGCCAAGGTTTTCCGAGTCTCTCTCTCTCCATCTCTCAGAATAGCCATGTGACTCGTATTCATCGCCCAATCACGACCAAATTTCAATCGCAGTCCACCTCGCATCGGATAACAGTGTGTGCAATGTCCGCCGTGCCGTCCACGCCGCAAGAGGCCATCTCAACTAGTCGTACGCCGTTGTTATCTCAGAATCGGAACCAGCATTCTAGTGAGGTAGCTTTTGAGCCATGCGGCGCGGAAGAGACAGAAGACTTGCGTAGAATTGCTGACACACTCCCTCTGTCCGTCTGGCTCATCGCAATTGTGGAGTTTTGTGAGAGATTCGCCTTCTTTGGCATCATCGGGCCGATGCAGAATTACATCCAGAACGACCGAAATGACTCCTTACGCCCTGGCGGCCTCGGTACGCTGCTGACTAAAGTTCATGAATGCATAGACTGACAGAAACAGGACTTGGACAAGGTCATGCGACGCTTGTGAGTCAAGGCTTCTTGCTCTGGTGTTACATCACTCCCCTAGCGGGAGCAGCAATCGCGGATCAGTACTTGGGCAGAGTCAAAACCATTGTCTATTCATCTATGATGTACCTTTGCGGCTTGGTTCTGCTTGTCATCTCTTCAGTACTAGCTTCCCACGGAATTGGGCTACCACTTCCCGGTTTACTATTTGCCTTGTTTTGGATTGGCATTGGCACTGGTGGGATCAAGTCAAACGTGGGTTCACTGATTGCTGAACAGTACACCGGTCCCAAAGAAGCAGTCCGGGTACTGGGAACTGGCGAAAAGGTGATAGTGGATAGGGATCTGACTCTCCAAAGGTACTGCGCCTAGTATGAAAAGATTGATCTGAGCGCTAATGTACGAGCAGGATTTTCACAATGTTTTTCATGTACATCAACGTTGGTTCTTTTGCTCCGTTAGCTACGACGACAATCGAACAGAGGTATGGCTTTCCCGCTGCGTTTGGGCTGCCTGCTGCGGTCTTTGTTGGTGGAGTTGTAACCATTCTCGCAACTCAACATCGATATGTGCAGTCGCCGCCAAACAGCTCTGTGCTTTCAGATTCTGCCCGCGTACTCTGGATAGCTATACGACACAAGGGAGATTTCAATCCCGCCCGACCAAGAAATCAGGACGGTGACAATGTCGCAGAAGCCCTTCCGTGGGACAATTCATTTGTCGACGACGTAATAAGCGCACTGAGTGGGTGCAAGATCTTCCTTCTTTTTCCTTTCTATTGGGCCGCTCTTTCACAACTTCTAAACAATTTTGTATCTCAAGCAGCTACCATGGAGACTCATGGGATTCCAAACGATATCATGGGCAACGTTGATACTGGCACCGTACTAATCATCCTCCCAATGCTGGATCGCGTCATTTTACCTTTTCTTCGACGACTCGGCCTTCCTGTACGACTCCTGGATCGTATTCTAGTTGCATTTGTGTTTTGTGGCATCTCAATGCTGTATGCGGCATATCTCCAACATCGGATTTACCTAGCTCCTCCCTGCTACAATCATCCACGAGCGTCGGATTGTGAAGGAGGGAGAGTTCCGAATCAAGTTTCCGTGTTCCTTCAAGTACCGGCCTACGTATTGATGGCACTCTCTGAGATTTTCGCTGGGGTCGCTGGACCGGAATATGCGTATACGAAGGCCCCGAAGTCAATGAAATCATTGGTTATGGCCATATATCTGTCGACTGTGTCAGTTGGCGTACTATTAGCAATGGCTGTGTCACCCTTGACGAAGGATCCAAAATTGGTCTGGATGTATCTGACCCTCGGAGTTGGCTGCCTTCTGGCCGGGGTTGGGGTTGCATCAGTTCCGCTATGAGTAATTCGACGTGGATCAATCCAACAACTTTGTCTGGGCATTACACGTCAACAGCAGTAAAGTCTGCGGTGTTACTCGGAAGATGGAGCTCACTCAAGGCTCTCGGAGACTAGGCGACACATCCTTGCTCGTTATCAAAGGAACGGATTGGATTACTCACTGGGCGCATCGCGCATTAGAAATCATGGTTCTTGGACTGAAATCTATGTCAACCCCATTCAACAGAAGAAAGCTCAGGTGCCTCCAAAGGACGTTAGACGATGTTCTGTGTACAATATATCGAAGTCTGTTTTAACTACTTGGGACGGCAGGACGAATACCCTACAATCACTCCACCACAAACCCATATAAAACTTACAGAAGTCATCCCAAACGTAGAGTCTTCTACCACGGGAGCAAACCGACCTTATCCACAATCTTTCCAGCATCTGCATCTCTCTTGCCCTCAGCTACGGCGATCAGTCTCTGGCCGCCTTCACTGGGATGCCCTGCTCCCATCGCCGTCATCAAGTCTTCCCCCAAGCCGCCCAGTCCTGTGGCGCAGAAGCCAGGACTGACACTGAAGACTTTCACCCCATCTTCCTTCAATTTGTGGTTCCAGTCTAGCATCAGCATACTCATCGCTGTCTTGCTGCAGCGATACCCGATGGTCTCAAAGTCGATCTTCTTGGGCCAGCCAGCCGGCTGCGGGGGTGTGGGAAAATAGGCCTCCGCTGCTTGCGTCATCTGCGAGAGGCCAGCCAGGAAAATGAGGCGTGGTTCGGCGGACTTGAGCAATAGGGGAATGAACGTCCAGGTCACGACGTTGGTGCCGGATACATTCAAGTCGTAAGCCTTGTTGAAGCACTCTCGCAGGGAAATTTTGCCCTGAAGGAAATCGCCATCGAAGCCGCCGCCTAGGGAATTTCAGCAATTGAGCAGTCAACGCTCGAGACAATCTGCTTACCAGCATTATTGATGAGCACGTCGAGACGACCCGGGCCCTTTTACACCACCCCGAAAGCCTCCTGTATAGACTCGTCACTTCCTAGGTCGATTTGAAGCAGTTCCACGGTGTTGGTTGCATTGGGGCATCCGGCTCGGATCTTTTCGAGTGCCTCAATGCCCTTTTCTACCGATCTGCTTCCAAGATAGACGTGGTAACGGTTCGAAGATTGGAGGAAGACCTTGGCAGTTTCGTAGCCAATACCGCTATTAGCGCCGGTCACAAGCACAATCTTGGTCGCCATTGTGTTGAATCTGAGGTCGTGTAAATAGGCGAGGTTTCGTCCAGATACTGATCTGATGCACGACGCAGGAACTTTTAGCAACGTATTCTGCCCTTCTAAGTAAAAACAGAAAGTTCTTACTTTATATACTTACTGTAAGCTGACAAGTGGTGATAGTCACGTGCTCCACACAAATCCACGCGTACCCAGAGGTGTGCCTTATTTCGGAATTAAGACATGAAGCGGGCCACCGTTGTCTTATCCCCACTCAGTCGGCCAGATAGAACATATGTATGCCGAACATGATTATCTGATACTGGTATTTCGCGAATCGTCGGTACTAAGCGATTCTGTTGATTCGCTATATCTGAGCTACAGACGCTTTTCCCGGATTCGGCAGCCACAGCAGTACAAGATCTACCTCCTGAACCTCAGCCACACAGGCTCCGCAGGCTTGGTATTGAAGGCCATCTTGGTCCGTATCTTCTCTCTCTTGTCGATGTTTACAGTCACTACCTCATCACCAATCTTCTCTACCATTTCAATGCTTCCAAAAGCCTGCAGTAATCTGCATAGCACAAATTTGACTTCCATCAAAGCCAGGTTTTTCCCCAAACATGGTCGTGCCCCACGATTGAATGGAAAATATGTCCATGTATCTGGCTTCCAGTGGTTGTCCCACCGATGCGGTCTGTACACGTCGGCGTCAGGGCCGAATATATCGGTGCGATGGTGCAAGCTGTCTAGGCCCAGCACTGTCAAACATCAGTATTCAATACAACATCGGTCATTAAAGAGCGAGAGTGGTGACGACGCTTGACTTACCGACGGACGTGCCTGCTAGGATACCAACGGGAGAAGTGCCTGTCAAACCACCCCCAGTGGGGAGTGAAGTATCTTTGAGCGCGGAACGGACATTCATACCGACTAAAAGTTAAGCTGTTAGTCGAGCTTTGCATGACCTCCTGGTCAGATGCATTGCCATACCGGACGAGTGAACACGCATGGTTTCTTGTACCACACTATTCAAGAATTCCAATCCTTCGAGTTGCGATGAACTCGGCGGATCCGAAGGACCGACACTATTTTTTAATGTAAGCTTGACTAGGGTCGAATGTGTGAAGGGAGCTGCTCACATTTTAGAGAGCTCAGCACGTAATTCGCGCAGTGTCTCCGGGTGACGGACCAGCTCGTAAAGCGCCCACGTTACAGCGATAGCTACTGAGTCCTGTATCTGGCTATTAGTTTTCACCAATTTCAGCGCGTCACCGATACGTACTCTTCCACCAACGAGGACCGCGACAAGCTGATCTTTCAGCACTTTCTTGGACACACCCTGCGCGGACAAGACACCCAAGAGCGTTTGAGCCTTTCGATCATGCTCCTCCTGGCTTTCCGAATCTTCCAGTGAAAAGGTGTCAACAACGTGGTCTAAATACTTCTCGATGACATCACACGCTTCTCGATCGGGCGGCATCAGTGTTCCGATTTTCCTTATTCCCAATTAGCTTTGCGCCAGACTAAAGACGACGCACCACGGTGCTCACCCAAACAACAGCCTCCAGGTGTTCACATTTTTGTGTCGTTGTATTGCATCTCGTAAGCTCTGGTCGTTAGTGAGCAATGTGTTGGTGGAAGAGCCGTAAAATATGTCTGAGACCACGTCGATTGCAAATCGATTGAGTTGATCCAGAGTGTCATGAGGCATCCCATCAGAAAGAACGCGGATCAGATTCTGAGCGTGCCGGTCCGTTACGGCATAGTCAGTAGGGCGAATCTTGGCCGTCTGGCATCACGTTAGTGAGGAAAGAATGTGGGAAAACGGAGTTGCCTACATGTGCGACGAGATGGTTCCGATTTACTTGCCAGGCGTGTCCGTCGGCTTGTCATTCGTCCGTTAGTCGTCATATCGAGATAGTAAGAAGGGGACTATACTTGTCAAGATGGAATCTCGCATCAGACTACTCCAAATCTTGTGGTACGTCTCGCCTTTCCCAAAACAGTCGGACTGTATGACTTTAGCACAATTTCATCAATTTCGTCGGATACCGAACATACCTGCGTCGACATGATAGCCCGTATGTTCTCGGTATTGTCGGTCATAACGATCCCCCCAATGGGGACTTCTACGGTCCGTCCTGGGACGTTTAGGACCTTCTGAGTCCATTCAAGGACCGTGTTGGCGCGAAGCTGACGGACTAGTTGAAGAGTGACACCGAAGCCTACACATACATGTTTTAGCATTTGAGAGCATTTGAAGAAAACATGATGGTGGGCTGTCTCGTACCGAGCGGAAACGCGCGGGCTCCTAGTTTTGACTGTCTGTTGGATTTGGCATTTGTCCTGAAAACAAGAGTGCTAATGCAAAGCAGAATAAAGGTCAAGGCTAATGATGTAGTGTTGAGGTACACTCCCCATACATATCCGTGTTCTTGGGTGTCCATAGCTGGTCGTGGAAGATGCAAGACCTATGAGCTCGGGATGTCCGGACTATTTATTGCGGGATTACGCTAACACGGTACCCGTACTTGCGTGGCACTAGCAGGGGCTTGTGTTATGCTCCGTGCATACCACTTATCACCTGCTTTGATCTGAGTAACCTACATCATGGATTCGCCATCACTTTGCCCTGCGCGCCACCAACTACAGTATGGTTGTGTTTTTCATTATCTTCGTTCATTTACTAAATTCCATGCATAGTGACTTTTTTAATTCCCCGGATACTCGGTTACTCGGTGACAGGACTCCGTATTCAATGTCCGTAAAGACTTACTGCCGAACGAAGTCACCTTCAACATATAAGTACATTCTCGCTCCTCAAGTTAAGCCAACAAATCAAATAACCACGCCTCAGCTGTCTACGACCCAACAACATCTCCCAACACAGCCTCGTTTGGCCAGACTAAATAATTACGCCCCGTTTCCAATACTTACGCCCCGTTTCCTCGCAGGATGCGACCCGAAACCGCCGGAGAGCGCGTCGCCCACATCAATGAGCTTCTCGAAATAATATTCTCCAACCTCGATTTCAAGAGCCTACTAGATGCGCAGTTGGTGTGTAGGACCTGGAGAACATGCATCAACGAAACCTCAAGCACCCAGAAGCTGCTTTGGAAGCGACCCGAGACGAACTCCGCCGAGCAAAATCCCCTCTTCCATGAACCTTCTGCTGCTGCGCGGAACCTCTTATCCCAAAATGGTTCCTCTCCTCTAGAAAGCCTTCAACACCTGACAATTGCGTACCTGGGAAGCGACCAGGCCTCGCGCGACCGTAACCACTATGATAACCAAAGCTGTAAGATAGTTAAAAATACCGAAGAAACATTCGGATTTTCCATCGATCGACTAGAGCCTGCTGAAGTGTGTTGTCTGATATGCCGAAGTTGGCACGCTCAATTTCGGTACGAGAAACTTCACCCTCTGCTTTCCTTTTTCCCCACCATGGAAGTTTGCACAAAAGGCTACGGAACTGAACTTCTTGTTAATTTCAAATGTTGGATGGTCGATTGGAATCACTCGAATTCAAAAGAAGGCCCGTGGCCCGTGAACTTGGAGCTGAAGAATCTCAAACTACTGGTTGCCAGGCTCGGGCGCCTCCGTCAGGCAATGAAGGTTGTACAGGCTTACAACCTTCAAGAAGACCTTTTCACCAGCCCACAGTGCACCTTCTTAGCAGTCACAAACGTGTGTCCCTCTTTGAGCGTGCGCAACGTGACTGGTGTGCGTCTCGGTGAAGCCCTAAAAATTATCACCAATGCATACCGCTGCTGTGTCGACGCCACCATTAGCATGTTACATAGAAAGATTGAAGACCATCTTGTATTTTCCCCGCTGCATCGGGTTCGACCGTCAAGTGACGACGCTTGGGAGCAGGACTGGATGGATCAGGGAGATCTTACGAGGCTCGTTCAGGCGTATGATAATCTGAGTCTGTCGGCACACTATATGTGGACCGAGCGGAGCCGACGTTTCTCTGGAGGAAGTCAAGGCAACGAAGAATGATTTCGTAGACCCAAAAGGGACGCGATGGAAGCCATGGTGTATGAAACATGTACAGACCTCTGGGTACGCCGAAGGCTTGTGTTACGAGTACCTGATTTAAAGGCTTGAGAGTGTTAAACCAGATAGTACCAATTATTGCGACCATTAGTAATGTATGTCATTTCAAGAGATTGGGCGTCTCGCCTATTGCTCATGTAGAGTGGGTTTTTTGGATATACCGATCTCCGGAAAACCTGCTCTGGTGTGTTTTTTATAAACATAAAATTGTTAATTATCAACTAAAACGTCGCGCGTAAGTGCTGCTCTTCATAATTAGCAGTGGTATTAGGAAATTTATCTCTCCCTAACAGATTGGCAGATCTACAGTTAAATCAAATTTTTACTTCGCAATGCGTTTGTCTGTGGTGTATCATTAGCCACGTATAGACGACATGTACAACGTGCCACGTGTAAGTTCTACACTCAGTCAACCATCGATGTAACTCTCAATCGCTGGCCCTGGATGAATGCAAAAGGCATATTACCTTGTGTTGTGTAAATTTGACCTACTCGAACAAAACCGACAATCTATACCTCGAGTCCCTCAGCACATTTAAATCGAATTATGAGTTCGCAAACTCAGAGCTTTTCAGCAGGAGCTCAGCTCTCCAACATCCCCGAGCTCATGGAAATGATTCTTAGCCACTTAGGTTTCTCAGATCTATTACGTTGCAAGTGCGTGTGCAAGATCTGGTACATCAACATCGAACAAACACATAGCATACAAAGAACCTTGTGGAAGCGAGCTCAAACATCGAAAGAATCCCATCCGCACTCCACTCCGCCAACAATTGAGCAACAACGCTACACGTCGACAAACGGAGAGCCATTACTAGCATTTCATAAACGAGCTTTTCTACGGCTGCTTAATAGTAACTCGACTGAAAAAGATTGGTCCGAATACAAACATCGAGCTAGTTCGATCTACATGCACAACCCACCGGTATTCAGCCGTGTAATGGCCCTATCAGGAGACTCAAAGAATGTGAACTGCGGACAGTGTTGCATTCTCCATCTGGGCTTTCGATTCGAGAACATCCATCCACTACTGATAGGTTTAAGGGACTTGGATATCTGCATGCAAGGTCATGGCTCCGAGATCTACATCAACCTCGGACTGTGGGCTGGCAGAGTAGAACCGGGGTTCTCTTCGTATCGAACTGTCCCGGTTTTGGGCTCCAAGGTATCCAGTCTGTGTTCTTTGCTGAAGAACACATCGGAAATTGCCCGGACTTGCCACTTAGAACGCGACTTATTTACCCGCCCGATGTGCACTCGCTTGGTGGCATTCTTCCGAGAAGAGATACTGGAGACTCGGAACGAAAACGGTATTACATTGCACGAAGCCGTAGCAGTGATAGCCAGAGCCGTTTGCAGACATCTGCGGTCCGAACGCGATTCGATGCATGATCAGCATATCTTCTTCCAATGGACGTGGGAGGAAATATCCTTTGCCATTCCGACGGAGAGATTACTATGGGAGACGGAAGGTGAATGGGACGATTATGCCAAAACTTCAAGAAGCGCTGCACAGCTTCTGGATAACACAATTCGGGATTTGGAAAATTTGATACATGGTCCATAGTGCGTGAGAGAACCCTCTGTGCATGCGCACACTTTTGCGACTATGATTCATATCAGCTTCAGCTTTATCTAGTGTTTTCAATGTGTATTTATTTATCTAGTGTCAGCTTCAGCTTTATCTAGTGTTTTCAATGTATATTTATTTCACACTCACTAAAATTGGAGAATCTCCTCGATTGGCTGAAGACACTTGCAGTTCAGACCTCTAGAATCTCCACATTCATAGCTCTATAGCGCTCTAATAATGAATAATAAATCTATAGCTATTGTTTATTCCTAAATTAGGGGTATATATACCTCTTAAAACACCCAAATTCTGCTACTAATTAGGGGTGTGTTCCTGTACACCTAATTAAGGAATTTGGTTTTGTAGTGGAGGCACGGGCGATGCGTGCTGAAAAGGATGCTGCCAAAGAGGCTATTAAAGAGAAACGTGATCAGAAGCGCAAGACTACTGCATTGGAAGCAGAGGCAAATGCGCTAGATGTGGCTGGTCCATCAGTGCCAAAGAGTAAAGAGAAACGTGGTCGGTAGCGCAAGACTACTGCACTAGAAGCAGGTTCATCGGTGCTAAAGAGCAAAGTGGCACGAATAAGTAAAGTTAAGGCAGCATTTGAAACAGACGTGTCATGGAAGGCTCCCATAGCAAAAATGATACCACGTGCACCTACTATATATACCTCAACTTCTGAATCTGTTGGTAATCGAGCGATTTGGTAAAAGTCAGCACGTCCCTCTAGAGTGCCCGTGCGCTACCGTGCCGACGCACTACGAGGAGCTCGTTTTTAGTGAGGCATAAGCGAGATCTTGGCAATGCAGCCAAAACCCCCCCATCATACAAATTTACATACAAAATCGGTCAAATACACATTTATTCATGATAATTCTGCGAGATCTCGTTGATCTGGGTTATATGGCCTAATTGGGAAAAGATGAGGCCAAGTTTTGGTGTTTTGGGAGCTCTCTCGGCTGTATACTAGTTACCCCTGACTACCCCCCCCATCTTCATCCATGAAAGTCGTTGTCGCCTCCATGATCGATGATTCGACGTACAATCTCAGGTACGTGATCAATCCACTTGTTGATTGCCTCTATAGGCAGATTTTGCTACTCTTGTTGCCACTAAGTACGGCACTCGTTTTCGCAGGTTGACGGAGAGTAATCTTTGGTTATATGAAGCCTTATCCATGGCCAGGCATGCTCCTCGGCGTTGACGTCAGGTGAATGGCCAGGCCAAGGCAACTTAGAGATGTGAGAGACCTCTAGAAACTCCTCTGCTATCTTCGAGGTGTGGGCTGGGGCATTGTCTTTAAGGAGTACGACGTCAGCCTTGCCTTTCTTTTGTAGCTGTTTGATCTAAGGCACTAAGAGTGGTTTGAGCACCTTCTCTCGATGCCTATATCCATCTATCCCGCCTCGTGTACGGTCTCTGCGGTTGTACTCCATATCTTTAATCCAGGCGTGTTTACGGGTGTTGATTTCTGAGTCTCCCATAGAGCGTAATGCCCGCCGAGCAAGTGGGACTAGCTTCTCTCGTTGAGCCTGGTTCTCCTGGTTCTCTTTTTGGAGAGCTTTGGCAGCCGCAGCTTTCTCCTCCTTGGTCTCTTTGGCGTATATATGGCAAGGTCCTTTCTCTTCGTACGTAAATGCGCCGTAGAACTGCAGAGTACAGGTATTACGAAGCTTTGGCCTCTTGAAGTTCTTGTGATACTCTTCTCTTTGTTTACACCAAGCTCTTTTTATGCCTCTCTGCTCACCAATACGAGCAGAGGTCTCATCAGTGTAGACTACGCGCTAAAAGTTGAACCCCTTGCTATCTCCTCTCTCATATCTATCGGGATTGTGTGCCAGAGCCTACTCATAGCGAGTTTTACGTTGATCGTCATTCAACGTAGGCCTAAAACCGGGGGCTCTGCGTGCGTACCCAGCTTCATACATAACGTTTTCGAACGTAGTAATGGAGATTTTCGGTATATGGCTGAAATCTCCGTCTTTTATTGCCTGCCAGGGCTCTCTCTCACGGTGCTCACGATCCTGGGTAGCGATGTGGATGATGGATTGTTTCTGTTCCGGTGTAAGGAGATCTGGCCTTCCACGGCCAACCTCATTTTGGTAGTGAATTGGGTCTGTAACAGGAAGCCCTGACTCTTCTGCCCTGCTCTTCACCTTCTTGAGCATCCTTGATAGGTTGCCTTGATCAACACCAAGTAATTTGGCACATGAATTGACTGAGGCATTGCCGTGGAGTACTGCGCCGGCAACAAAGGCACGCTGCACTGGATCAAGCTCCCTCCGTTGGGTCTTATTGTGCTGTTGTTTCACGGTAGAATACTCGAACGGCTTTCTGCGATTAATTCGAGCCATAAATCACGTATTTTGGAGCTATATTGACAAAGTTGTGTCGTGATGAAAAGGTGGTGTTGATAAAAACGGAGTTCGAATGGAATGCCAAGTTCTCGCTTAGAGTGCCCGTGCGCTACACGAGCCATTACAGTACACGAGCCACCCCTTCTAAAATCAGCGCGCGCAAAAATGAAGCTGTAGAGCCACATACAAATTGTATTATTATGAGATTTTTTAGTGTAGTACTATATAGAGCCTTGCGCAGCTTTTGTACTACTTAAATTTTTGTAGTACCTTAATTTGGCGGCCGCGCGTGGTGGTTTTAGGTGGAAGCGATAGCGGCAGAGGTGCAGCATTAACACTACTTTTAGCACCTACAACACGACGCTTTTTTGTAAATTTTAAAGCAGCGCTTTGTAAAGCTTTTCGCTTGCTCTTGTTTAGTGTATTGCGAGATTTTTGTGAGGTTGCAGCGTTGCGTTGCTGCTTTTTGAGCGCGCGCGCTGCGGCTAGTTTTGCAGCCCTTGCTTTACGCTTCTCTGCTGCGCGCTCCCTCGCGATTTGCTGCAGCGCCTTTGCTTTCTTTGCTATCTTTTTCTTGTATAGTGTAGCTGCAGCTTTAAGCTCGCGATTGTGAGTTTTTTAGAGTTTTTCTTGCTTTTCTTCGCGCTGTCTGACCGTCTTGCGCGCACAAGCTTCTCAAACCTTGCGAGGACTCTATAGTATAGCACTGCTGTAAAACTCTTTGCGCTGCTGCAGGTCAAGAACTTTACTCTTTTTTTTATGCTTTTATTTGGTAGTGATCGCGGCGCGCAGGCCTTCGTTTTCGTAGTAGAGAAGCTTGTTTTGAACCTGTAGAGAGTGTAATGCAGCAGCGACGCGTTTGCTTTTAGCTTTTTCTTTATCTGCAACTGCAGCGTCTAAATTTTTTTGCAAGTCTCTCTAACTATTCTTCTTACCTAGCTTCTGCAGTTTTGTATTTTTATCTTAATTAGAGGTAGTAGTGTTAAAGCGTTTTAGTATAACTTTCGCATCTATCGGCTACACGCTTGTAGCTTGAAAACTTTTTAAAATAAGCTTCGGCCTCATTGTACTACCCCACGCTAACCAAAATATCAAAAAAAAGTCGCTTTTTTTGACGCTAATAAGCTCTTGCGATTGGTGTAGATAGCAGTTGAGTTCTTAAGTATAGTGCTTTAAAAGCAGCGAGAATATTACTACATCAAGCAGCTGTAAAGTGTAAGTTAAATAAAGAAAAAAAATAGCAAAGAGAATCTTTTTAGCGTTGCAGTAGTTGATAAACTTGCGCGTAATGTAGCTGCTGTAGCTGTTAACAATAAAAAAGCGCTATTGCCAACGCGCTTTTGTTGCAGTATAGCGCTCAAACAACTGCTTAAGCTATGCTAATCTAATATTGTTATTTGTCTATCTTAAAGTTGAGTTAGTAACAAAAACCTTGTGTTTTTTAGCTTTAATAGAGTTAACCTAGCTCGATTGCAACCTAGCTTTTCTTTCGTAGATAAAAGCAAGCGGCAGTAAGCTCTTATTGCTACAAACGCAAGCTAGAAGCGTAATCTATTCTCTATTGCCATCTTGTATAGCCGCCGTACGCAGTTTTGCTAGCTAGATTGCTTTAGAAAAAACGCGTTTGGTGCGTGTAGTTATGCTAACGAAAAAGCTTTTTTTATTTATATTGTAAGTATTGCCTAGCTTTACATCGTACTTTCGTATTTTCTTATAAAGTAGTTGAAAGTATAAGTTGTATTTTTTATATAAATTAGCTTAGTAACGATTGCAATTAAGCCTAGCGCTTTATTTAACTATAAGCTTATTTTTGTGTTAATGCAAGAAGCGCGAAACCTACGTATCTAAAGCTTTTTATTTTGCAACTGCACTTGCGAAATTTTGTACTATCTTTTGTGTAGGTAGCAAGCTTCGCTTAGTGCATTTTTTTATGTATATAACAAGTTTTGCTTTTTATTGTAAGTTAAGTAATTGCTAGTGTTTGTAGTACTTTGTCTAAGACTGCAATGTGCTTTAGTGTCTTTGCAACAGCGTCGTGCAATTAACGCTAAACTGTTTAGCAACTTAGTAGTACAAAAAAGATGCGCTAGGTTTGCGCAAGTTAATTACTTTAATTGCAGCGTTAATTAGATCTATATTAGTAGAGTAACGACGTGTTAAAGTTGAAATAGATTATATGTTTTAAAGTTGAAGTAGCTTGTGTACTATAATAGCTTGCGTAGCGCACAAGCACTCTAACGTGTTCGTGCGCGTAATGCACGCGAAATACTATAAACGTTCTACTAGCAATAAAGCAATAGAGCTAGCTACAATTAATATTATTATAAGAATTTTTAGCAAAGTACTATATTGATACTTGCGATTAATTTGCGCTACTTATATCTATCTAGAAACTTGACGCTGCGGCTGCAACGCGTTAGAATAGCTAGAATAGCAAATACGCTTTCTAAGGCCTTCGCAGCATTTCTAGTATCAACGCTACGTTTGTAACGCTTTTTGCTCTGTAGAAATAGCTGCAAAGCTTTTCTTTTACTTTTTTAAAAAAATTGTAGAGCTTTTGTAGCGTCGCAAGCTTCTTTCTAGCAAGCTCGCTTTGCTGCCTTTTCTACTTTCTTTTTCTCTCTAGCTACCTTAGCTGCTTTCCGCGCTATACGCTTTTTCTTTGCAATTTTCTCTTTGTATAGCTTAGCTGCTTTCTTTAGCTCTGCTGTCTCTGCTTTTTAAAGCTACTACTTTTTTTTCTTTTGCTCTCTAATAAATTAACGAACACGTGCTTTCTTTATTTTCCTTAGTAACTAGAAAACCGCTTTACTATGATATTCCTAGCGCTGTTAGAAATCTAAAGCTTTGCTTTTTTTTTTACGCTTCTCTTTAGTAGATAGCGCTTGCTTAATTTTATCTATTTTATGCTTAAGTAGCTTATTCTAAACAAATAGGTAGTAGAGCGATTAGCGAAGCTTTTGTATATCTTAACTACTCTAATTCTTTACTACTAATTGTACAAGCCTATTTATCTTTCTCTAGTTATAATCGCTAAGCCCTAATAAAAAGCTATTGCCTAATTCTTTATTCTGCGTAAACCTATTAAGAATAGGCTTAGAATTAGGTAGTAATATGCCTGTAGCTCTAAAAAAGCTAAAAATAGTTAATTCTTTAAAAGAAGCTTTCTACGCATTCTAGAATAGAGAAAAGAAGTTGCCTTTAGTAATAGAAGCTAGGCTCTAGCTTCTATAAAAGTATTTTAATAGCTTTGCTAAGTAAGCTGTTAATAGAAGCTTAAATATTGCTACATCAAGTAGCTAAAGCGTATAAGTCGAATAAAAAAGTAGAATAGCAAAAAGAATCTTGTTCTAATTATAGTAGTTGATAAAATCTATAGTAATATAGGATCCGTAGCTATCTAGAATTAAAAGTTAATAGAATCGTTGAGTTTTTTTTTTTGTACAGCGATTAAACACCTGCTTAAGCTAGGCAAGTTCAATATCGTTGTTCGTCTAGCTAAAGAGTAATAAGGTAATAAAAACTAGGTGTTCTTCTACTTAGATATCGTTTACCTAGCTTAATTAAATGCTTTTGTTAGCAGCTTTATAGATAAGGCTTAGAAGCAAAGCAGTTTTATTAGCGCATATACATGCTAGAAGTGTAATTCATGCGCAGCTTCTATTCTAAAGCAATGCTCTAACTTTCTTTTTCTTCTACATTCGTTAGCTAAATATTTTTTTTAATCTACTTACAATACTAATTATAAAGCTTTTCTTATCTATATTGTACGTATAACGAGAATTTATCTAATATTAATCAATCTTGCTATGTAAGAGCTGAAAATAGAAGCAATATTTGTTTTTTAAATTAGCTTTGTAGCAATTGCTGTCTATGCTAACTATTTATTGTAATATAAAATAAATGCTGTGCTAGTTGATAAAGCGCGTAACCTAGCTTTTACTAACTAGCTTCTAAGCTATCGTTAATGCGAAATTTCGTATTATCTCTCTTGTAGGAGGTATATGTTTTTTTAATAATTTTTTAATATACTATACAAGCTTCTGCTCTTGTTGTAAGCTAAGTTTCTGTTAGTTAAAGTTCTTAGAGGTTCTAGAGCGTGTTAGGCTTTAGTGTTTTTAGCTTAAAGTAGAGCGCACAACACTATGTTTAGTAGCAATTTCTGTATATAAGAAATTTTCTTTTGGTTTTTGCAATTCGATTTTTTCAATCGCAGCTTGTATTGGGTCCATATTGGTAGAGTTGTCGCGTGTTGAAAACAATAGAGTTTGTTATGTTTTAGTGTTCCGCGTGCATTACGCGAATCCGTGCATTACGCGCACGAACACGTTATGCTTCACTAAAAACGAGCTCCTCGTAGGCAAGCCGAGTTGCGCAACGAGCTACGAACAACATGCTTACTACCTCAAAGATAAAGCTATTGCAACACTAACAAAAACTATTAACGTATTAAAACACCAAGCCGGCTAGATTACCGAGCCGGCTACTTTTCCTTAGCACAACCAACTTATCTCAAAGAACATTAAACTAATTGCTATCAAACAAGGAACCTGCGTACGTCGTGCTAGCTCTAGATTTAAAAGCTTCTTTTGTATTCTTTTAGCAGGTTTGAGTATTGTGCCTTGTATTACTACAGTTTTTACAGCGCCGTAGAGCTAGTTGTGCTCTTTTTTAACTCTTTCTACTACGCGCTTTCTTTAATAGCTAAAGTGCTGTAGACGCTTTAGCAGCTACTTGCGCTAATCTATTACTATACTCTATTGTGCTACCTGTCTAAATCCGCTTTTGTTTTTGTAATTTTCTTTTTGTTGCTTCTTTAATAGTTTTTTTAAAGCTAGAGATTCGATCGCGCATTAGCTCAACCTAATAGGCTATCTAGTAGAACTCTTTGACAAGCTAGTTAACTTTATTCTTTAGAAATAATAGAAAAGAACCAAGCTTAGTAGTAATAAGCTTTAATTGCGATTCAAATTCAAGCGTATTGCTTAGAGTCTTTAACTGCTACGGCGTTTCTAGTGCGAAAAGTAGTAGCAAAGTACGTAGCCGTACTTTAAAGCGATTAAGTACTACTTGCGCATTGATAAAAACTAGCTTTAAAGCTTTAAAGGCTTTTTTACAGTTCTTTGTTGTAAACACTTCAAAAAACGCGTTTCTAAAGGCTAGCAAGAAGCTTTCTTTGTTAATATAAAAAACGCGCTAGCGCGCTAAGTCTCAAACGCGTTGAGAGTACTTTAGCTTTAGCAGCAAGAAGCAAACTACATCTAGCAGCTAAAGAATATAGAATAAATAAGCTAGCATGCAAAGCGTAAAAATCTTGTTCTTAAAGCAATAGTTTTTGAAATTTTAAAATTGGTAGCTCTTATAGTTGTCTAGAATAAGTAGCTAATACTTCTCTACCTAACGCGCTTTTGTATGCGCGTTAAAATGCTTTAACTATTTAAAACTAAAAGCGTTGTTTGTCTAGCTGTTTTTAGAGACTAAGAGCTTTTAATTGCTAAGTATAAAATTCTTCTCGTACTATGCTAAGATGTAAACGCGCTTTTTGTAAATAATAAATAGCAGAATTGCGTACTTTGCGGCGCAGATGCTTTGAATAACTATTACCTACTCTCAATTGCCTAGCTGGATTAGATTAGGTTGAGTACGTTTTTAAAAGCTTGTAACGACTTTCATAAACTCAATTACGCCTATTTAGAAGCTAGTTTTATTAAAGTTGTGCACGTTATTCTTGTAGATGCTGTACTTAGCTTTAGTATTCCCAACAAGCTTGAACTACGCGCTAATTACTTTAGAATTTTCTTGTTGTATTCTCTGCTAGTTCTTTGCTTAATTGAAAGCTATCTTAAGCTCGCCTAAACGCGATACAAATCTTGTAGCCTATTTTTTGCCTACTAGCTTTTTACTTTGCGCAGCTATTAGTTTATCTCTTATATCTTTTACCTTAGACAGCTAGAAAGCAAATTCTTGCGAATTAAAGTCGAGAATATGTTGAACAATTGTTTGCTCTTTAGTCGCAGTAAGCTTCTAGCAATTAAGTTGTGTTTAAAGTTGAAATACAATTTCGTTAAGCTAATTAGAGAGTTTCTAGTAATTGACGTTAAACAATGCAGCAGCGCGTCGTAGACTTTAGAATTAGCTAGCTTTATAAGCTTAGATCGCGATATTAATTCTACTTTCTTGTTTAGTAAGTATTAGGTTGCTTGGTTGAAGCATCGTAGGCCAATAATAGAGTTAGTAGTGCTAAGGAAAAGTAGCTAGCTCGGTAATTTAGCTAGCTCGGTAATCTAGCTAGCTTAGTAATTCAATACGTTATCGCAAGATTTTTTATTGTTATTACTTTGTATATGCTTGCAATTACTTTGTACTATCTATATTTGCCTAGAAAGTAAATAGTGCAACTATAGAAGTTAACTTTGAGTAAAGCAGCTAGTATAGCTTCTAAAAACGCTGTAACTACTGCAGTGTTGCTTTTAAATGCCTTTAACTTACGCTTTAACAAAAGTGCTTTTAAAACTTTTTGTTTAATAGAAAAAACGTTTTGTATAGGTTTTTTAGTGTTTTAAGTAGCAATTTAAGCAGCTTGCGCAATCTGCTGCCTAGCTTTTTTTTAATTTTTTATCTTTTTAGCTTTCTCTTGCGCTACTTGTTTTTTTTTTTTTTTTGTTTTTAGAGTAGCTTTGCAGCAGTTTAAAGCTTCTTTCTAGTAGCTCTAGCAGCTTTTTTTTCTTTTTTTTTTTTTTTTTTTTTACTGCTTTTTGAGCACGTGCTTTACGCAGCTTGCGCGGCAACTAGAAAATAGCGCTACTATAGTACTTTTTACGCTGCTGCAAGTTAAAACGTTTGCTACGCTTTTTGTACTTTTTTTTAGCTTAAAAAGCTTTTTGTAAGCTGCTGTTTTTATTGCAAAGTAAAGTGTTTTGAGTAGCAAGTGCGTGCACTGTTTTAGAAAGCTTTTTTAACTTATCTACGATACGATTAGCTACTGCAAAGCGTACAAAACGCT
Source organism: Massariosphaeria phaeospora (assembly GCA_011032825.1). Classification (NCBI taxonomy): domain Eukaryota; kingdom Fungi; phylum Ascomycota; class Dothideomycetes; order Pleosporales; genus Massariosphaeria; species Massariosphaeria phaeospora. Next base: position 294,501 of record JAADJZ010000031.1, on the reverse strand, counting down.
TTATTAAACGCTAGTTGCTCTTAGTAAGTGCTAAGTAAGTTGCTTTACCTGCTAGCTGCTTCTTAGGCTTTTTATCTTTAAATTTTTTAAGTATAACCTCGCTGTTTATAGGCTATATACTAGTAGCTTTGAAAGCTCTAAAAACAAGTTTATTAGTAAAAGAAAACTCCTAGGCACTTTAAAACAATAAAAAAAAGTTTTTTTTTTTTAGTAGAACAAGCCTTTGGCTGCGGTAGAGAAAAGTAGTAAGCTAGGTAGTATAAGCGCTGCTAAAAAGTTTAAAGTAAACAACATTAAGTAGCTAAAGCGTATAAGTTAAGTAAAGTAGAAATACAATTACTAGTATTCTGTAAGCGTTGCAGTACTCTAGAAAGTCAAAAGTAAAGTAATTGCTATAGCTATTAAGAATAAAAAGCTTTTAGTTTTTTTTTTAGCGCGCTTTCTACTTCGTGCAGCGATTAAAAACTTGCTTTAACTAAGCTAATCTAATGTCGTTGTTCGTCTAGCCTAAGAGTAATAATAAAATAAAGCAAGCGTGCTTTCTAGCTTTAATATCGGCTACCTATAGCGCTTGCAGTAAGCTGTTCGCTAACTTAGCGCTTTCAACAGTTAGTACTACTACTACTAGTAGCTCGTTAGCGCTACGGTACGGCCTATTTAGCAGTAAACTACGTACGGTAGTAATAATAAAAGTATAAAGTGCTGCTTGTAGCAGTAGTACAGTAGTACAAACGCCGTAGTACGGTAGCACAAGCTAAATACTACCAAGATAGACTTCTATAGAGCGAAGAAGCTAGTAGAGAAAAAGAAAAAGCTCGCTAGTAAAGTAGCTGCTTCTAGATCTCGCGTTTTATCGAGGTTTTGCACGTATTTCTCGACCTCTCGGAGCGAGCTCTTTACTACTTCGCGCTTCAACTACTCTTTCTGTAGCTGTATTGCCTTAATTGTATTGCTATAAAGTAAATTGCGGTCGCACGTAATTGTTCGTCGGGCGAAGCTAAAGGCGCGCTCGCAGTCGCAGCTCGTAGATAGAATTAAGAGAAAGTCGGTAGCAACTTTGAAGAGAATAAAGTAGCGGTTACGGCTAACTTAAAGCTACTACTGCTATAGGTCGTCAAGCAGCTTACGATCGCGATTGCTGCTAGTAGTAAAGTTTGTTACAAGTAACTCGAAGTACTTCTCTACTTGCCTAGCTTGCCGCTAGCGCTTGTTCTTAGCGTTGGTAAGAAAGTGTAGGTTAACAGTTATCGTACGCTTGTAGAGGTTACTACTGTTACTATTAGATAAAAGCTTTCGCTAAGATAGAAGCTCGAGTAGTAAGTTTTAGCTACTATTAGCTTTAGCCTTAGCAGCGAGGTAGTCTTTGAAAACTTTCTCAAGCAATTTGCGCGCTTTGCGGTATTACTCTAGGTAGTTTTTCTACTGCGATTGAAACTAGTTGAAGCGAAAGCGCGAGTAGAAAAGAGTAGCAACGAAGTAGTAGCTAACGTTAGGCGCTATAATAAGAGTGTAAAAGTAAAAGTTAAGCTTTTTCTACTCAAAAGACACTGCTAACGCTATGTACTAGCTTAGCGTACGCTTCTTGGCGTTAGTATAGTAAGTCCAAAGTGCTTAAAAGTTGAAAAGAGTTTGCTAAAGTAAGCTGAAGCTGCTTTAACTATTGTTACTTTCGAAGCGCTTTGTTATCTTATATAGCGCTTGGAGAAAGTCGACGAGCTTTTTAACGTCGTTCTAGTCGTCGTCCAAAATCTAGTTGGTAAGTAGAAAGTAGTTGAGGTTGTTCTTGAAGTCGTTGTCGTCGTTGTTAGCCTTAGCTTCCTTTCGAAAACGCTAGATAAAGCGCTTGATAGGATTCTTAAGCTTGAAGCAGCGAAAGAGCATAAAATAAACGCTGTTCTAGCGAACGCTACTATTTTAACGAAGCTCGAAAGTAGCAAAAAACAGCAGAAGCTCGTTGTATACTTTACTTTGCATTTTATTGAAAAGCTCTTAGCGCTTATAAGACACGCAGACAGCATTTACGAAGTTGTAAAAGCAGCTAACAACTACGCTAGCGAATAAGTAGAGAGTACTTATTAATAGGTATAAGTTAGGTTATAAGTCGCACAGACTTTAGGTTAAAGTTAAGTTATAGTTACTCTAGCGTAGGTAGAAGTTAAGTTAGAGTTATTAAAGCGTTAAGTTATAGTTTAGTTAGAGTAATTAAAGCTTAGAGTTAGAGTTAGGTTAAAAGTTACATTTAGGTTATAGAGTTATGTGTTAGCTTAAAGAGTTGCTAAAGTTTAAAAAGTTATTACAGCTAGTTATTACATTTAAGAACGCGCAAATTGTATTTACAAAGTTTTATTATTACAGCTACTATTCACGTACAAGAACACAAGTAGAGTAAAAAAAGTTGTATTACTACAAATATTAATTACAGTAGCGTAGAAGTCGAGCGCGCTTTCGTAGCAGAAGTAGCGAATTCTTTTCTCTTAAATTATTATCTAACAGAGTTATTCTTAATTGTAAAAGCCTAGATGTAAGCCTAGATGTAAGCTTAGATAATAAGCTAGGTATAAGCTTAGATATTAGCCTAAGTGTTAACTTAGATAACGAGCTAAGTATAAGCGTAGATGTAAGCTTAAAAGTAAAGTTTACATACTACGCTTAAAAGTTAAGTAAGTTCTTAACTTTGTTACATAGTAGTTCTTTATTATCTGCTTTTGCAAACTAAGAAACGCTGTTCTATTCTTTTTCTTAAGCAATATAGTTTTTTAATATTATAATTTGCCAAATTGTCTAGGCAGCAAGTTGGTGCTTTTTATTGCTAATAACATTTTTAGCAACGTTAAATTCGCGCTTAACTTTAACTTAGGCAATTTGTACTGCAAGTACATCTTTTGCAACTTGTAATAAGCGTAGATACATTTCTTTATTTACTTACTACTATTTAAGAATATTAAAAGAAGCACTAGCGCGTACGCAGGCAATGCTTAGATAAGCCTTTTTTTTTTAGCGAGTTAAGCTCTTTTTTTCTTTTATTTTGTTTAAGTTAATAGATAAAAAACTGCTTGGCAGCAACTAAAGCAAAAGCTTTAGTTTTTAAAACTATTTACTACTTTAGAGTCTAGTTGTATAGAACAAAGAAATAAAAGTAAAAGCAAAGCAAGTATTGTTGTTATAGCAATTAAAGTAATTAAAAAACTCTTTGCAGTAGGTGTGCTTGTTTTGATTATTTTAAGTTTCGTTTTAAACGCGCAGTTAGCATATAACTGTAATAAGTAACTATAATAACTATACTTTGTACGCCGTAAGCTTTTAGCTAAAGTCTAAAATAGTAGCACAATTAAATAAAAAGTTTTGTTTATTACTAGTTTTTTTATAATACTTGCTAAGTTTAGCTTTTTTTTTATCTGCAGCAGCTTGTACAACTGTAAGCTACTTAAAAGTATTTTAATTTTTTATGTCGTCGTTAAGTTCGTTTTGCATACTATTTAAAAAGTTAAAAAAACAGTTGTACATAAGCTAGATATACTAGACTTGTAGCTTATAGTTTTTACTTAAAAAGTTTGTTGCGTCTTTAAAGTTTTTAAGCATATTAGTAATTAACTTTAAGTAGTGCTATTTGTTTAGTGTTAATTTTAGTTGCTTAAAGTCGCAGAAGTTTACTTTTGCTATATTTTTATTATTTAGAATACTACTTACACTAATTGTTATCTTAAGTGCGATTTCTTTTACTAGCTATTTGTTAATAAATTTTTAAATTTTAAGTGCGCGCTTGCACATATTGTAAGTTAAATTCTATTGTATTTTAACGTTGCGAATAACAGACATTTGTTGTTTTAGTAGCAAGTATAGTTGCGTAGCGATAAACCGCTTGTATTGTTAAAACAACAAATTAATTGCTATGCAGATAGCTCAAAGCTAGGTGTATGTTAAGCTGTAATAAAAGTATATAATAACGCACTGTGTACTTTGCAAAAAAAGTTTAAAACAAAGATATTTGCTTGCACGTCGCTTAAATAGCGTCTTTGTAGTATTTCTTTTAGTTTAACGTTAGCACTTGCTAATGCTGCAAGCTTAAAGTGTAAAATAATATTTTAAACAACAAAGTTAATAATGTAAGCAAGACACAAAATTAAGTTTTTTAATAAGCTCTAAAGTATGTTCTTTGCTTTTAGTTGCTATTTAATAACACAACTAAGCGTTTTGTTTTTTTTAGCATTATCTGTAGTAATTGCTAAAAAGCGTAATTTAATGCTAGTGTTTAAGAGTACTTGCAGTATATTAGCAGCTGCAGCAGCACTAGTATGTTTTCCGCGTAGAGAAACGAAATCTAGCAACTTTTTTTAAAGCTGCTAGTTGCAGTTAACGTAGTATCTTTTAACTACAAAAAAACTAAAATAATTAGAAGCAAACTACTTATCTATCGCAATTGAGATTTTAGTTAACTAGCTAATGTTATTAAAAAGTAATGCTTTAGCTTTTTTAAATCGTTTATAGAACATTCTTTAGAATTTAAATTAGCTAATACTTAGAATATTAGGTTAAAGAAATTAAAGAAATTGCTAAAATAAAGGCCGCTTAATTGTTTGAAAAAACTAGTTGCTATATATAACTACTCGTACTAGTTTCTATTTAAAAGCTTAAGTTAAATATAGTAGTACAATAGTAGTAAATTAAAGTTAACGTAGTGCTAGCTGTAAACGAGGTTAAAAGTAAATAAAAGCAAGCGTTCTTTAGCAAGTCTTAGATTCAAAGTAGTTAAGTAAGTGTTTAGTTTTAATAGTTTTAACTGCTAGGTGCTAAAGAGTAAAGCTGCAATTATAGCAGAATACGTAGAAGTAGCTATTACTAGAATTAGCAGCTTCTTTAAACTATAGCTATACCTAACTAGTGCGTACAGCAAAGTTCTATCGCAAATTTGCTATTTTTAAGTCTAAAGCCTACTTAGTAGAACTCTACTACATTTTTTACGCAGTTACTACTACTTCTTGTTCTGTATTATTTTTAATATGCGTAAAAGAATATTTTACTAGATGTAGTTTATTTTTTTCTTTTTCTTAGACAAATTGCTTAGCGTTGAATTTAAATAAACAAATAAGTAGTAAAAGTTTTGCTATGTTTATAACAAAAGGTATAGTACAAAAGCGCAGGTACTGTAATAATAAACTGTAATAATTAGTGTTAGAGTAAACTAAAAATAGAGAATAAATACATTGCCAAAGAAAAACACGCAGATTGTTAAAGAAAAACAAAACATGCTTTTCTGCTTGCGAAATATTGCTAACGTTTAAGCGCAAAGACTAAAGCAGTAATGCAACTAAGATTAAAGCTAAAATTAAAGCTGCAGTAGTAGCGCTTTAATCTTACAGTTCTAATTAAGTTATACTTGCTAATTTGTTAATTGCAATGTTATGCACGTTTTAGGCTGCGTTATAAATAGTAGATACTAGCTATGTTTATGCTAGCAACGTTTTAATTTACATAAAAAGTAGAGAGCCTTAGGTTTGCGCTTTCTTATAAGCGTTACTATTGTTAAAAAAACTTTTTTAATTTAAATACTCTACTAACTTAGTTTGCTCTACTACTTTAGTTTGCTCTACTGCCTCATCTACTACCTTATTCTACTTCTTATTTTTATTTTTATTTTTAACTTTTTCTTTATTTTTACTAAAAGACTTGTTTGCTTCTGCTAACGCTTTCTTTTACTAATTTTCTATTTTATATTCGTCTTTACACTTATTGTAGAACGCATTAATTTTTAAGTTGCTACTTGCTTTTTTTTTACACTTATTAATTGTAAGCGCTAGAATATACGAGCTGTTGATATTTTTATAAGCATTGTCGCTATTAACGCGCAGTTTAAAAGAAAGCGTAGGCTCGCGTAAGCTAGTGCAGTTAGTATAAGTATGTAATAAACTACTATAATAACTTACTTTTAGTTTTTAGCAGTTACTAGTGTTAGATTCTCTAGAGTCAACGTCTTTACAAACTTTTGCTAATCTATTTTAGCTTTCTCGTTTTTAAACGAATTATTCTTTAACTTAGCTAATTTGTCTAAGTAGATACGTTGCATAATTCTATTAGTAGCCTCGCTAGCGCCAAATATTCGCGACATTAGCTAATTCTTAATCTTTTTTTTGTCTTTTAGTGCTTTGGCAATTTGTTCAAAAATGTTTCTATACTGTTAAAAGTTAACATTGTAATAAATACAAGCTTACTTTTTATAGGCAAGGCTAAGTTTTGCTTAAAGCTACTCAACTGCGTATTGTAAGTACAATAACGTAATAAACTAATATAATAACTTACTACTTTTCTGTGCGCAGTAGCGTTGCTTATCTAAAAGCTTAAGTTTAGTTGCTAACTACTTTTTCTAGTCGTGCGTAAACAACGCAGTAAACTTTTTTTTCGCCTTAAGCTTTTTCTTAAGCTAGTATTTTGCTTACTAATCTTTTGCACTAGCATTTGCAATAGCTTTTTTTTTAGCACTTAAGTAAGCTGTTTAATCTCTTTAAGCAGTCGCGTAGGCAGTATTACTTAATTAACTCTTAAACAGTAGCTTGTAATGTGTAGAGCGCTTTTTTTGTAATTCAACGCAACCGCGATTTGCTAGTACGCTAAGGACTTTGTGCTTTTTAAATTCAAAGCTTTAAATCTATTAGCAGATGCTGTAATAAACTTTTGTAATAATTACATTTGTAAGCGCCTTTTACTCTGCTAGCTTAAACTTAGTCAAAACCTTAATCTCGTAAAGCAAAAGCAATTTATTATCAAGCTCGTAGTTTATTTTGTCGTTAAGCTTCTGCTTAATTGCAGCTATTGTATTTGTAATAAATGTAGGTAATAATAAAGCTAGTTGTAGTACGTACGTAGGTAAAAGCAGAAAGTAAAGTAGCAAAAAGTTAAGTAGCAGATTTACAAGCTAAATTCTGTGTAGAGTAGCTTATGCGCTGCTGCAAAAGCTGCAGCTTTAGCTAGCACTTTGCTGCTAGCTACTTAAAACACGCACTTTTGCTACAGCTTCTGCAGCTTTCTTACCTGCCGTAATTATTACAAATAATTATTACGACTTTCTACTCTCTACACTACACTTATTACGCATTAATTTTTCTGCAATAGCCCGCACTAAGCAAACTAACTGCTACTACTTTGCTACTAGCGGCAAGGTTTCGCAAAAGCTTTTCGCAGCAAAAGTAACTCGCAAATCTAGCAATCTATACAAGAACAAGAAAAAACTAACAATAAGTAGTGTAAAAAAGCTTTATTGCTAAAAGCAAAAAAGTAAGTTATTACAGCAGTTAATTGCAGCTTTGTTTTTAACAACATGCAGCTGTTGCGTTGCGCGAAATTTAACAATACTAAAAATCAACTAAGCTCTTTATGCGCAAACTGCTATTTAGTTAGCTAGTTCGCAAAATTGCGCAAAAGTTTAAGCCTAATCTACGCTTTTAAGCTAGTGCAATTAAAGCTATACAAGAAGTAACAAAGGCTTTTTTAATTAGCATCTTTAAAGGTATAGCTTTCTACTTGTTGCTAAGTGCAAAGCTAACTTTAATAGATACCAATATTAACGCTATACACGCGAAACAAGTAACAATTAACACAAGAAACATAAATCTAGCACAAAAATACTACAAAAAGTACAAAGAAAGTTTGCAGCAAATGTAAAAGCTAAAGTCTAGTTGCTACTTGTTTTAGCAGTATAAAGCTATAATAATTTTAAATTTTTTAGCAATACCTAGCGTAGACGTTGCTTTGTACTTAGCTATTAAAATGCAACTAATTCTACGCTGTAATAACAATCTGTAATAAACTTAAGCAACTTGTACTTTGCTAACGTTAAAATACAATATGTAAACTCTAAATATAACAACTTAACTATAACCTAACTATAACCTAGAGCCTGTGCGAGATAACTTAACTTTAATCTAAAATCTATGCAACTTAACTCAACTATAACTTTATACTAGCGTTGAAAGATTAAGTATATAAGTAGAGTTGAGTTAGAGTTATAAAAAAAGCAACTCAACTTTAACTTAACCTCTACCTATTCGCTAGCCTACCAACGACACTAAGCTTCTAGAATAGTCTAAACTGCTTCTTGAAAGCAGCAGCTGCAAGCTTTTCTTTTTATTTACTAACTTCGTTCCCGTATATTGTTGCCTTTACGACGAGGTTGATAATGTAGCTAGCGCAGCGTATACAATGTAAAGCGTTAATGTTAACGTTTAGATATAGGTTAAGTTTTTTAATAAGCTTTAAGTCGTTGCTAGTTGCGTTATTACCTACAAAGCAGTAGAACTTTTGGGATATTTCGTAGTTATTAAAGACAGCGCGTACGATAGATGCTTGGGCAGCGCTAGTATAGTCTCCAAAGAAGTTTCGAAAAGCGATAATAGTGTCTTGTTGTTTGAAATTAGCATTTGCAAGCTCGTTAGCAATTGTAGTGTTCTTTAGAGTTTGCTACTAGCGCTATATAAAAACTCGCGTAAAGCTGTTTAGGCTAGTAAGAGCAAGCGCTAAACGTCTAGCAGCTGTTCTTTCGCGCGCTAAGTAGAAGAAATCTCGCACTTCAAAGAACTTACCGACAAAGTAGGCTACAACACTAAGAAAGCTTAGGTAGTTACTTAACGTTTACACGTTTATACTAATACTAATCTTGCTCTTAGACGCTTGTAACAACTTTCTTACTTCGACTTTCCGCTTCGCTAGCGCCGTAAGCACATACCTTTGAAAAGTCAACGCTAAGTTTGGCAGCGCTAGCAGCAGCAGCAACTAGTTCTACGTTAGCAACTTCTTCGTAGCTGTAAACACAGCTACAGCAAAGCTAACGTTTTTTATAATTACCTAGTCAACTAGCGCGCTCTAGAGGGCTTTCTCTTGCTAGAGAAAGTAAGCTATTATTGTACTAGTACTAGCAACCTTCGCAGCTTCAAAGAGCAACAAGAATCGAGATTTAGATAGCGTTTCTAGCAGCAGCCTGGTTACAGGATCAATTCGGTAAGCTTTCTAAAAGTGTTAAGTAATATAGGCGGTGCCGTTAACTAACTTAGCGTCGTTAAAGCTGCGAGATTAATAGCATTGCTTGCAAAGCTACAACTTTGAGTAAGTTCTATTATTCTCAACGTACACTAACTCAACACTATAGGCCTAGATAGGAGCCAAGCAGCAGTTGCCTTTTAGGTAGCTCTTGTGCCTCACCCGATACCCCAATCGCAACGCCACGAGGCGACCCTCACGGCGAGAAACGCGCTCGAAGTTGACCTCAAACCGCTCGCCGAGCACCGTAAAGTCACTCTCCGGCAGCTCATGTACAACACCAGATGACGTACTTGATAAAGCTGGCGAGATGGGAGTCGTGGCACGAGCTTTGCCGAGTCTTTTGGACGAACCTGCGTGAAAAATGGATGGAATGGGAGCAATAACAGGCAGCTGGGAGCGTTGACTGTAACTCATAATAGGCAGAAGAGATGGACAAGTGGTGACTGTTTAGGTGCGTACAGCTGCTGTTATATACCCGGAACATTCACCCAGCCCCCTCCCAGCTACCCCTTGGCGGCCGGGCGACGCGTCGCGTCGCAGATTACTATGGGAGAGCTAACAAATCTGAGCCAAGAGTTAGTCTCTTAGCGCTGTACTCTTGCAGTAGTACGGCTCCCAAACAGTCACCACTACGCTACGCTACTACCCAATTCACTCGCCAAGTACGTACGGCTCACTACGCCGTACTAGCGTACCGTACTACGACGTAGTACGCACTGTTGGAAGCGCTGCGCCGACTAGTAGATAAGGCCGGGCAGCAGAGTACTTCTATCTGCACAAATAGCTGCTAGCAGTGTTATCTACTTACGTAATTCATCCTGCAGTGCTGCTCTAACCTCCTTGCTCTCCCATTGCCGTCGGCTAAAGACTCGTTTTGAGCGCGTTGTAACACTAATTATGAAGCCTTTTTCGTCTATATTGTAAGAATTGTGAGGCTGTACGTCATACTAAATAATTTTTAAGTGCAAAAGCTCAAAATATTGCTTGTACTTAAAGCCTAAGTTAGCGTTGTAGCGCTAAGAATCGATTCTAGAGGTAAATTTTGAGATCAGATAAGTGCCGTTTCGCTGGATGAAGCGGTTCACCCAGGTGAGGCTAACGTCCTTGCTAGCCAATTGCGACGCAAAATTTTTGACTATAGCTCTCGTTAGAGGCAAGGCTCTCTTTGTAAGGTCTTTAATATGCCGTACAAGTTGCGCTTCTTGTTGTAGGTTAAGGTTAAGTTGGGCAGCGTGCTAGGCTTGCTAGCTCGTCTAACAGCCTTAGTGTCTTCGCGACAGTGTAGTTCTGTTCACACTAAACTAGTTAGCAATTTTCTAGTACAAGAAGTTCTCTCCTAGTTCGCGCGATTCGATTGCTGCAATTGCATCGTCAATTGGTGCCATAGTGGTAGAGCTATGAGGTGTTGAAGTTTGGGCCTAGTTTGGTATTTTGGTGTTCGTGGCTCGTCGTGCGACCCGGCTCGCCTAGCGCGTCGGCACGGTAGGTAAAGCTCGCTAAGCTGGCCTTCTCAAGCGGCGCTCCGCGGTCGACAAGATCTGCATCGCAGCGGCACGGCACGGAGCAGGAGTTGTGGTAGAGTCTCAGGTCGTTTTGCAGAGCACGGATGATTAGCGCAGCGTCGGGCAATTACCAGCAGCATAGATGTGGGTCTCGATGGAGCCGGAGTTGTGTCCAACCCGCAGCCTTGATTCCTTAGGCCTGCAGTGTAGAGAACCTCGTGCTGAGATACAACTGCTCGCTGTCATGAACATCAAGAGTGTGTTGTCCATTGTTTCTGATTAGCAAGCATAGAGTGTCATTCTTCTATAGCTTTCAAACCCCATATCACCCGATTATCATCCTGTGCCTCTCCTTACCAGCTTCAGCTGCCCCTCCCAAATGTAAATCCTGACATCGTACCAGAGTTGTGGCCCACTTGAAGACCAGTGTTACCACTGCCTGAAAAGACGATGTGGTGCGACTTTCCAGCACTCTCTGTAGCCTTCGTGATAGCCTGCTCTAGCAATTTGTCTTGGGCTGCGGCAATTTCTTGTAACACAGAGAGGCCTTGACCTTCCCCAATGGTAGACACTTCGATGTCGCAAAGCTCACGCTGGGACTGCTGAGCGGCGGGGAAAAGGTTGTCCAAATCGCTGACCAACTCGGTAATGTCCTCGATCAGCCGTCTAAACTGCTTCTCTTGGTACAGTGCCCACTTGGCCTTTTGCCGTACACCAGACCGGTTCTGCCGTTCGATAGCTAGCTGGCGCATTTTCTGATGGAGCTTCGCTATCGCCGGATCTAGGTCTGTCTGCAGATCGTATACCACGAGGCTGCCGTCCTGAGGCTCTGTCCGGCTCTTGTATTTGTCCGATACGCCTTCAGCTTCCGCAAACAGTTCTACAATCTGGCCCAGCAAGGCTTCAGCGTGCTTAACGTTTGCCTCCGACCCAAAACGCTCTTGAAGCGATACCGTGTCTCGGACATTACCGTCTAGACCTAGAGACTTGCCCCACCGCGACAAGCGGAGTCTTGCGTTGTCTAGTTTGAGCTGGCTAGTTTGAAAGTTCTTTCCGAAGGCGCGGCCGAGCTGGACGAATTCAAAGCACTCGACTGTGTTGTTAAGTAGGCCAGCGAGGCCAACAACACCGACAACAAGGCCGGCTGCCTCTGCCATGTTGGGGTAGAGACAATGATGACGGTGGAAACGCGAGAGAGAAAAGAAGATGCAGCAGATGCGCTTGTGCTTCGCACTTGCTTACGACTCTTGATGTACAAGTGAGAGCGGTAGTGACGGCAGGCTGTGGTTCTTCTTTTGGAGGCGCGCAAAACAAGCCAGCCGCTCAGCTGAAGCGCCAGCCCAGCCCGCCTCGACCGCCCACCCGTGACAGTTCAGCCTCGCGCGCCAGAGCATTTATCTGTCTGCGCGAGGCTCTCTTCATCCTACATGAACCGGGTCGCTGCCAGGTAGGATGGCCCAAACTAGCACCAACATCACGTTCGCAGGAGACGGCAACCTTGGGCTGCAAGTAGGCCACAACTCTGGCGCTATCCACGTTGCTGCACCCGGCAAGTGCCTGCTTCCGCTCTGACTAGCGCTGCGCTAATCGCGCTCCTTACACAGAACGTCCTGAGACACCACCGCAGCCCTCGTGCTTCGTGCCGTTCCGCCGCGACCCCGACTTTGTCGACCGCGGGACGCTGCTCGACCAGATCCGCGAGCGATGCGCTGCGCCAGCCTCTCGCGTCGCGCTGGTGGGCCTCGGCGGGGTAGGGTAAGTCCAGCGGAGGGCGCCTGAGTTTAGTGCTCGCATCTAACACGAGATGTAGGAAGTCGCAGCTAGCCATCGAGCACTGCTACCGCACCGCCAAGCAGTCGCCAGAGACGTGGGTGTTCTGGGTGCATGCCAGCAACACTGCGCGACTAGAGCAGAGCTTCTGGGAGATCGCTGACCAGGTTAAGGTCCGTGGCCGCCAGGACCCGCAGGTGGATGTGTTCAGGCTGGTGCACGACTGGCTGCGCGACGCGAAGAACGGACGGTGGCTGTTGGTTCTGGATAACGCTGACGATGCTGCCGTTCTTTCTCCGACAGGCGACGGTAGTAAGATCAGCAGCGGCGGTGGCAGCGCTCTCCAGCAGCATCTATCGCGGTATCTGCCCTCAAGCAGGCACAGCTCAGTGCTGGTGACGAGCCGGACAAGGCGCGCAGCGATGCAGGTCGTGGAGGACAGCGACACTGTACCCATCCCGCCAATGCACGATGCGGCCGCACACGCTCTGCTCCGCAAGAAGCTAAGAGGCATTAGAGAAGAGAACGACTGCATCGCTACGCTAGCGACGACGCTCGATCACATGCCGCTTGCTCTTGTGCAGGCAGCGGCATACATTCGAGAGCGAGCGCCGCGATGCTCGGTGTTGCAGTACCTAGAGGAGTACCGGCAGAGCGACAGCAGAAAGACAAGCCTGCTGAACCGAGAGGCGGGTCAGCTTCGCCGGGACGAAACAGCTAGCAACTCTGTCCTGATAACATGGCAGATCTCGTTCGATTACATACGGAACACAAGGGAGTCAGCAGCAGACCTGCTGTCACTGATGAGCTTCTTCGACCGCCAGGGGATACAGGAAGCTCTGCTGCGCCGCCCGAGCAGCACAGCGAACGACGACAGCTTTGAGGACAGTGTCATTACACTTCGAGACTACTCGTTCATCACGGTCACAAGGGATGCAAGCACGTTTGAGATGCACAGCCTGGTACAGCTGGCTACGCGCACGTGGCTTAAGAGCCAGGGTCAAGTGGACAAATGGCGGGAGCGCTTCATTGCCAGCCTTTGCGCAGAGCTGCCTTACGGACAGCACGAAAACTGGGCGAAGTGCCAGGCGCTGTTTCCGCACGCGAGGGCGGCATTGGCGCAGCGGCCTAAGGACGAGAAGTCGCTGAAGGAGTGGGCCTTGCTACTGTACAAGGCAGCGTGGTACGCATGGCAACAAGGAAGAGCAGGCGAGGCGGGGCACATGTCGACGGTGTCGATGGAGGTCAGGGAAGAGGTATGCGGCGAAGAGAGTGCGGAGACGCTAAGCAGCATGGGCATGCTAGGGCTGGCGAGGGAGCTTGGGGGCAAGTACGGGGAGGCGGAGACGATGCACAGACAGACGCTGGCGCGGTACGAGAAAGTGCTCGGGCATGAGCATCCATCCACGCTGGGGAGCATGAACAACTTGGCGGCAGTGCTGGGCAGGCAGGGCAAGCACGAAGAGGCGGAGGCGATGCACAGACAGACGCTGGCGCGGTACGAGAAGGTGCTTGGGCATGAGCATCCAGACACGCTGGGGAGCATGAACAACTTGGCGCAAGTGCTCAACAGGCAGGGCAAGCACGAAGAGGCGGAGGCGATACACAGACAGACGCTGGCGCAGAAGGAGAAGGTGCTCGGGCATGAGCATCCATCCACGCTGACGAGCATGAACAACTTGGCGCTGGTGCTCAACAGGCAGGGCAAGCACGAAGAGGCGGAGGCGATGCACAGACAGACGCTGGCGCGGAGGAAGAAGGTGCTTGGGCATGAGCATCCAGACACGCTACGGAGCATGAACAACTTGGCGCAAGTGCTCAACAGCCAGGGCAAGCACGAAGAGGCGGAGGCGATGCACAAGCAAGAGCTAGCGATATGCGAGAAGGTACTCGGGCATGAGCATCCAGACACGCTGACGAGCGTGTACTGTCTTGCTCACCTCCTTGCACCTCGGCATCGCTATAAAGAGTCCCTTGTCCTGTGCGATAGGGCATCCGCTGGGTACGAAGCTACCGTGTCCGTGCGCGCTATGCGCGGAGACGCCAAATGCGCGCCGAACACCAATCTACTGTTTTGACACCTATACTTCAACACGCGATAACTCTACCACTATGGCTCCAATTGACGACGCGCTTGCAGAAATCGAATCGCAAGAACTAGAAGAAAAGATCTGCTACACGCAAATTGCCCGCCACTATGGCGTTGTGCGGTCAACGCTGACGCGAAGGCACAAGGCCCAGACACGCTCCCAAGACCAGCTCGCAGCCGAACAACAAACACTCAGCCTACTACAGGAGTATAAGCTCGTGCTCTATATAAAGCGCTTAACAAAGGATAGACTACCACCAACAAGAGTTATAATACAAAATTTCGCCTCTAGTGTTGCTAAAACACGTGTCTCCAAGGCGTGGGTTACGCGCTTTATCAACTGAAACAGTAACTATCTTATCTCTAAATAGAGCGCTGGCATGGACGCTAACCGCTACTTCGCCAACTCCTACACGAAGTATAAGCTTTATTTTAACCTACTGCATAGCAAGATAAAAGAGTACGATATTCTGCCCAAGAACTCGTACAATATGGATGAAAAAAGGCTTTATAATTAGTGTTACAAGACGCTCAAAAAGAGTCTTTAGTAAGCGTTAATAGAATAAAAAAGAAGTAACTTCAAGCTTCTAGGATGGCTCTAGAGAGTAGGTGACGCTTCTAGCAGCAGTCTGCGAAAATAGGACAGCTTTGCTGCCTAGCATTATCTTCTAGTCGTCAAACAGTACACTGCAGTTATTATAGGTAGCCAACGTTGAAGCAGAAAAGCACGACGTCTTTATTACCTCATCTCTATCTGGTTGGACTAATAACGACGTTAGTTTGGCATGGCTAGAGCAGGTGTTTGACTGCTGCACAAAGAAGAAAGCGCGGCGCGAGCGAGCGTAGCGTTTTCTTATCGTCGACGGCCATGGCAGTGTAAAGGCTGAGCGGACTTGGAAGAGTCGTTTATCAGGCTTAGGTTGGTTCTCGGGGAATGAGTGAGTTCGATAGACCGAAGGGAGTTGTATAGCGTTCAATACTAAGGCAGTAGCAAGCTTCGTTCTGCAAAGAGTATAAAAGTTAGAGTAAAAGTCAATTTGTAGATTGTAAAATTGAAAACGATAAGCTATAAAGGTTCATCGTCTTGACTATATACGTAGGTGTGCTTTGTATAATCTCCTTGCTCTTACAGAGCTAGCAGATTAATAAAAGCACTTTAATCTCTTGCTCTTAAGGTGCTATAGAGAGCGTAAGATTAAAAAGAGCATATAGAAAAGCTGTGTTGTTGAGAAAAGTCTTTAGCTTACGTGCTAAGCTTACCTAAGGTATAGCCGTGCTCTATTACCTTAAGCGCCAAAGTAAAAGCATTTTTTTCTTTTAGCAGCTTAGCAGATTATTGATTGTAACACTATTTTCTTCTTCTTATGCTTCGTTTTTGAAGCTTTTTTTTGCTATGCTAAAAGCCTTTTTTTCTAACAGTACCACACAACGTTTTAACTTTGCAGTATTTATTAACTTGTTTAAGAACATTATGCCTGTTGCTTGCTAAAGCTGTTGTTTTGCAAGCTTAGTTTGCAAAGTGCATGTTTGTTTAAGACAGTGTAATAAATGTAATTGTTAAAGTCTTAAAAACTGTAATATTTAGATTTTAAAAAATAAATAGGTGCTTATTTGTTAAGAGCGCGAGTGTCTTTAGGCTTAGCTAGAAGTAGTAAAGAAAAAAGCAGTAAAAGTTAAGCAAGCGCTGCGCGAAAATGCAAAGCGTGCAGCGAAAGCAATCGCAGTTAAAAAAGCAAGTATCTTGTTGCTAGAATAGCAAAAAGCAACTGCAAGTTTTTCTAATAGTCTAGCAATGTTTTCTTTTACCTAGAGTGCGTTAGATAGCCTTAGTAACGAAGTGTAAAAAAGCAACGTTTTGTTGTACTTAACTAGTTTTAACAATACTGTGCTAAGATCTAGTAGCAGTTTGTAAAGTTTGTATTTAGTTTCTATGTATTCTCGCTATCTAGGTAGCTTAACTATTTAACTAGGTATTTTTCTTAGTTGTTTACAACTTAGTGTGCGATAATCTTTTTAACTTTAAATTTGTCTTTTTTTTTAGTTTTATAGCGAAAGGTTCGCTAGAGTAGCGTTTGTAAGTTAGCTAGTTTTAACAAGAATATGTAAAATACTAGGTAGATCTTTGCGTCTTTAAGCAAGTTTAATTTGTAATTAACTAAACTTCGTTGTTTTAATATTAAAAATAGTTTAACTTTGACGTTGTCTAGACTCTTGCTTAGTTGTTTTGTGCGCAAATTCTTTGTAAAAAGATAAACTCTATTCTCTTTCTTTAGCTAAAGTGCTATTTTTTGTTTTTAGTTAACATATAAAATGCTTTAGCGTTGCGCTATTTTAAGTTTACTTCGTAGTAACTTATGTACTTTTTTAAGCTTTTTTACTATTTTTGTAGCAGTCTTAGCTTTCGCGCTTAAAAGCGTTTTTTTAAAGAAATGTAAGTGTTTCTTGTAATTCGCGTAGTACAGTATTTGTTTTGTAAACTCAAACAACTTGTTGTTATACGCTAATTGTGCTATTAGTAGAAGCTTTACTTAATTAGTTTGTTATTCGTTGCTGTATATTCTTAGATATGTTTTTATAGTTTAATTTGTTCTTTTTATTTGCTCGTTTGTTTGTAGATAGTACGCTATTAATAGCTTGCGTTTTGTTTTAATTGCGGCTAACAAAGTTGTTTAATAGTTCAATGTAAAGAGCTTGTTTTTGTTACTAATAATCAATTTAAGTATTTTATAGTATCGAATAAGTTGATTTAAAAAAATGAATTTTAGTTGTTGCGCAGTGTACGTGTTCTTAAAGAGTATTATTTTTACGTACTTAGTAAATTAGTTAACTATAACTATAATAGCGTTGTAGGCTATTCCTATAGCAAGGTCCTTTAACAAAAGCAATTCTGTTACGAAATTTATAAAGATATTAGTTTAAAGCTTATCTAGTAGCTCTAAAGCTTGCATTTCTTCGTAAAGTGCGTAGGTACTATGTTTGTTCTTTTAATAGTTTGCACATTTCTTGATAATTGCAGTAACTTTGTTTTTTATTCTGCTAAACTCGTAGTTTTGCTTGATAAGTTTTATTGTTCTTGTAATTTTAAAGTAACTGTAAACTAGGTTATCGTAATATTGTTGTATAACTGCTTTTTGCAATTTTTTTAAAACTATAATTGCAGTTTTTAGAAGCACGTTTAGCGTTCTCGCTAGTTCTAGTAATTCGTTTTAGTTAACCTTAAGTATCGCAGTGTTAATAATTTTCTTTGTTTTAGCAATATTGTGTTGTTAACTAAGAGCGTTAGCTTTGCTGTTATTTTTTTTTAGTGTGTACACAATTTTAAACTTGTACTAGCCTAGCATTTCTAACTATCTAACTTATTTTCAGTTAAGTACTTTAGTAGTTGTAAAATTAACTAAGTTTTTATAATTCGTAAATATTGTAAGTTTTAAGTAGCTTTCTGCGTATATTCTCTAATGCTGTAAGTATGCAACAATAGCTAGCAGCTCTTTGTTATGCACGTTGTATTGTTCTTTAAGTTCTAAAAACTTACGTAAGTAGTAAGCAATAGAGTGCTATTTGCCTTTGTGCAATTAACTAGCATATTTTTCTAGCGCAAAATCTAACGCGTTGGTTTTAAAGCGTAAAAGTTGTTTTGCTTAAAATATTCAAAAGCATAGTAAACTAATGCTTGCGTTTTTAAGCTATTAGAAAGCTTTTTCTGCTTTTTTGCTTTATGCGAAAGCTGTATTTTTTCGCGTAAGCTTTGTTAAAAGTATAGCAATTTTTAAGTAATTTTTAATAAACTGTTAGTTAAAGTTTAGAAACTCTAAAAAGAATTGTATTTTCTTAACGTTCTTAAGTTGCAGCTATTTTTTAACTACTTTGATTTTGTTTTCGCTTATGCGTACTCTGTTTGCTTCTACTATATATTCAAAAAATACAACTTCGCGCTTGTAAAATTCGCACTTTTTTAGTTTAAGTTAAAAGTTAAACTTGTTAAAGTACTTTAGCACTGTTTTGACATGTTCAACATAGTTCTTTTAAGTTTTAAAATAAATAAAAATGTTGTTTAGATAAGCAACGACAAAGATATCTAAATGCATTTTTAACACGTTGTTAATAAGTTTTTAAAAAGTTGCTAAAGCATTTGTAAGCCTAAATAGCATAACAGTGTATTTGTAGTATTTGTATCTCGTTTTAAACGCTGTTTTCTATTCTTTACTTTTTTTAATTTTAATAAAGTAGTAACTATCCTGTAGGTTAAGCGCTGTAAAGACTTTTGCGTAGAATAATCAATTCTATAATTCTATAATGTTTAGTAGAGAGTATTAATTTTTAACTGTAATGTTGTTAAGTTTTTAATAGTCAACACATAGTCGTAGTACGCTGTTTTTTTTTTAGTACAAAAATAATTAAGTATTTTGCAAGTAACTGTAATAGTCGTATGTAACTTTTTTTTAAGTTATTTTTAATGTAATCGCGAAGTGTGCTTAACTTTTTTTCTAATAGTCTATATATTAAGCTAAAAGTTAGTTGCTTTCTTTTTTGTAAAACGATTTTGTAGTTTTAAAGTTTGTATTCTAGTAATGCTTTTGCATCTACTACTTTTTAAAAAAAATGTCTAAACTTTTTATACTCGTAAGGTATTTTTAAAAGTGCGCTAATTTTTTTTTTTACTCTAACTTGTTAATCTAAAAGCTTTAAGTTAGTATTTGTTAAGTTAGACTTTTGCATTCTAAAGCTGTTCTTTGTTAATGCAATTATATTAATTGTTTTTTTATTTACTATTAAACTTTGCTAATGCGCAAGCATAGTGTTAGAAGCGCTAGTTTTACAACACTCTAGCAAAAGCGTGTTTTTTTTCTAGTTAATCTAGAGATTGTGCTTTCTTAACTAAAAAAGTCTTAAAATAATGTCGTAGATAGCTAGTCTAAAAACGTTAAAAGCTAACTTCTTTTAGTATTGTTTAATGTGCAATAGTACGTTACTTATTTTGTGTATAACTACTAGTTGCGCTTGTATAAGCTATTTATTAGCACTAGCAAGTAGATAAAGCTGTTGTTTCTCTAGTAGGTATAAACCGGCTACAAATACTGCTTAAGTAAAAACAAAGTTATTCTATGCTTCTATGTCGATTAAAGCTTTTATCAAGTAACTATTAAGCTTTACTAAGAGCTTAATCTATTTCGCTAGGTTAATTACGTTAATATGTCTAACTTTAAAGTTAAGCGTTGCTAGCCTAAAAAAAACTTCGTACTAAATTTGTTAGCTTTTTTAAAAGTCTAATGCTGTGCGCAGTTAGAGTGTAAGCAGGTTTGCTATTAAGCTTAAGTACAGTTGTTGTTTACAAGCATTTGCATTGCAAGCAGTTTTGCTAAGTTATTTTTTCTAAAGAAGTGCAATATGCCGCGTTTGTTTTATAAGTAGTATTTGCAAGTGTTGTTTTTGCAGTTAAACTACTTTTAAAAGCAGAATTAGCTTTTTCTTTTAGAAAACTATTCTGTGCCTTGCTTGTTAGAGTAATAAGTAAAACAGTAGTCGTAAAAGCACACTATTTATAACATTTTCGCGTGTTCTAGATTCTAGTAGTTTAAGTAGTACTATAGTTTGTAAGAGTTCGCGTCGTTGCGTTTCTTTTTAAAGCATTGTTAAAATTCTTTTGCTACTTTGTCGTGCTAGTGTTCTTTAGTAGCCAATTTGTTTAGATTTAAAAGTAAAATGTTTTCTTTAAAGCGTTTTGTTTTTTTAAGCTTTTAATAGATTCCTTGTTTGTTTTTCTTTGTAAGCTATTAGTTAAGCTTGTTAAAATATTTTTACACTACTTCGTTGTAATTAAGTACATTGTCTTAAAATAAAGTGTTAGATTAATAAATTCTTCGTACTCGTTTTTTTCTAATAATCTAATTCTAATGTTTTGTAGTATTTGGTAGGTTTAGTTGCTTATCTAGTAACTTATATTTTTCGTTTATTAAAGAGTTAGTATTGTTACAAAGCAATTTTTCTTTAGCTAAACCTATTCTTTTAGGTAACTATTCTTTCTAATTCTTAACATTTATAAAAGTAATTACTTTTTATTCTTTATTAATACTAGTCGTAGTATTAGATAGTACGTTTAACTGTTGAACAACTTTGTTCTTTTAGTAACAGTTGCTAGAGATGTAGCCTAGTTTGCTACAATTATAGCAAGTCCTTGTTTTCTTGCTATACTTTAATTGTTTGTTAATTAGTTTGCTTTTGTTAAAGTTGTTGAGGTGTATAAGTTTGTATTTTTAAGCTAAGTTGTATACGCTTGCTAGGCGCAAGTGTTAAGTTTGCACTTAACGCTAGCTAGTGTTAAGTATATAACTTCTATTGCTCTTTAGTACGTAGAACTTTGCTTTGGCTCGCGTTTTAATCGCAAGTTTGTACAATTTATTGTTAAAGCAGATTAATTTTTTAATTAGGTTGTCTAAAGTGTCTGTAGCTGCTCTAAAGCGCATTAGTTTTGTTTTAACATTATTTTTTAGCCTTTGCTTGTACATGCGCATAAGTGCTTTGTTGTTCTAGTTAGTTTAGATAAAGTACTGTTAAAACAGGTTAGCGTAGTTTCTAGCTAACTTAGTTTAGCGCATTTGTTAAATAGTTTTTTCTGCGATAGCAAGTTTGTTAGCAATTGCATAAAATTGTTGCAGCTTGTTTTTAAACACAGCGCGATTTTTAAACATGCGTGTAATTATGTCTTTGTTGTTGTTACTATTTAAGTACTTCTTTAAGTAAAGTTAAACTTACTTAAAAGCTATTCTTTTTATGTAAAAAGCTATTAGAGATGCCTTGTTAACGTCGTTGACATAGTTATTTTCAAATTTAAAGAAAAAGTCGAACTAGAGTAACTAGTTCTCTAGCTTTAAGCGATTCTTATAGTAAAAGTTAAGCTTTGCTACTTTCGTACTGCTAGTGCGAGTATAAAAAAAAGTAGTTATTAAAGTATTATTTATTTTAAAAGTTTTTAATATGTAAAAGCTAAGCGAACTTAAAAAAGTTGTTTATTAAGCTTAAGTTAGTTCTTAGAGAATAAGTAAGTTTAATAGACTAAAAGAAGTTGTATAGCGTTTAATACTAAGGCAGTAGCAAGCTTCGTTTTGCAAAGAGTATAAAAGTTAAAGTAAAAGTTAATTTGTAGATTGTAAAATTGAAGACGATAAGCTATAAAAGTTTATTGTTTTAACTATATACGTAAGTGTGCTTTGTATAATCTTCTTGCTCTTACAAAGCTAGCAAATTAATAAAAGCACTTTAATTTCTTACTCTCGAGGTGCTATAGAGAGCGTAAAATTAAAGAAAGCATATAGAAAAGCTATGTTGTTGAGAAAAGTTTTTAGCTTACGTGCTAAGCTTACCTAAGGTATAACCGTGCTTTGTTACTTTAAGCGCTAAAGTAAAAGCATTTTTTTCTTTTAGCAGCTTAGCGGATTATTGATCGTAATAGGCAGCTACTTCTTAATGGATTTTTTTAACTACTGCGAGGCCTATTGTATACTACTTGCAGTATTTCTACTTTATTCAACTTACACGCTTTAAGCGCTTAACGTTGTTATATTCAAGCTACTTTTTACTACCTACACTACTAAGCTTACTACTTACTTCTAGCGCTTTCAAAAACTGTTACTAGTTACAAAAAGCAACTTTTTTCTACTATTCTAGAGGTCCTAGCTTATCTCGTTTAAAAAAGAAACTATACTTAAGTTCTTTGAAGCTACTAGAGTCTAGCCAATAGATGCGAACGTAATACTCAAACGCTTTACTCTAAAGCCTTTAGACAAAAGTAAACAACTTTTAACTTTTAAAAATACTAGCTAGCTTTAGATAGAGCGTTTTATACGCTTTGCAATCAAAGATACTACTATAGAAAAGTTAAAAAAGCTAGCTAAGCTAGTTTATTACATGCAAGTTTAAAACAAGCTTTTTAAACACAACGACAAGAACCTTAAAAACGCTCTTAAAGTTAAAAAAAAGCACAATAAAAAAAGCAAAGTACTTAACTTGCAGCAAAAAGAAGAGTATTACGGTAGCGCTGTTTTTTACTTACTGCGTAAGATAAGAGAAGCACGCTTTTAAAAAAGCGTAAAGCAGTAGTTAGAATGCAAAGAGCAACTTTAAAAAGCTAACACTAAAGCTCTTAAATAGGCTGCAAAGCTATACAAAGAAAAAATCGCAGAGAAAAAGCGTGTAGCGCGAGAAGAAGCTAAAGTTCAAAAAAAGCAAAAGAGAGCTGCGAAGGCAGCCGAACGCGTTGCTAAAATTAAAGCCAACAACACTAAAAAAGCTATACAACAGTTTTAATTAAGCAAGCGCAAGATTTTACAAGTAACTTTATCTAAGCCTAAGCGCTAGCGACGCGTTGGTAGTGCTGCAGCTCGTGCAGCGTCTCTAGAAGCTGCACTAGCTGCTTCGCCTATAATTAGTCGTTGCAGCTGCATAATCAACTTTTCGCACAAATATAAATAGTACAAATTCATCGCAAGCATAACTTTATTACTTTTCTACGAAATCTCGTAATAGTAGTTATTGTAGGTAATTTAATAACTTTATTTGTAAAACGGTAGTTATGTTGTTTAGGCGCGCATTTGGCGTTTCCGCGCATACAGTGCCCGTGCGCCGAATAAGCCGGTACAGCTAATAAGCTACTTCGCATCAAAACATATGCATTATCTCAACTTTAACGCGTCGCATCTCTACTAACATGAACTTAATTAAGGCTGCGATTGAAGCAATTGAATTGCGTAAAGCTAGTACATTTTTCTTTTACCGCAAAGTTGCGCAATAGTTTAGTGTTAATTGCACTACACTATTGCGACGGCATAAAAGTAGAACGTAGTTTTATACAGCTGCATTAAAACAACGGCAACTACTTAACCTACAACAAAAGCAAGAACTTGTAAAGTACATAAAAAGATGCACAAAGCAAAGCTTGCTACTAACAAAAGAAATAGTACAAAATTTCGCTAGCGCAGTTGCAAAATAGAAAGCTTTACATGCGTAGGTTTCGCGCTTTCTACATTGCTATAAAGCCGAGCTTACTACCAAATAAAGCGCTAAAATTAATTGCAATCGTTACTAAGCTAACTTACATAAGAAATACAACCTATACTTTCAACTACTGCATAAAAAAATGCAAGAGTACAACGTTAAAGCGCGCAACACCTATAATATAGATAAAAAAAGCTTCTTTGTTAGCATTACTACACGCTCAAAACGCGTTTTTTCTAAAGCAGTTTAGTAGGCAAAACTGCGTACGGCAGCTATACAAGATAGCAATAGAGAATAGATTACGCTTTTAGCTTGTGTTTGCGCTAATAGTAAAGCGCTGCCGCTTGCTTTTATCTACGAAAGAAAAGCTAGCTTGCAATTAAGCTAGGTTAACGACGTTGAAGCTAGAAAACACTAAGTATTTATAGCCAACTCAACTTTAGGATAAACAAATAACAATATCGAATTAGTTTAGCTTAAGCAGCTGTTTGAGCGCTACACAAAGCAAAAAGCGCGCTAGCAATAGCGCTTCTTTCTTGTTAACAGCTATAGCAGCTACTTTACGCGCGAGTTTATAAACTTTTGCAACGCTAATAAAATTCTACTAGCTGTTTTTTCTCTTTATTTAACTTACACTTTACAGCTGCTTAATGTAGTATTGTTCTTTTTTCTTTTAAATTACTACTTGCAAGAACTTAACTACTACTTACACCAATTGCAAAAGCTTATTAGCGTTAAAAAAAGCAACTTTTTTCTAATATTCTAGTTAGCGTAGAGCACTACAATAAGAAAAAAAACTATACAAAAAAGTTTTAAAGCTACAAGCGTGTAGTTAATAGATGCAAAGGTTATACTTAAACGCTTTAACACTGCTACTTTAAATTAAAATAAGAATATAAAACTGCAAGAGCTTAGTAATAGAAATAGTTGAAATGATATACGAAAAATTCTAGACGCTGCGGTTCTAAATAAAGCAAAAGATAAAGCTAAACGCTTTGCTAGTACATTACACTCTCTACAGGTTTAAAACAAGCTACTTTACTACGAAAACAATAGCCTCCGCGCGGCACTTACTACTAAACGAAAGCATAAAAAAAAGAGTAAAAGTCTTAGACTTACAGCAGCGCAAGGAGTACTATAGCAGCGCTGTACTATAGAGTCCTCGCAAGATCTAAGAAGCTTAAGTGCGCGAAATAGTCAAACAACACAAAGAGAAGCAGAGAAAACTCTAGAAAACTTACTAAAAAGAGCTCAAAGCTGCAGCTACACTATACAAAAAGCAGATAGCAAAAAAAGCAAAAGCGCTGCGACAAATTGCAAAGGAGCGTGCTAATAAAAAGCAGAAAGCGAAGGCTGCAAAGCTAGCCGCCGCGCGCGCGCTTAAAAAGCAGCAACGCGACGCTGCAACTTTACAAAAATCTTGCGATACACTAAACAAAAACAAGCAAGCAGCTTTACGCAGCGCTGTAGCAAAATTTACAAAAAAGCGTCGTGCTGTAGGTGCTGCAAGTAGTGTTAATGCTGCATTTCTGCTACCGCAGCTTCTACCTAAAACCACCACGCGAGGCCGCCAAATCAAGGTACTACAAAAATTCAAATAGTGCAAAAGATGCGCAAGCCTCTATATAGTAATACACTAGAAAATCTTATAATAGTTAAATTAATATGTAGCTGTACAGCTTCATTTTCGCAGTTGCTAATTTTAGTTAAAGTAGCTTATTAGCTGTACTAGCTTATCTAGCGCACGAGCACTATACCGTGCTAACGCGCGTAATGCCTAGGTTCGCGTAATGCCTTACTAACTTTCAAAAACCGTTTCAACTACTTACTTTCAACACGCGATATCTTAACTACTATAGCTCTAATTAATAACGCAATTGTAGCGTTTAAATTGCAAAGTTTTAATGCAAAACTCTTTCTGCAGGCAATTTCTAATTAGTATAGTGTTAAGCGATTGACGCTAAAGCGGCGCGTACGAGGTGTAACACGCTCAAAACAAGTTAAAGCAGCTACTCAACAACACTTTAACCTACAACAAGAGTTAGAGCTTTGCGCTTATATTAAAGACTTAACAAAGCAAAAGCTACTTTTTACGCAAGCTATAATTCAAAATTTTGCTAGCAAAGTAGCGAAAACGCGTGTTTCAAACGCCTAGGTAACGCGCTTTATTAACTAAAACAGCAACTATTTTATTTTTAAATAGACTTCTAGTATAGACGCTGTACGTTACTACGCTAATTTAAAGTTTAAATATAACCTATATTTCGAGCTTCTGCATAGTAAAATAGAGAAGTACAACGTTTTACCTAAGAACATCTACAATATAAACAAAAAAAGCTTTATAATAGGTATAACTAAACGCTCTAAACAAGTATTCTTACGACACTAATAAAAGCAAAAAGAAGTAACGTTAGCTTTTCAAGATAGCTTCTAGAAGTAGGTAACGCTTTTAGCAGTAGTTTGTGCTAATAGTAAAGTGTTACCGCCTAAGCTGCTATACGCTTTAGCTAACAGCACATTACAATTAACATAGGTAGCTAACATTTAAGCTAGTTAACACAACGTGTTTGTAAGCTTAACACTATTAGGTTGAAGCAATAACGACGTTGGTTTGGCATAGTTAGAGCAGGTATTTAACTGCTGTACAAAGAAAAAAGCTTGCTGTAAAAAGAAATACCGCTTCTTTATCGTCAACGGCTATAGTAGTTACCTAACTAACAACTTTCTCAACTACTGTCTTAACTACTAAATACTCTTTAGTATTATGCTGCTTTATAGTACCTATACGCTTTAACTGCTTAATGTAGTAATATTTAAGCTTCTATTAAGCTTCTATACTAAAGCTTTTACTACCTACTTCTAACAAAGCCTTAAGCGAGTTCTAATACGTAAAGGCAACTTCTTTCTACTATTTTAGAAAGCCTAAAGTGCTTCGTTCAAAAAGGCTACCGTACTTAAGTTTTTTGAAGCTACTAGTATTTGGCCTATAGATTGAGAGAAAATACTCAAACGCTTTACTAATAAAGCTTTAGATAGAGCTTTACGATCGTTAGCTTTTACTAATAAGAATTAGATCTATATAAAGCGCCTTGTACGAGCTGCAGTTACTAACACTAGCGCAAAAAAGTCGAAGCAGCTCTCTCAATTAGTACACTATCTTTATGTACAAAATAAGCTGCTTTACTATAAAAACTAGAGCTTAAAGACTGCCCTTACTACTTACAAGAAGCACAAGAAAAAAGGCTCTGTCTTTAACTTCCAGCAGCGCAAGAAATATTATAGTAGAGCTATTATGTAGTTGCTGCGGAAGATCTAAAAAGCAATGGCTCGTAAAGTAGTCAAGCAGCGTACGAAGAAAGAGCTAAAGTTGCAAAAAGCAAACACTAAAGAGCTTAAAGCAGCTGCTACCTTGTACAACAAAAAAATCGCAGAGGAGAAGCGTGTAGCGCGAGAGAAGCTCAAAGTTAAGCGCGATCGTGAGAAGGCTGAAAAGGCAGCTATCGCGGCAGCCAAAAAAGCAGAACTCAACACCAGAAAAGAGCTTCAGACTGCCCAATTTAGTAAGCGCAAGGCCTTACGAGTATCCTTATCTAAGGATAAGCCTTAGAAACGTATGCGCGTTGCTGCAGCTCGCGCGGCGTCACCTGAAGCTGCACCAGCTGCTCCACCCAAGGTGAACCGCCGCGGCCGCAGCATCAACGTTCCATCTAAATATAGATAAAACAAGTTGTACAATAGCCTTATTGCAATCGCTCTACTAAAAAATCTCGTAATAATAGCTATTGTACGTGTTGTTATAGGCTCAAGTTTGTGGTGGTGAGCATGTTGGTTGGTGGGGCATTACGCGAACCCGGGCATTACGCGCGTTAGCACGGTACCTACCGGTAGCGCGCACGGACACGGTATGCTTAAGAAGGATCACCCCACCACTCGTGCGTGTCGCCAGCATCACGCCAACGCGCTTGCATTGCAGGAGCAAGGTCAGCCTGTTATCTCTCCTACGACAGTAGATGGCAGCTCAAGTGCATGCACAGGCAAAGGGAAAGAGTCAAAGCTGCTGCGCGAACTAGCAAAGATAGGCATTAGAAGCTCAAAGCCGTCTGCAAGATGAGGACGAAAGGTTCTGCGTGTTTATACTAACTACTCTAAGCTAGGTGTTGTGTTGCTGCAAAACTGTATATAAGCCTCTATCTCTACTTGTATCTGCTCTACAAACAGGCGTGCATAGAAAGTAGTGCGGCGTTGTGCGTGCATTAAAGTTTGAGCGAGTTATGCTTAGACCGAGCCGCTAGCCGGGCAGCTCTACCTAAGCTAGGCTGGCAGTACAGGGACCTAACATCAGCGCTGACATGATATTGCTAAGCTACTTGCGGCTTTTTTGTACGACTTGCAGCTAGCGCCCTTCGCTGTCGATCATGCTCGTAGAGCCACAGACCTGCACAACAGCGCTACAACCTAAGATGCTATAGCAACTTGCTTAAGATACACTCTTTGTACGTCTCTATATAGCCTAACAGACTCTTAGACATGTGCACTAACCCTCTAGTGCAACCAAGGCTGTTCGAGGCGAGGCTAGCGTGCATGCCGGCGATGAACTGTGGTATTGCTCGCCACGCAGGAATCTTTTGGCGGCGACATAAAGTATAGGGAAAGCTTAAGGGTCGAGGTTTGTATCCCGAGATTATCTACGCCTCTCAGCAGTGGTGGACTTTGTTGTAGTGAGGAGCATGACCGGCATGCCGCCACGCAGGTTTTTCCGCCACACATGGAGGGATAGTAGTCTGCTAACTTCTGTCATGGATATTGTTTCTGCTCCACCTGTCCGCGAGAAAAGTTAGATGAGCAAAGTTAGCCATCTTATACTCTTATGCGCATTGGCTGTAGCAACGCTAATAACGTAAAGACTGATAACACCAGGGCGCCTGTGTAAGACATTGTATGCGCCAAATGTCTGCAGGTTTCTGCATCTTAGAGTGCAACTCCTTACTTGTGGGTGGGGTGACGCTCGAGCACAGCCATAAGCCACATGTGGCTTGACGTAAACAAAATAACGTTACACCACAGTCATCATGTGATTCGAAGTACCGGCCAGATTGGCAATCAAGTATGAATATGCGCGCCATGATCGTACTATAGTAGTGCATTTAGAAGCGTAAGCAGAGTTAACTCATTTATTTAAGAGATGAGTAGCAGTTAGTAGTCGCGCTGTGTAACGTAGGTCTATATTTGTGCTATTATTATTCTTCAATATCAAGCAACGCACACACCTTTTTTGCCGGACGAAAAAATTACAATGTTCGTCTAGATGTATCTGGTAGTGAACTATAGCCCATTAGGCTGTAGTTCAGTTGAACGAAACATAGGATGAGGAGGGTGGAGGCATTCCGTGCAGAAAGTATTGCTCTTCCCTCAGAGCCTCTTTAGCATCTTCATACCTCTTTGCCAAGGAGGACAGATGGTACAGCAGATCCAGAAATTCTTTGTCATGAGTGATTGCCGGCTGGTATTCAAGCAGATACCAATCGATCTGAGCATCATAGACTCCGAATTCCTCAAACGCACTAACGTACTCGGTCCATTTGAGCCGGGTCCGTTCTGGCCAATTGGCTAGATTGCCGCCTTGCTCCTCCGAGAACAACACTGTACGGCAGTAGGGGCAGGTGCTATTGCCATCCATCACCCATTCGCCGAGGCATACTTCTCCGATGATATGTCCACAGGCCGTTTTGACAGCCGGCTCGGTCATGAGCTCATCGGAGTATTCAGCGCCGTATGAGAAGTGGCAGACGTAGCATCGCGAGTCGGGCTTCGCAAGCGACCGAGCTTCGTCTGTGCATGGAGTCGCGTAGTCGCGGAGCTCATGTGTACGAGATCCATGTGACCTGCAATAATCAATGACACCTTGGGGAATTCTATACGTCAAGGATATAGGATCTTGATGAACCTTCCGAGCAAGAGTGGTGGAACTGACCAACCGTTTGAACATATCACACTCCAGAGGCGTGTAGGTATCATCGAGGTTTAGATACCGCTGTCCATTGACATCATTCAAAGGATTGAACAACTCTAGCGGGTCATATCGTGTCAAGATGTTCGCTTCAAGGTATGGCTCTTCGTCGTTGGCTTTCTTTTTTTCTAGCCACAAAAGCCGAGCTGCGATAACACGGCTGCTTTGAGCTATGCGAGAATTTTTGTACGGTTTCTGGTACATATCACAGGGGTCCGGGAACTTTATCAGAGGTTCCTTTTGCGCGCGGTAGTCTAAAGTCCGCGTAAACATTGCGATTGCTTTACACATTTTGAATGCCTCGTTTATGACTGCCGGTTCTTCGCGATACTCAGCAGCGAGCACTGCAGTGTTGGAACGTACAACGATTCGACGCATGGAATTGACGCAATTGACCGCGTTCTCTTCATCAAGTGTTGTTAGATCTTGAGATGCGGCCCAATTAAAGAGTTCACAATCATCATGATCTAGGATCGGCGCGTGCAAGCCCAAGGCTGTGGCGACTCGGTAGACTATCGAACGTGCCTCGTCTTGAAGATCTCCGAGGGGACTTCGAGCACGGTCCGCCAATGCGAGGTCCCCTAGGCCCTCAATCTGTATAGAAGGAGCGTTGGTGGACATGCTGTTTGCGAGACTGATAGGTATCAAGTGTGAAGTGTTGGCCTATGGTGGAGAGTCTGACAAGTATGAGCTGTTGGTGTGTGGTAGAGAGTCTGATGGGTATGAACTAATGCTATGCGGTGGGATGAGGAAGGTTAAATAGTAGACGCAAGCAAATAACATACATTGTGAATAAAGGCCATGTTATACGCGATAACAGCATTGTTCGTGAACTTCGTCGAAGGTACGGTCTTTCATAGATTTTTCAAAGTGATCGTCGAAATAAATGTCTTGTCCGTTTCTCAGGTGCGGTAAGCTGACAAGTTGTCCATGAGAAACAATGGCCTAAGAAAGTGAACATTCGATAACAGATACGTCCTGTGTAATTCATGTTTTTCTTCTCGCCTGACATTTTTCGTACCTAGAATCGTTTTTGTAGACTCGTTAATAGCCCTCAGGGTCCTGCAAGCTTGATTCTAAATACTTTGTTGGTGCTCCTAACCTCCAGCAGAGCCATGCTCGTTTAGCCCGATTTCGTTGTTGTACAGAGCAAGTTGATCGAAAAGAGAAGATTGGTGCATAGATCATGCGTTGCCAGAAGCAATTGTCTCAAAGAGATGTCCTTCCACAAATGCAGACCTAAGTTTTCATGCCCGCCTCTTGCCACTCAGCCCTCAACTTCTTCCATAGCTGCTCTCCAAACCCCAACGCTTTCTTCAACGGCTTCAGGTCATTGAGTTTGTTATCCAACTCTTCTTGCTTGGTGTTATAGTCTTCCGCATCTTTCTGTTCTAAGAGTTCTTTACGCAAAGCTTCGAGAGCTGTCTCTTCGCTCATCATTCGCTTGATCGCAAGCCAGCATTCCGAGTTCTTCATCCAAACGGCCTTCTTGAGCTCATGACAGGACGCGTTGAACCGCACATGGTTTTGGAGTTCGCGGGATGGTGGGGCCAAGTCTCTGCCAGTGATTTGAACTCGGCATATAGGGCAGGTCCGGTGTGGATATCTTGCTGGGTCTGTGAGCGGTGTATCGATCCATAGCTCAAGGCAGGATTTGCCGATTATGTGACCACAGAACTTGATCTGAACAGGATAGTCGGCAATCAGATCCTCAAGCGTGAAGGATGAGAAATCCAGGTGCGAGTTCTGACATATAGGACAGGAACGGTCTTCGTCACGTTTGAGCGTGTTCAGTGAGACGGCGCAGGTGAAACCATCCACTTTGGAAGTTCGTGATTTATTCGCCACCGCCTCGCGCGCTTCCACCAGATCCGGAGTTATCGTATGTTTTGCTTGCCACTCCATGTGCTGGTTTGCTCGCTCATGGACATCGCGAAGCCTACTAGCATGGTTTCCGTGAACGATAACAGCAAGTGCCACCCGAATCTGCTGCGTCGCGTCTTCACCATCCGTCAACACCATGTATAGCTCTTGAACCTCTGACCATTTGTCGCGATCGGTCTCGATAGCGAACCGGAAAAGAGGAAAGAAGTATCCCCGGCCGAGCGTCTCGTGGTATGCAATAACCGCGAAGAGCCACGCCTGTGCCTGCTGCATCTCGTCGAGCTGAACCTGTAGAGGAGCGGATTGGAGGCGGAATCCGATATCGGGCTTGTAGCGCTTCCATGTGTCGCCCAGCATGTGAATGTCTTGGGTTGTGTACGCATGTTTTGCTTCGCGCACGAGCTTATATATGCCGTCCAAGGTGCGGAAGCGGCGCCTGACTACTCTGTACACTACCATATAGTTAGCGATCATAGTTGACCAGAGCTCATGGTGCCTCTGAGGAGAGCTATTCGGCTCGGTTACTCACCCGCTGCAGTCGCTGGTACATCTGCCGCCCGCACAAGGTCGTTTTCGATAGAATCTGCCATAGTTTAAGGCAAGGTTGTGTTGTGGGTTGCGCTTAGCTTCAAAATTGCTGAGTTGGGCGTGTATTCAGAAAAATCGATTTCGGAGGTGAATGCGGTCGCCCGCCAACCACGTAACCGCTTCGGTGCAACTCACAGGAAGCCCGTTGCAGTGAAGCTGGCTGTACGTCATACAAACCGAGGGTGTTTGCTATTTGGTGATGGTAGTGAGCGACTTCCTGGTGCAGCCTCGCCGCCTTGGCACGAACACTTCATTTTTGTAGCGGTTGAGAGTGCGGCCCCACAAAACGAACCACCCACTCAGCTCACGCTGAAATCAACAAGATTCCCGTCGCTATGAGCGCACAAAGATTTCTCTGTCAGTACAAGTGGTGGTTGAGGTTCATTAATGGAAGTTCTTTTACAAAGTCATGCGGCGAGCATACTTTGCAGATACTGGACAACACACTAAAGGGAAGGGTTATTCTTTCAGCATCAAGAGCTGACAGAGCCACATAAACTCTATGGGGTATCAGCGCGTACTAGTTCGTTAGTCGCGTAGGACTGCTAGTGTCATTCTGAAAAGCGGTAAGTCGATCTTGAAAGCGAGTATGTACTATGGCACATCTTTTGGTTTACACCGCTTCAACAACAGGAAGACGAACATTCAACAAACACATCCAAAAAGCTGTGTCATGCTTTTTGTTTGTGCGTGATGCATTGCAATAGCTGCGAAATGTAGCGATAACTGTTATACACATCGATTGACGGTGGTGAACATAGACTCCTTACGTTGGTTGTTGGAAGATGCACTGTCCGGGGTAGACCTGCACTCCGTAAGCTTCTGAGAGAAGTAATCATCATGGAGCCAAATCTGATTAGCCTCAAGGTAAGCTTGGTGCCTCGATTGGTTTGATGTCTTCTTTGCTGTGTCTCTGGTCCGGAGTCTCA
This sequence comes from Massariosphaeria phaeospora, assembly GCA_011032825.1. Classification (NCBI taxonomy): domain Eukaryota; kingdom Fungi; phylum Ascomycota; class Dothideomycetes; order Pleosporales; genus Massariosphaeria; species Massariosphaeria phaeospora. The sequence goes on along the minus strand of JAADJZ010000031.1, from coordinate 261,717 downwards.
CTTCGTAAAACTTCTGGGCCGTTGCCCAAGACATGTACGTTTGCCAGCCAGTAAGCAGAACTTTTCCGTATACAGTAAGTAAGCCCATGCGCCATACTTGGCAGAAGAGCGAGCGTTGAAATCTCTGTTGCGGCGCGGCACAGAGATCGTGTGGTGTTGAAAAAAAGTCGAGTAATGGAACCAATTGGAGCTTGATTTTGGGAGGCGTTTACTTGAACTCAACCTAGGGTTCCACGTCAGCAGGAGGACCAGATCGTATTCAGATTGCACTTCGTATTCAATCACATTGGCAGACTCTCGTCCTTATACTCGCCAGCTCTGCTTGATCACGTCAATGCGGTAGAGCTGGTGGCGCTGAAATAATCAGCGCTAGAGGCTCACTGCGGCTCCACTAATCACATCAGTGTCTTGGTCTGTATCTGCATATCATAGCGGGTAGTGAGCGTAAGCTGTGGGTGATTATACCTGCTGGTGTGGCTTCTAGAAGCTTGTGGAGGATGCCCGTCCCTGCGTCGGCCCCGGCATGAAGCTTCACAGTCAGCGCATCGTACCGGGACCATCCTTCGACAGGCAGGCCGAAGCGATGCAAGATCTGGAATCCCATCATCCTTCTAGAAGCTTGAAGGGCGGTGGTCATTAGGCGCGGGAGTTTGTCGTCCCGTCTGGTGTCAGATGGAAAAATGGGGGGCGCTAATCTGAACGGGCGGAGCCGGAGCCGCTAGCGGAGCCGCTAGTGGAGCCGTCATCGGTTGGGTCTCGCAGACGGCCACCACGCCATCAACCTTCCATCAACGACCTGTCTTTACATCGAAACCTTCTGGAGCTTATTACGACTGGTAGCATCTTCTCATAAAGAATGTGGAGATCACCGCGGTCACTGCAAAGTCTTGGCCCCTGCATGTCTAGATCCACACTAATTCGGATTGTCTCTACTCCTCTTAACAGACCATCTACACGTACCTTGACGGGATTTTACAGGCTACATCCTGGGTGACATAAGCAACTTCGACCCCTGTTCTGCTCCGCAATGCTCGTGTTACCCAGTCACGCACATTAGCGAGTGCACCATCAGCCGCAAGGAACATTTCTTTTCTGTTCAGTCTTTCCTACCAAGGCCATGACAACGAACTGCTGATGGCTGTTCGGTTCATTCTTAGTTCTCAGCGAATTGGCCGCCTTCCAACACCACTTGTGAGTACGAAAGCTATTAATTCAATCCCGAAAGAGTGGTTACTCGGGGGTGTCGGACAACTCCTCAAGGCAGGCGCTCAAAATGTTTTCTATCCCAATAGGGCTGTCTTGAGCGACCGTATGCCGGTTGGTGGCTTCCTGCGCACCCTCGTGAAGCATCGACAGTTATGGAGGGCCGAGATGTCGTGGTCCATACGTGGCTGACGGCCTTTAGCTTCCTTCACCGCATCCTACCAAGTTCGTATCCGCTAAAGAGAACGGTTCAACAGTATGCTCGAGTTGTGGTTGGTCGGACTGTGCTCCGCGTCAAGCAGCATTGACCATGCGGCTTATCCTATTTCTTAGGACGGATGTGTGGCTGATTGCTCGACTACATATTGACACATACACAAGCAGGCTTGGCGTGACGGGCGTGCTTGATACCATGTTGATGCCGGTATCAACGGACCGGAACGACTTGAACGTGAAGATAGGAGGCGATGAAGTGGTTGTAACGGAGTCTACGGGCCGGGAAGAAGACAAAGACAAGAGAAGGACAGCCGAAAGATCAGGAAGAGAAAAGTATATAAGTCAACAGGATATCCGTCAAATGTATCCCTCACCCACCAGCAGCTTCACAACTCCAGTTTCCAGCTTCTTTAGTACCACTCCCACCGCAATCAGCAAACATGTTTTCCAAAGCTTCTGCCTCCCTCCTTCTCCTCTCCACCCTCGTGCCCTCCGTTCTAGGCCACTCTTTCCTCGAGAAGCTCTGGGCCAGCGGCGTCGAGTATAAAGCCTGGAGCCCGAATGAAGGCTTCGAGGGTACTCCGTACCCAAGCAACACGCCTTCCTGGTACACGACCAACGTCGGCGGCAACCCGCTGAAGCCCATCAAAGCCAACACCAACGACATCATCTGCGCGCTCAACGCCACCCCCGCGCAGTTCGCCGCGCCGATCAACGCCGGCCAGACCGTGACGGTCAAATGGTGGCAGGCGGGGATCCCCTTCCCCAACGCGCACTGGGGCCCCATCATCGACTACATCGCCGCGTGCAACGGCCCGTGCGCCACCGTCAACAAGGCGGACCTCAAGTTCGTCAAGATCGCGCAGCGCGGCTGGATCAACCCCACGACGTACCCGCAGGGCTTCTGGGCCACCAACCAGATGATCGCCGACAACGGCACCTGGCCCGTCCGCGTGCCCTCGAACCTGAAGGCCGGCGAGTATGTCATCCGTCACGAGCTCATCGCGCTGCATGTTGCGAACAATGCTATCGGCCAGGGCGATTACCCCGCTGATGGTGCGGAATTCTATCCTCAGTGTGTCACCATCAAGGTCCCCGGTACGGGTACCAAAGTCATTACTGGTGGCGTGGATGCTAGGACGCTCTACAAGGGCAGTGAACCGGGCCTTGCTATCAACATCCACACTACAAACATGCACTGGGACTACCAGTTCCCCGGCCCGGCTGTCTGGTCCGGTGCTTGAGCATTCACAGTATTCACGGAGGTAATGGAGATTGGGGAGTGTATCTTGCTGAGGCAGCTTTTGTTTCTACGATCGGAGCTTTAGATTTTGTGGTGGTTTGGTGTTGGTGCTAGTGTTGAGGTGTTTCCTTTATGAGAGCTCTTGACTCTTGAAAAGCAAAGGGTCTGGTTCCGACGACGGTCTTTACTTTTCTTCTTGTGCGATAGTCCTAGATCTAGTCAGATTAGTTGTTGCAATGATGTTTTTCAGTGCATACTTTCGACTTTCCTCGTGAAGACCATAGGAAGTTGCCGTAGCTAATATGACGTGGTTGCTTGATGTCTGTACTCAATTACATGGTTTACTCGCCACTTTGCTCGAAATTTCATTACCATGTTTTTCACCCATGTTCACGAAAGGGGATCTTACATATATATTGGCCCAGATTGGTTTGAATTTGCATTACAATATTAATATTATTCAGTACTTTCTGTACCCATCCCAATATCGGAAACTGATTCCAGACCACTGCTCGCAGCTGTCTAGAACGTCTCCTCAAACTCCACCGCCTTAGCCTGAGGGGTAAGCGACTGGTCGAATTCGAACTGCAGCTTGTACTCTTCACGGAGCAGCTTTACTGAAAGCAGTGCTTGCTCCGCGTCCGCGCTCAACCCGTCAATGTACCCGTGTTGCGCAATGAGCTCATCATAGAGCGCCGCAACACGTACCTCTTGGTCAGGGAACAGCTCAGTGCGACAGTACGGGCAGGTCTGCGATTCTACCACCCAGGTGCCCAAGCACTCGAGACAAAAAGCGTGGTAGCATGCATTTGTCCGAACACCGGCACGGGAAGACATTGTGTCCCTGCAGATAGGACAGTCCATGTCGGTCGTGTCTTCGATTGTCGACGCTATCTGGTCCATCGGGACTTTCTCGTGCTCGACATCGGCTGGTTGCTAGAAGCGGGCGACGATTGTAGCCTTCCTCGCTTCTATGTCGGCGACAAGTTGCTCGGCTGCCGTTAGACACATCCAGCCTTCTGGCGCGCCAAATAGCTCCAGTGTTTGCGCCTTGATATTTTTGACAATGCCCCAAGAATGGGCCCGGCTGCGGCATTGGTACAGAGCAAGGCGATACAAGAATGAGATCGTGGTTATGTTTCTCATTCGTGTTTCGAAGTCAAATTCCTCGACGAACTGAAGCTCAGGCTGTCGCCGACGCTCCCGTATAATTTTCATCAATCAATTTGACGGACTTATTGATGGACGTGGATAAAACTTCAAATGGCAGACACGCTGCAGCGTCTAGTTGCGTCAGCAGGTGGACACTACTATTGTAAGTGTCTTGTTCGTTTGCTCTCAGAGCAAAAGCCAATGACCGGGAGAGGAACTGCTGACCCTGCTCAACTAGAAAGTGTTGACTGGGATCGTATTCCTGTTCTTGAGTAGGATCGTATCGATCATCTTCGGGTAGTGATGGCTGGGATCGGAAAGCCAGACGCGACCAAGGCGCCATTCCTAGCCATTTCCAATAGTTCTGCAACGCTCGCGGCCTCCTCGACTGAATCGAAAGTGGATTTACGAGGGCTTCAATGTGGATTAGAGCGCTGTCTATCGAAAGACTCTCTGCTTCCATCTTGACGATTTGATCCATCTGATGGATGCTTTTCGGCAAGTAGGTTTCGGGAAGCGCGGATATGTTAGAGTTTCTTCTGGATATGTAGAAGAGTTTCGATAGTGGATAGGATTTTGCTATAGACATAATGGAAGAACTACGCGTATTTATGGTAGCTAGCGCCGACTGTCTTTGTGTATACACTATGCTTGTGGTTAACAGACATTGTGAAACGCTCTGGGCTCGTACTGTGCTGATAACGCACAATGCGGTTTAGCGGAAGACGGCTTAAACATACCTAGGTAGTGCCATGATCTTCTTGAGCCCAAAGGCATGGCTTTCTGATAACGAAGAAGAGATTATAGAGACCGGAGAGTAAAGAGAAGATGATATGTCATATATGGCGTCGCGAAGTCATCTCGCAGATGAACCATGATTCAGATGACTCAGCACCACTGAAGCACGATTCATACAGCGCACGCTAGAGAAAATAGTGCATGTTGCAGGCGCTGCGGAAAACTTCCAGAGCAGACCAGGTCATATACGTTATAGATAGGCAAGCATTTGACCTATGTAGAGTTAGCATTATATATCAAGTTTCAACAGACAGAGAACAGAGGTAAGGAAAGCGTCAAGTGATCTTATCAATGGAAATTTATTCATGAACAATAGTTTGATAAAGACGAGGCTGCTGTTGAAACAGATTTGCCTGTCTTGGTTTGTTTGGTATAGCCAAACAAGGCATCGAGTCACGGGGATGTAACACGAAATCTAAAGTGATTATCGTTTGTTGTGTATTTAGCCAATACAGGGCAACACTTGATTTGATTACCCAGGTGTAAAGGTTAAGCCATCAAAGCTAGGTAAGGGGCGCGGAACCGGAGCTCCCGCCTGAGCTACCATAATGTGGAGAGATGACCTGTGTAGCCTGGACCAGCAACCAAGTCCAGTCGAATCAACTTCAGCAACGCACTAAGATGCTCAGTCTGGTTTGGTAGAGTCGACACTCTGCTACAAGCGGTTGTGATGGTGGTGGTGTTGGATGGCCGTCGTGCCCGTATAATTGAACGAAGAAAAACGAGGCGACGCTTGCCCGTACTAGGACTAGCGCCAACTTGGGGCCGAGGTGCCCCGGCCCCGTCTCTGTCTTTTACAGACTCTCTCCCTCGCCCCTCAATCACCACCAGAATAACGTGCAAGCGGCAAAATCAATCCTCGACTAGTTGCTACACGGTCATATCTGTCTTTATACCTCATAGCACGATCCCGGCAGCAGTCCAGCGGCAATACCCGTACCATGATGATCGTCGCAAAGAGGTCGCGGAAACAAACACCTTCCCTGCGGTGTAAACAACGACCGAGTGCAGCATACGGAGTAAATGGATCCAGAAATAACCTCTCTCTCTCAGTGTCACGGTCTCGACTTATTTTTCGCAGTAGCGCACATCCTAGGATTTGATGATTTGACAAGAGAGGTCTTTTAGTCAAGCCTAGAAAAAAGCAAAGAAATAGGCACTTTCCTGAAGTAATAAGGTGCATCTACGCGGACAATATTGAGAGACTCCTGCCTTGCTACGTACGCTAGGACCCGACCAGTTGGATACCGGACACCGAACAGTAGCACCGGGGGTCGACGCCGTTTCAACTTTGCAACGGTTTCTGTCGGACCTTCATCAATCATTTTAGGTGGTATGGAGATTGCAATGAGCCCACTAGACGAATTCGCCAAATTTGTATGTTGTTGCAGATCACAACGTTGTCCTTCTCTTTGGCGCTGCGAGTGGCGGTGTACACAATTTCCGCCACATCCACACTGGGATCAGCCCGCATGGCGCCATCACGGAACCCAGGGACTCGAATACTCTGGGGAAGATGATTGTGCTGACGCCAGTTTATAGAAATGCTTACGAATCCTATGGTATACCTATACTCGACTACTTCGCTAGAGACAACGGTGCTTATATGGTTACGAGAGTATCCCGAGGTCCTAGCTCGGCGAGATCCGATTAACTCCCTCTGGCGTTGTACGACCTTCCGTGATGAGATATCTGATAGCAAGGCGCGCCTCTGCGGAGTCGAAAAGTAGCCACTACAAGCAAGGAAGCAGGCCGTCAACCATGGGCGCATCTATACCTTGCGTGTGCTGCAGTCCTTTCACCGGGTTTCTACATCAGCCTGACCAATCCCGTCCCGGCCATCAGGCTTTAGCCACCGTCAGCCAATTGAGTTCTCGCATCCCGTGTCAGGATGGCGGTTTACGAAATTTCGCTCGAGTCCGGCTGAAACTTAGGCTGTCCCCACAATCGTGCTGTCAAATATCCACGGCGAATGTCTGACTGAGGGGCGCCTTGTCAGCTTCTTGCTTGATCTCGCATAGCAGTTTTTCTACACATGAATCGTTGCGCCGAATTCTGATCCTACAGAATTTGCAAACACCAGTGCCGTTCACTTGTTGCTCGTATTAGAAAGCCTGTTTAAAATACGCCAGTTATATAGTGCTTTGTTTCTCCATTTACATATCAGACCACCGAAACTATCGCATCGATTGGCTCTCGATATGGAGTCTTTTGATCTTGTTGTTGTCGGTGCTGGTAAGGGCAAGGACTTGAGCTTTTGAGTCTTACAATAATCGTTCTGATAGGTATTCATGGGATTGCCATGCTGAAGACCTACGGAGATGCGAATCCCGGTGCAACCAAATTGGTGCTCGACAAGGGTTCATTCTTGGGTGGCGTATGGGCGCGAGATCGTCTATACCCAGGGCTTCGTACGAATAATCATTTCAAAACGTAAATATATTTCGTTCCCTCGCAAGATCCGTTCATTACTGATCTACGTCAGGTTCGAGGTACCTGATCTTGGCCACGAGTACAAGAAAATGCTAATTTGTAGTAGTATTCGGACTCACCAATGAGCACGGAAGGATACGACCCGCAGAATGATCACATACCAGGGGAACACGTCAATGAATATCTTCTCGACTATGTTAATAAATACAACTTAATCAGGCATATACGCTTCAACAGCAGTGTCGAGTCAGCGATCGATAATGGAGATGCCGGATGGACTCTAGTAGTCGCTGACACCAAGAGGCCACAGCGGGAGATTGTCAAGATCAGAGCAAGAAAACTAGTGCTTGCAACCGGACTGACAGCGGAACCGTTCATGCCAAGTCTAGAAGGAAGGGAGACCTTTTCAACACCAATCTACCACAGCAGTGAATTCGCCAAAGCTGAGGATGGGCCCGGCCAGTACAAGAAGGTGGTGCTTCTTAGTGGCGCTAAGTTTTCTTGGGATATCGCATGCGCGTATGCTTCAGCGGGAGTGCATGTAGACTGGATCATTCGGGAATCTGGCCACGGACCGTGCTGGATGATGCCAAACCGTCTGACGCCGCTCAAAGTCATCCCCGAACTGCTTCTAACGACGCGGCTCATTACCTGGCTATCACCCACTATCTGGGACTCTGATGGGTTCACCTCTATCAGGAGCTTCTTCCAACGACATTGGCTCGGCCGCAAGATTGTAGATGGCTTTTTCGCAAAGATCCAGCACAGCGTCCTCGAACACAACGATTACGATGCCCATCCTGAGACGGCCAAACTCAAGCCATGGGATGACCTGTTCTTCATTGGAACGAATCGTGGCTTGTTCAACTACGGCCTCGATTTCTTCGAGCTGGTTCGCAACGGCACGATCTCAGTCCACATAGCAGACATATCGCGGCTGTCCGAACACACCGTGCACCTCTCTAATGGCGAATCACTCGACGCAGATGTCCTGATATTCGGCACAGGCTGGAAAGACGCGCCGCAGCTCAGATTCGTCACTGAGAGAGAACTGGGCCTACCGGGTTTCGCATCACCCTCCGCTAACAGATTCATCGCCAAAGCCGACGCCGAGATTCTCGAAAAATGCCCGAAGCTGAAAGACCAGCCTGAGCCAAGAGAAGTCAAGCCCATGACCGACGATGCAACAGAGTTGGCCAAAGAGCCGTATCGACTCTATCGGTTTATGGTCCCGCCTGCTTTCATCGCTAGCCGGACGCTCGCTTTCGCAGGTGCATACCGGAGTCCAGCTACAACTATCATCGCGCAAGTGCAAGCACTCTGGATCACGGCGTTCCTCGACAATCAGCTACCTGCACTACACACAGCCACAACCAAGCCCCCGTCCAACGACATGTCCAAACCCACAAACGGCACGCTCGCCGACGGAAATACGACCAGTACGGATCTCAACGACCCGGCGAACCGCATCTTGTACGAAACGGTGCTACACACGCAGTTCGGAAAATGGCGATACAGCCGCGGTTTCGGGGCACGGTTTCCCGAGTTGTGGTTCGATTGTCTGCCGTATGTGGACTTGCTGCTGCGGGATGTGGGCGTGCAGAATAGGAGGAAGGGGTCTTGGTGGGGGGAGCGGTTTACGCCGTACTGGCCGAAAGACTATCGTGGGATTGTGGACGAGTATTTGGAGCTGAGGGATGGGAGGGCGAGGGAGCGGGGGGATAGGAGAGCAGAATGCAAGAAGCAGAAGTAGGGTAGAGGTGATGGATGTTGATATAGAGACAGATAACGGGGTGGAGGGTGATGGAATGGTGGATGGGGTGTTCGGGTGTATGATATACTGACTTGCCTTCCAAGATATTCTTGTGGGGAAAAGGAACGTGGCTTTCAACGAGTATTCGGGGGTAAATTCGACCATCTTTACGAACATGTCAAAATGAGTCCTCGAGGGATATCGGTGAAAGTTCCAAAGTCCACGTGTATCGCCCACTGCTCTTATCGATAAGCGCTGAGCGAGTCATCATGTACCCCACCAAAAAACGTTGGACTCATAACTCATCACTCAACCAACATCCCACCCCAAAACGCCTCCATCCGTCTATCACAAAATGGATGCCCACGTCAAAGAGTGGCAAGACCGCGCCTCGGCCCTCCAGCCCCTCAACCTCAAGCAAATCGAGCCCGCCCTCGCCGAGCTCGACGCCCACCTCACGCTACGCACACACATCGTCGGCTACGGACTGACCGATGCCGACACCACCGTGTGGAAGACGCTGCGCGAGAACCGGGTGGCGCACGCGTACATCAAGCAGAGCCTGATGCCGAACCTGTGTCGCTGGTTCCACTACATCGAGGAGGCGTACCCGCAGCACACAAGCCTGGCGGAGCGGCCGGCGAAGGGCGACAAGGCGAAGGCCAAGGATGGCGAGAAGGTGAAGGATGATGGGGCGAATTATGATATTGGATTGCAGGAGGTGGGCGATGGGACGGGCATTGTGACGCGATTCCCGCCGGAGCCTTCGTACGTGGTTGCGCGCCTTCCAAGACAGAACCTGTTGCTAACTCGACATCAGGGGCTACCTGCACATCGGCCACGCAAAGGCCGCCCTCCTCAACGACTACTTCGCCCACGAGAAGTACAAGGGCAAGCTGATCCTGCGCTTCGACGACACCAACCCGATCAAGGAGAAGCAAGAGTTCCAGGACTCGATCGTCGAGGACCTGGCGCTCATGGGCGTCAAGGCGGACACGGTCTCCTACACCAGCAACTACTTCCAGGAGCTGTACGACTACTGCGTGCAGATGCTGAATGAGGGCACCGCCTATGCCGACGACACCCTGCAGGAGAAGATGCGTGAGGAGCGCATGAACGGCGTCGCCAGCGAGCGCCGGGAGTCGAGCCCCGAGGACAACCTCGCCCGCTTCGAGGAGATGAAGACGGGCAGCGCGGAGGGCCTGCGGTGGTGCATACGCGCCAAGATGTCTGTCGACGACCCGAACAAGGCCATGCGCGACCCCGTCATCTACCGCTGCAGCCCCCAGGTGCACCACCGCACGGGCGACACGTGGAAGATCTACCCGACCTACGACTTCTGCTGCCCGATCGTCGACTCGCTCGAGGGCGTCACCCACGCGCTGCGCACCACCGAGTACAACGACCGCGACGCCCAGTACCAGTGGTTCCTCAAGACGCTGAAGCTGCGCCACGTCTACAACTGGGCCTTTGCGCGCCTGAACTTTGTCCGCACGGTGCTCTCCAAGCGCAAGCTCACGCTCATCGTAGAGAACGGCGATGTCTGGGGCTGGGACGACCCGCGCATGCCCACGGTGCGCGGCGTGCGCCGCCGCGGCGTCACCATCCCCGCGCTGCGCGAGTTCATCCTCAAGCAAGGCCCGTCCAAGAACATCGTCAACCTCGACTGGCACAGCTTCTGGGCCACCAACAAGAAGCACATCGACCCCATCGCCGCGCGCTACACAGCGCTCGCTTCGGCCGCCCAAGTGCCCGTCACCGTCGTCGGCGCCCGCGCCGGCGTCACCACCGAGGAGAAAGACAAGCACGCCAAATACACGACGCTCGGCAAGAAGAAAGTCGTCTTCAGCGCGTCCATCCTGCTCGAGCAAGCCGACGCCGCGTCCTTCGCCGCCGACGAGGAAATCACCCTCATGAACTGGGGCAACGCCATCGTGCGCCACATCTCGCACTCTATCAATCCGCTCGCGCAGCCCGCTGGCCTCAAAACCGTCACAGCCGTCGAGCTCGAACTGCACCTGCAAGGCGACGTCAAGAAGACGGCCAAGAAGGTCACGTGGCTGTCGACGGACCAGGCGCTCGTGCCCGTCGAGCTCGTCGACTTCGACTACCTGATCACAAAGGACAAGCTCGATGTTGATGATGAGCTCGGGGACTTTTTGAACAAGCAGACGGAGACGCGCACGCTGGCGGTGGCGGATTGTAATGTCGCGGAGTTGCAGGTCGATGATGTGATTCAGTTTGATCGGAAGGGGTATTTTAGGGTGGATCGCGCGTTTAGGCATGGGGAGGCGGTGGTGGCGTTTCAGATTCCCACGGGGAAGAGTAAGTAGAGTAGGTGCGTGGACTACAGTAGTAGGGGGAGAGTCGGGCTGGTTGTTTGTCTGCTACATGGACTGGACTGAAGTGCACTGAGCGGAGCTGAACCGAAATGAAGCGAACCGAACCGCCTCTTTCGAACCGAACCGCATACATTACATAGTAGGTGGCGGGAAATGCAACAGTGGAATCAAAAACTCACTGAGATGAACGAATGAATGAATGGAGACATAGCTGCCGAAACGAGAAATGATTGAAGTGGATTGCATTGCATGGCATTACATTGCATTGAATGTATGGCAAAAATAAGATATACGTACGTACTGGTAGATGAGATAAGATGAGATGAAAAATCATAGTAGATCAGATAGGTAGGTAGTAGTGGGTTTACCTTCTCACTTACCCCTCCCTTATCAAGAGTCTAGACATCGCCGTCTGCTCTACTCTCTCTCTCTCTCTCTCCTACCACCATACCATACATACATACATACATACATGACCTGACTGGACTGGCATTCACGATAACGCGATTGCACAAAGGATTACACCGGAAGGAAGTGGGAAGGGCCATGTCGTTCGTTGTGTTGGAGAGGAGTCGTTGAGTAGCACTGAACTGACTTGGACTGGGCTAAACTAAACTGAACGGATGTAGTTGGACTGAAGGGACTTAGTTCAATAGACAGACAAGATAGTTGATTATACCCTCTCGATAAAAAAAACCAGAAAAAAGCGCACTTTGCCCGAGTAGTACGTATTACATATTACGTATTGATTGATTTGACATACATGAAGAAATAACACCTGCAAATGCAAATGCAACACGATACCAAGACGAAAAAAAACTCCAGGACAGGACAGGGACATGGCGGCAGCATTAAAGCGTTCCTTGCATGTAGATAGAGCAATTCAAGCCAATAGAAAGGCCCAGCCCAAACTATGCGCCAGACATGCCATGCCATCAAAACATCAAATGGGACCGAGCCCATGCCACGACACGCAAAACCCAAGAGAGAAAACACACACAAGAACTTTTCCATACTCCATACTCCAAGCACGCCTCAGCAACCAACGTACAAACAAACACCAAATCATGGATCTCACGCCCCCTCCCACTGCGCAAAAACACACCACCTCGCACTGCGATCCGCCAACACCAACGCCCTCCACGTCCCCCTCTCCCCAATCTTAATCACCGTCTCCCACACACTGCCACTGCCACCGCCATCGCCCGCCTCACCCCCACCACCCATATGCTCGCTCTTCCTCAGCAGCCGTATGATCTTCCCCGACGGCGTCTGCACCGCCAGTTTCGCCGGCTTGAGCGACCCGGGCGGCCCATTATTCGTCGACGACGTGTTCGACGACGACGACGTCTGGCTCGGATTCGTATAATTCGAGCCCGAAGCCGAGATGCTCTGGACGCTCATAGCAGACGCGGGGCGCGCAAAGGGCGCGGGCGAGGAGGCGCGGTTCGGGTTGGAGTCGGCGGGCCGCGCTGTCAGCGACGAGGGGTGCTGACGCACGGTGAAGACGAAGGTGTTGTTGAGGGCGAGGTTCGCGCATTGCGGCTGCGCGACGTAGAGGTCGTGGCGCTGGGCGTGCGGGGTGGGGTGCAGGGTGAGGAACGAGTAGGGGGGGTTGGTGCCGGAGTGGGAGATGGGGAGGCCGAGGGCGAGGGCGTGCGGGTTCATCTTGTTGGAGTGCTGGGTGGGGGGTTAGCAGGTGGTACATAAATACATATAGTTTGTGAAAGAAAGGGGTGTTGGTGGTTGACTTACCCGTAGGCCGCGAGGGCCGGCATAGATCTTGAGCATGCCTTGGCCCTCATCGCTGGGCAGAAGCGCCTTGACGGTGTACCGCTTCTGGCCGGCAACCCATTCTGCTTGTGCTAGGGCTGGCTTGCGGACTATATCGCCGCTTTCGAAGTAGTCGCCATCCACGTCGCGAGAATAAGCTCGGGCTTCAACTTCGGCGACACATTCTACCTCCTCTGGAACGTTGATGTAGATGTGTGCCAGCTCCAGGTTGTCGAGGTTGAGAAGACTAGTATCAAAATCAACCATCTGCAGACAGTGCTTGAAGTACGTCGGAGTTGAGCACGGCAGCGCCATGAGGACCTCGTGTGGCTGTGGTGGGCAGATGTGCTGTTGTTCAGGGAGAAGTGGAACATGCGTGTAGCAAATCTCCATCGGTCGGGCGAGGAAGTACCACCCTTCAGCAACCTGGGAGCCTGCGTCGGAGTATTGCGCGCGCTTCGGGTTCGTAGGTCCAGCTAGAGAGCAATCCATAATGCGCCATTCTCCATCGACAATGACAGCATTCCAGAAGTGGTTCGGCCGTGCTACGCTCTCCAAGTCCAGGGGTTCTCCGGGAGTCTTGAGGTAGCCTCTCACGACTTCGGCGTGTAGTCCGACGGCGCAACACATTTCAGCGACCACGATAGCAATCTCCTCGGAGCACCCGCGCTTGCTCTGGAGAACATGTCGGGTATCGATCTCACCTTCGAAAGCATCCTCCCAAGCTATGCGTTCGCTGACCCAGGTGAATATAGCTCGTAAACGTTGCACATCACTCCTATAAGGGCGACAGACGTAACCTTGCGCCAGGATTGCGGGTGTTGTACCAAGCGGGACATTGCTCACGAAGCGCGCGCTCTTGTCGACCAGTGCCAAATTCGAAGCCGTAAAGTCCGTGGGATCCGCAATGGGCAGACCATCCAGACCTTCATCTCCTTCAGCCGATTCGTAAAGAATGTCGACGGGGTGGATGACTGGGATATCCATCATTTGACACCGGTCTGCCCTTTCGAGTCTTTCGTTCTTGCTCAGTGAATTTGACCTGTTCACGTCGCGGCGAACCTGTACCCAGTCCACGGCACCGCCCAATCCCATGTCCCTCGCTGCGCTCGATTGGACTGCGGTTCCACCAGCGATACCCGTTGGGCCGTTGTTGTCCAAACGACTCGCTGCTCGACTGGCAGCCCGACTCGCCGCTCGCGAACCCGGTCTGCTTACTGTGCCCATTGTGGTCCGCGCAGTTGCGGCAGACGTCTTCGCAGTGTCGATCATCTTCCGGAAGAACCCGCTCTTCCTCTTTTTCGGTGCAGTCAGTCCGCCGAGTGGATCGGAACCTTCCTCTATGTTGGGTGTCCAGTCGCTCTGCTGCCGTGGCTGGTGGCTGGATGCAGGTCGCGCGTGTGAGTCGTGACTTGAGTGGTAACTGACACCGGTAAAAGGGGTCTCTGGACGCCCATCATCAAAGCCAAATCCTTTCGGTCCGGTTTCCCTGGTTTCCATGACGGTGACAGGCCGGTCCTTGCCGAATTTCTTGCGGTAGTAGCTTCCAGCGCTCGTGGCGCTCATGTTCGTTGCAGAATGTCCAGACATCAGGCTGCGATTCGTGCTATGGCTCGTGTGGGTCGTAGTCGTCGAATTGGTCTTGGTGGTGAAAGTACGGTCCAGCACACTGCGGCCTATGTCGTAGGCTGACTTGCGATGTCGCAGGGTTTTCGATTCTCTTCGTTCCATGGCAGGCTGGGTATCCGCCATGGATGAGCCGGGCCGTGGCTGGTATTTTGCGTTCTTCGGAGGTGGTGGCGGTGGTGGACCCGTTGCGTCTCTAGGTATGAAAAGTTCGTCGTTTTGGCGACTTTCCTGCTGTTTCATCCGGCGCAATCGGCTCTCCATTCGCTGCACATAGTTGTTGACGTTCGGAGGACCATCATCTAACGCACTGTCGTTGCCAGCCTCTTCGTCGCCGGCAAATCCGCCCTGACTACCAATGCCCATCGACGTTTGTGCCCGGACCTTCTTGGCTGACGCCTGATAGACCTCATCGAAGGCTTCGGGAGACCAGATGTTTGGCGGCGTGGCCGGTTCGTCCGGAGACGGCGAAGTCCCGGTCCGAGAGGTGCTCATATCTTGGAGTGACGACATCACATCGTTCATCGCGTTGGTGAGCGGCGAGGGGGTGAAATTGCCTTTGCTAGGAGCCGGTGACGGCGGTTCAGGGGTATGGTAGCCATTCTGCGGAGGCGCTGGCGAAGGGGCTCTGCTGGGATTGTAGGCAATACGGTGTGGCGGCGGTGGTGGCGGTAGAGGTGAGCTCTGCTCCTCCTGAAATGGTAATGGAGAAGGGCCGCGGTCGTATGCACGGTATTGAAACGAGGATGCAGGCGACACAGCCCGCGAGTGACTTTGATATGGCGCTGGGGACACGGCTCTTGAATGTGCTTGATATGGCGCTGGGGACACGGCTCTCGAATGTGATTGATATGGCGCGGGAGATACTCCTCTTGGATGTGCTTGGTATGGCGCGGGAGATGGGCCTCTCGAGTATGCTTGATACGGCGCAGGAGACACGCCTCTGGAGTGTGTGTCGTAGGGTGCCGGGGACACCCCTCTTGAATGTGGGTCGTACGGCGCGGGAGACACTGCGCGGGAGTACGTCTGGTACTGGACCGGAGGGGCGGGGGAGGGTGCTCGCGGATGTGAGTGGGAGTGGAAGTCTGGCGGGGGCGCGGGCGAGGGTGCTCGCGAGTGAGGGCGGAAGTCTGGCGGAGGTGCAGGCGATGCTACTCGCGAGTACACCGGCCGCTTTGCCGGCGGCGGTCGAGGCGACACGGCGCGCAGGTTCGACGGGGCGCGGGTCACGGGAACTGGCGAGGCCGTCTCGCGGCTCTCGGTCGAGGCGCGCTTCATCGACGAGAAGGGCTTGGTCTCGCGGCGCAGACTGCCGTTCAGATGCGGCGCCAGGCCGTTGTTACCGGCGCGCTGCATCTCGCGGGCTGCCGCCGTCGGGTTCGGCGAGCTGGCGGCCGCGTAGGCGGTGAAGGGCTTGCGGAACATGCTCTTGGTCTTCTGCGGCGGCGGCTTGGTGGCGGGCTGCGCGCTGGTCGGGCGCGAGATGCTGCCGCCGCCGGGCGTCATGGGGCTCGCATTGCGGTTCCACGGCTGGAAGTCCTCGCTGAGCAGCTCGACGAAGTTGGAGGGGAACAGGCCGACCATGCGCCGGTCGCGCTTCAGCCGGCCCATCCACCACGAGCCGTCGCCGGCGTTGAGGCATTCGATCAGGTCGCCCTCGATGAAGCCGAGATCGCGCTTAGTCTGGCGGCAGCGCGTTAGCACGGTGCAGCAATGGTAGAGTACGTGTAAAGGGCGCGACGTACCTCTCCGCCCCACGAGTAGACGGCCTTGCACCAGCACGGGAAGCGCGTCGGCAGCGGCTGCGGCGCGGGCACCATCGCGGCGCTCTCAATCAGCAGCTATGCGCGGGTATGGGCGTAGGCGTGGGCGTGGGCGTGGGCGTGGGCGTGGGCGTCGACGTGCGCGTTGTCGCAGCTCATCCAGCAGACGTGCGGCGGGAAGCCAGCATGCGTTGCAGTCGCTGTTTCGTTGTTTGTTTGTTTGGGGCCCGCCCGAGCGAGTGTGCGGCCCGTGGCGACGACGACGAGACAGCGAGCGAGCGAGCGAGCGAGCGAGTGGCGGCGGTCCGTAGAGCCTGGCAGTTGGGAAGCACACACAGGCTGGAGCACGGCAACGATACGGCGTGAAGAATATGGGGTGGGATGGGCGATATCAGAGCAGCTAAGGCTGGCTCATGACGGTAGGGGTAGGGCCGCCGGCGCTGTTTTTCGAAAGCCGCCGGGCGTTGGCGTCGCCTAGCAACCAGCGCCTCGCCAAGGACGACTTCCACCTCCGTCACACAGGCTTTGCCGCCTTGCTGCGAGTATCATACATTGAAACAGAGCACGTTGCACTGCGTCTTCAGCAGCACCCTGGCATAACTCATCTTCTGATCACCTTTGGTTTGATTGTACTCTTTTACCTCTACCTACAAGCTTTACTTAAACGCTACTTAGTATGCTAGCTCCAACAGGGCTTCGTGGACGCAAAGGCAGACTATCTACCTATTCCTAAATCTCCAACACTATCAAGAGGACTGCCAAAAGCCTACTCTATATTCATCTTGATCAACAATGAATTCTGCCAAGGTGGGTAGAGTCAGCGCTCCATACCACTCTACAAGCACGACATTCTCAACACACATGCCAAAACGATCCAAAGCATCACAATCACACAAAAAAAATTGAAGTCATTCATTCCCATGTGCATCCCGACGTCAAGCATACACCCGGCCCTCCACCGGCCTCTCCAACCCCCGATTCGCAAACCCACAATGCGGCACCCCCGCATCCCCCCCCTCATCATCACTCAACCCCCCCTCCCACGCCTTCTCCCCCGCATCCCCATCCACCTCCCCCCACATCAGCGCGCGGTGCTCCTCGGTCCCCTCAGGCGCATGGCACGCCGCCGCAATCGCCGCGCTGCAGCTGCCCACAACAGGCATGCCGTCCGTCTTCAGATCGCGCACGCCCAGCGCCGCGACAAAGGCAAACAGGCCGGCGATGGCCGCGGCCCCGAGGATCAGCGCCAGCGGCGAGTATCCGCACGTAGTGATGGTGTAGGTGAAGTCCTTTGGGGACGCTGTTGCTGTCGCTGGGTCGATGTCAACGAGGATGCCGTGCGCGGACCGCGTCTCGACGCGCACCATGAAGATGGCCTGCGAGATGATCCAGTGCACGCCGGCCGTGAACACCAGCAGCGGCACGGCGAGCCGGTACGGCAGCTGCAAAAAGTACGACGAGCGCTGCTGGCCGACGGGCGCCGTGGAGACGCGCAGCGTGCGTGGCTTCTGCGCGAATTGGCTCCATTCTTTGGCGAGCGACATGCTGGTCAGCAGCCCGCTGATGAAGACGTAGAGGAACGCCATGAGCGTCTGCGGGAGGTTGGCCATCAGCACCATGGCGGTGATGGACCGCTCCCCGGACATGGGGAGATCCCACACGGTGATGAAGGTCCGCGGGTTGATGTGGCCGATCCCGAGCCGCCAGATGGAGGCTATCGAGGCGAGGTTGTGGCCTTCTAGAAAGGTGAGACTGTAGCCGAGAAGCGCAACGGTGGTAATTACTGCCGAAAATGTACTGGACTTGATTAGCGGTGGACGGCGAGGAATAATGGGTGACGACAAGCACGTACAGTATCGAGGTAAGCGCCCAACGCGCGCTGCTCGCAGCCTCATACCACCTGACCTTCTTGATCCTGAATGACCTCGGCGACGGCGTGGCAGCAAGTTCATCTGCGGTACCTGTACTGCCCGACGTCCACGTCCGAAACTGGCGCGGTCTCCACCTGCCAACAAGAACATCCTCCTTGCTCATCAGACATGCACCATTGGTATACCGATCCCCGTCTCTTATAAACGACGCAATCGCATCGCCAATCGTCATCAACGGATCCGCATCTGCCGAGATCAGCACCAAGATCATGATAATCCCCTTGATGAGGTTGCATAGGATGACGACGATCAGCAACCCGGTCGTCACGTTGAGACTGCACTGCTCCGCCGGCTTTTCGCTCAAGCAATACTCGACGTCAAACCCATGGACCGTCCACTTGTCTCCCGCCGCCATGTCTTTCCAACCCCCGTCACTGCAGAGACTCGGAGGCGGTGGTGGTGTGCGTAGGAATCCTGGCGGCTCGTTCTCTAGATACGGGTACTCGATGTCAGAGTGGTATAAATACTGCTGCGAGCAGATCCAGGCAAATCGGCTTATATAAAACGGCTTGACGGCGTTGGGCAGCGGCGCAATCGTGTACGATTGCATTGCGTACAGGGACGAGTTGTCTGCGCAAGTCACACTATCGAACTCCAACACGTCGGTGTGCGTTCTTGGGGATCCGTCACAGGTCCACGGCCGCGAAGCTTGGAAACTCGGGTCCTCAAAATCGGCCTTGGTGATATTCCGGTTGGATTGGTGTAGCTGCGTATTTTCCTCCGGCGGTGTCGACGTGACAAGAATCAAATTTCGGTGGTCGGACAGTATGGGTTTGGCATACGCCGCGATGCATTCGGCTGGGCTCAGCCGCTCGAATTGTAACCCAGATGTGTTGTGCATGAGCTTTGCCTGCGACACACTCGGGTCGACGGTGTGCCAGCCGTCCAGTTTAGCCGTAAGATCGGGGTCGTTGAAAAGATGGGCGTCGAAACTAACCCCGTATTCGAACTGGTTATTCGCGACCATGACGTCGTAGAGGTGGTTGGTCGTGGAGACAAACACGACCGAGTTATGGCTTCGACAGGTTAGTCGCTGCTCTCGTTTTTGAAAAGGTTGACACGTGGACCGTAACCCTCTAACGTGTGTTGAATGCCTGGTTTCGAGCAAAGCCGAATAGGTAAGACGGAGAAAAGTGAAAACTTACATAAGGTGAAGTGGAATAGAAGTCATCCCTAGAAGCAGCCAATACACAGCTTTAATCCTCTTAACCGCGCAAAGATTCCTCACACTAAGCACCCCAATATCCAACCAACCGCCCTGTCGATGCGCAATATCGACGTCTTCCCGCGTCGGCGCGCTCAAACACTGCATCACGAACTCGCTGCCGCTGAACAGCAACGTAGCAATGATGTTGATCGCCAGCTGCACGTACGTTTCGAGCCGCCCGATACTCGTGCAGTCACCCGTCTGCATCATCGCGATGCTCGTGCCGTCTTGCTTCCGGCTAATGGCCACGCCGAGAAAGATCAGGTTGCCTACCAGCGCTGTGAAGCAGAAGGCTGTGGCCAGCGTGACGCCGAAGCGCCAGCCATCGGGCAGGTAGTAGAAAATACGCCGGGCTGCGATTTTTTCCATCGTGGATGCGCGGGAGGCCACGGAGCCTGCCGGATGAAAGAAAGTAGTCGCAAACGAGTTCTCATTACAAGTCAGCCAACAGACCCGAGTCTTCGAAACAGGTATGCATAACAGGCCTTTGCTCGAATACGTTAGCATGGAGCGACATACCAAGAACGTGGCTTCATCTCATCATCCTCACAATGCCTCGAGCAGAGAAAAAAGATTACCGTTTACCGTCGACTTGGAGGAACCAGCCCTCTACCACGTAAAGCAAAATTTCAGACATTCGAAACTACCAAGGAATAGTGTGGTGGTATATAAGGTGGATATGAGGTGTAGGTACTTCGCCTCGTAGGATGAAGTCCGATCGGGGCCTTGAATCTCGCTGAAACGGCTCCATCACTCCTTCGTGACGACGACAACGAGTAACGGACTAGCGTGTAAACAAGATTGTTGGTATCAATAGAATAGCAACGTTGCGAATAATGATAGTTTGAATTTGCCTGGTGTATAACGACATGTGTGTAGAATGAAGGTTTGAGTTTCGCGAAGTCTTCTCTGCGGAGAATGCTGTAGACAGCGCGCTGATATTGTACCAGAGAATATGCGTAGAGGAGGATGTTGAAGGGAAGGCGAGCTAAGGATTTAGATTGTCGGAGGCGGAGGCATAAATTATCTAATTGGGCCATTAAAGGACGAAAATACGTTTATAGTTAGCCATTCCTGGTAATTGAATGTTTCGAGTACCTACATTTGGTTATTATTTTCAGTATCGTTGTCTGATTCGATTTCCAAGCATGCACAGCCCTATAGTAATTTTTGCGAGATAACTGACTGTGTCGACAGGGAATACTTTGATCGCGCAGAGAAGATTTTGAGAAAGTAGACAAGAAGGAACCGAGGGGGGTACAGAGGAGTGAAAGGCATGCCAGCGGTTGCTTTAATCCTCTCTACCATATGGAGAACCGCGTATGGATCTAGGGAATAGGTTCAGCGACTACCAAGGTATTTGGTCCATCGACTCCATTCCACCTGCTACGAAGTGACTCAGTGAAGCTCCGTTGAAAAGCGTACCTACGATGCAGCTGGAGCGGGGTTCACAATAGTCAGTTCAGTCAGCCAGCTTGTTCGACCTGTTGGTCAATCTTCTGGTATAAATCGCATCGCCGTTTTCGCATCGTCGATTTTGTAGCAAAGTTGCGCGGATGAGGCGAAGGGTGCGGGGTTTCGCGAAATTGGGTCGCCGACGGCTTTGACGTCATCGAAGCGGTACAAGGAATTCACGAGGGGCCGCCTTCCTAGCTTGGAACCTCGACTTGGGAACTACGAGTACAAGGGTAGCCATAACGAGCATCGTTGATAATAGCTTCGTAGACCTGCGACAGAGAATAGCCATTGATTGTCCGTTTACTTGACAAAAGTCTTACTATGCTCCTAGACACATCTCGCCTCCAATTGGGTCCTTTTATTGTGCCTTGGTTCATGGTAACCGATTGGTGAAGATGTCGTAGGGTTGGAGGAGATTGGAGAAGACCTCGTTGTTGATTAGAAGTATAAGGCGTTATTGCTTGTAGCGCCAACCGTACGTATAGTCTCACCCTCTGATTGTCTACGGCGTTGTGTTTTCAGTAAGTGTAAGATGCAGCGTCGAAACTGGCCTAGACTATTGGGATATATCAGCTGGTCGTTCCAGAAGTCGTCAATAGCCTCGTCATACGTGTTGCATCTTGTCCCAGACAAGTTACACGTGGTTTTGTAGATGCGTCAGAGACTGTTGGAGTGAGGTAAATGTCTGGTATTACAGAGCCAGCTGTATATGCACATGGATTAACACGAGCCTGAAAATGCCTGGAGCCTGGTAGTTTCGAGTGAATCGATTGCTGGTTTCTAGTTGCTGACACCAAAATCATTGGCCTATATGAAAAGATTGACCTTGTATCCAAGTAGACTGCCCAGATATGGTTTCGTGTGATCTTGTTGTCTCAAGAACCAAGGAGGTCTTGAAATCCGCGTGTGCAGAGTGCGCGGATGAGAACATGCACACGAGCGATCGAACCGAAAAGAGATGTCGCACAGTAAACATCTTTAGTGTAAGTGCATCCCGAATCTTATACGTCCTGTATCCCAAAGGTAGATCAGCTACCCGATTCAGCTCGCTGTGCGTGGTAGTTGATCCGAACCTAACGTGAGTTCTTAGTCTTTTTTCCCCGTAGCCTTCCACCATGGAGGCATGTCATTGGACAGGACGATGGTATATCTCGAGAAGCCGCTTGAAAAGCAGAAAATTGGAATGGCAGTTTGGGGGCGGTGGATTTCGTTCCAGATTTAGAGTCTCCCACCATGCTGCTGGGTGGCCCAAATGGGTATAGAGAGCGCGGACATACGCAACAGATGCAAATTCTCCGAGCCAATGTGAAGCGTGTCAGACGGGTGTCGCGTGTTTGATGTTAAATGTTATGCCGATAAATGCATTATGTTTGAAACGCAATCGGCTTTGTATGTTGTTGGCCTGGACCAAGGAGCCAACAAGGCGCAAGAAACATTTCGAAATGCATCCATGGAGCGCCTCCCGACAACCAGGGCGTCTGCATGATGCGTTATGCGTACAACCCACACGACACGGTATAGAGCGGATTCTGCCTTGGGTCGATTTCTTGTTCCCCAGGAATTGGAAGCGATAAGCCGCATGACGTGTACCAGGAGCAGATCGAGCCCGGCTCGGAGCAGCCAACGTGAAGTCTTCGATCACATGACATAGCTGGCGGGGTTCTCTCGGGGTCCATGGGTGACTACTGTGTTTGATCCCTATTGAAGCCATGACTGTGCGTGTGACGGTCCCAGTGGGGGCCATTTCGTAGACTCTGAATCGCCAGCAATTGCAGATGGTGGGTCTAATCGCAGCCGCCGGGTTTCTCGAATCAGTTCACAAAGTCATCTCCTTCGGGTCCGCGCGAAACGGGACAGCGCGCGCTCGTTCAGTGCTGCCGTTGCGCATAACGAGCTGAGCAGCGTAGAAAAGCGCCGTGGTGGACAGAGGGAGGTGGAAGGTGGAAGGTGGAAGGATTCGGAGGGGAAGGAGGAGGGGTCGGCTTCCCGCCGCCCGGCATCTGATCTGATCACCTTGCTCTGGAGTCTGGAAACACGCCCACGCACCACGGGTTCGGCCGATGAAACGCATAGCCAGGAGACGTCACCCTCGTCTCAACCTCTATTTCCGTCGCATCTGGAGTCTGCGCAGCCTGGAGGCGTTTGCGTCTTCCCGCTGCGGGATTGGCACGTTCAGCCACACCCGTGCGTACCGCCGCCGTGGTGCCTCGTGGAACCGCTCATGCCCACGTTCAAAACGGCCACGGTACAGCCTGCGGTACCCCCTTGTCTCTACTCCTAGCCACACGTCAGCTGCCTTGGTGCGATCAGTACCTCTCAGGGGACGCGTAGCGCTGTCCGTAGCCTCAAAGCCGCACCCGCGGGAGGTCTGAAAGCTGAACGGTGGACTCGCGTCAGACATATCTCAATGGCATGGAATTCCTTTTAAGAAGTCTCCACGACTGTGAGTGCACCCAAGTTACTACAGTTCTCAACAGAGTCTCTTCTCAAGAATGGGATTCGCGGGGAAGCCGAGCAAAGGGTGCGCGCCTTGCAGGGCGAAACGAACCAAGTCAGTATTGAACCATATCTCGGCTACGCTGCTTACTTCCTGTCGCTGGAACCGCGGACCCGGGTGAGGGCTATGTAATCTGACCTTTTTCTAGATGCGATCTTACTCTCCCTTCCTGCACACAGTGTATCAGGAAAAACAGGCTCTGTAGCGGTTATAGGAACGAACAGGATATGCTCTTTAGAAATGAGACTACAAGAGTGGTTCGCCGAGAAAACCGGAGAGCGGACGAGCGGTCTCAGTCTTCTTATTCCTTATCTCCAGATCGTGGCATGCTCCAGTTCCTGGATGTACAGCAGCCGTCGCGGATAGCAGCCATAGACGACGAAGCCGTCGAGTACTTCTTCGCCCATTACAACGAAAAGTTCTTTTCCTCGGATGGACGACATGGCGATGGCGGCTTTGATTATATTCTACCGGTGTTCCAGTCCGACTTGAACACCGGTGGGCCAGTCCCTGATATCGTCAGAGCCAGCGGACTGGCAGCTTTGGGGAGCATGAAAAGCGCCCCAGAGCTCTTGACCCAGGCAAGAACAAAAGAGGGCAAAGTTCTCCGACAGTTGACGAAACAACTGCAGAACCCTGCAAAGCGCCTGTCCGACTCCTCGATACTGACATGTATCCTGTTGAGCATACTTCAGGTATGTGGCTGTTATTCTTTCGCAATAAGTGTACTAACTTTGTAAGAACATCATTTGCGATACCCCGGCGTCTACCAAAGATCTGACCGCTCATTTGACCGGTGCCTGCGAACTAGTAAAGAGACGAGGCCCGGAGCAGTGCAGCAACGACGTCGGTCTTGGGATATATGCCCGTATGCGAGGCTTTATAGTACGCCCCTATGTACTCATCGCGACGCGTAGATATAACTGACACATTCAGCTGGCTCACTGTTTACAAACGCGCGACCCACTTCCATCCTCGGTAGTTGATTTCCTCGACGACGAAGACATCACAGAACGAGACTTTGAGCCTTACTTCTACAGGCTCTTAGCTCGACTCTGTCAGATCCGAGCGGATCAAAAGACGAGAGGCTACGTCGACGATGGCATGGCGAGAGATGCACAAACCTTGATGTACCGATTTGCAACCTGGCAACCAAGTATACCTAGCTGGGATCCACAGCAGCGACCGTCGGCAGACTTCGGATCAGCGTATAGTGTTGACCCTACAACGTATCGCTATATCTGGCTTGCTAGTATATGGATCTTCCAACTGACAGTCCGCATCTTGGCCTCGGATCTTGTGATCGAGTGGGCCCGCACACAGCTACTTACAACAGCCGGCTCTCCCGCATCAGCAACACTTGACGACGCGGTTTCCACTCAGCTCCGACTGTGTGAGGAGCTCAAATTAAGTACCGACTATTACATACTGAGCTTCAAGCAATCTCAATCTACCATGAAGATGATTGGAGGCTATGGGCTTCTTTGGCCGCTCTATGTCCTTTCGACGTCGTCTACCAGCACATTGGGCACTTTGATGTGGATAGAACAAAGAGCAGAAAACATAGCAGAGGACTTTGGCGTGCGGCAAGGAAAAGCAATGGCAGGCTTCATGAGGATGTATACCCAATCCTCACCAACCCTGACATCTAGCAGCGGCTCTTCTTTTTAAAGTGGGGGAAACGAATCGAGTAACGGTATATACCTGGGTGGTCACCTGTTCGAGAACCGGCGGTCTGTACTATATGCAACACATTACTATCCCATTCAGTCTTGAAAGTCGTGGAAGAATACTCATATACAGACCTTACTGGTGTTGCATACGCAAACGCAGACACTAGATGGTATAGCGATCGCGCGCATGCCTGCGGACGATGTCGAAAATCTACAACACTCCGTACATTGACCAAGCAAAGTATAGGCGGCACTTCGTTATCCGATCCGAGGAAGAGTCGAGTACAACTATCAGCGTTGCATCACTTGAAAAAAAAGATCGTTCGTATTCTCAACTGGGAGATTGTATCTGCAATCGCATTCAGCTGGATACTGCTCTTCTCAAGGTCGACAAATACTGAGTGAGAGTGTCATCTCTTCACCTTGCCGGTCACTTCGATACCCCTGGCTTCCAGCATTGCGACTTCCACGAAGGAGAAATCCAGATGCACATTGTGACTCAGCTTGCGATGCGAGTGGTGGCTCTTCGGCATGTCAGACGTCGCTCTTGGCCCGGATGCATGTCTCCTTCCAGCGCTTGTATCGTTATAAGCAATAACAAGGCATGGTACTCCGTATCCAATTCTACAGTTCCGGTTGAGCAGTGCGTCTAGAAGGCCGAATTACCAACACACTCAAAGTCTTTGGGCATGAGCTGATCTGGCAGCTCCTGTTCGAACGTCAAGAATGTTCCTTGGCTACTCTTCCTATCCCCGGGACTCATATCAGGTTTTGCAGGTTCTCAGTCTACCAATCCTCGTTTCTCTCTTTCCTGTTGAGCGCCGCTTTGACGTAGGTAAATATCACTTCTCAACAAGCGAACGTTAGCAAAAGTTGAAACGCCCATGCAGGCTCTAAAATCCCAAGAATCCGATTTGCGTCCCGAGATTCCTACAACTCTTCTTCGCCTCCTACTCGAAAACCTACCGCCTCGTTAAGACTCAGGGTTTGGTAGACTCTCAGAGGCCGCACGAAAGATCGCTAGCGTCCGCCAATCGCTTGGCTCTGTAAATATCAAACACGCCGCATGATGACATCTGTTCCGAACCCTGCCCCCGAATCAAAACGAAATCCCGCCAACCACCACAAACTCCCACAGAACCACCACGAAATGCGAAAGAACTGCCAGAACTCGCTCCAATCCAATACGGTCAATACCTTCATATCCGTCCATACATTACCCGGGAGGCGCCAACTCACCTCTCTTCGGCTATACCAACGCACCCCAGACTGCGGCAGCCGGTAAAGTACGCCGGTAGTGCAAACTTGTTTATAAAGTCCCCGTGTGATCGCCCCGGATCTTGGCGGACGTCGATAAACGAGCGATGGTTTCACCCGGGTCATTTCCCAGAAGCTTGGCTCTCGCGTCGGGCAGCTTGGCTGTGGCCATGCAATATTAAGGCCGAATGGGCGCGAGCTAGAAGTCTCACGACGTCCAAACCGTGTTTATTAGATGAAGGGTGGAAGGTGCCAAGATGACGAATATTCCCTCCAATGAGTCGCCGCTTAGGGTATGGGAGCATTGTCATGACGAGCGGAAAGATCGAAGTATATAATACAGTGAGGAGAAGGGCAACTATGGCTTTTCATTCTGCAGCCCTTCGCTCCAGATTCGTTCAGACTTCAGCCTTCTCAGCATTCCGCGTTCAGCGTTCGCAAAACTTTCGTTCTCTATCTATCAATCCGTTTTTTGCACTACCGACATCATGAAGGGAACCTTCGCTCTCGTCGCCTTGCTGGCACCCCTCACTGAGGCTCGTACGTCTCCCCTCTCTACCCCGACATCTCATCCCATCATCAACTAACCAGAACCTCCCCCACAGACTACATCTTCAACCGGCTCATCGTCAACGGCGCCAACATCGGCGGCGAGTACGCCTACACGCGCAAAAACAGCAACAGCTACAACCCGTCCATCCCCTCCGAGCTCATGAACTCCAACGACCTGCGCTGCAACAAAGGCGCCTCCGCCGGCTCGACCGCCACCTACACAGTCAAAGCCGGCGACAAGCTCGGCTTCAAGCTCTTCAACAACGAGAAGATCGAGCACCCGGGCCCGGGCTTCGTCTACATCAGCAAAGCGCCCGGCTCGGTCGCCAGCTACGACGGCAGCGGCGACTGGGTCAAGGTCATGGAGGACGGCCTGTGCAACCCCAACGCCATCGGCACGGACACCAGCTGGTGCAACTGGCAGAAGGACCGCCTGGAGTGGACCGTGCAGAAGACGATCCCGCCGGGCGAGTACCTGGTGCGTGTGGAGCATATTGGCTTGCATGAGGGGCATGTCGGCAAGGCCCAGTTCTACATCGAGTGCTTCCAGCTGAAGATTGAGGGCTCCGGCGGTGGCAACCCTGGGCCGGCTGTCAAAATTCCTGGCGTGTACAAGGCGAGCGATGCGGGGATTGCGTTCAATAAGTGGAATAACCCTAAGAGCTACAGCATGCCTGGCCCGAAGGTGTGGACTGGTTAAGTTGAGCGTGTGGTTGAGGAGTTGCGTCGTAGTGCGCTTTTGGAAACCACTGCCGAGCGTGGTGCTGGCGGTGACGGCGATGGCGACGGCGTGAGCAGCTGGATCTTGTGTTGAGCGTATACGCCAACCCATGCCTCCGAGAGGATCCTCTATTCTTTTCTTCTACAACATTGTATATATTTACTTTTCCGGTCCTAGAGACATGGATTCTGACCAAGACATCCTTGTTCGATTCACTCTTTCCACCCATTGGTCTTCATTCTCTGATGTGGGTGCGATCGGTAGCGCCTGGGACGATCCCATCTACCGCATAGACTTTTCTGCGACACTCACTACTTACTCCCTGCACAGCACAAGACATATAGGCGAAAGCCCCTGTTCAAATTAGCACTTCGGGCATGACCTTCCTGCCTACTAAGTAGTAGCATTCGTTTGGCGCACATAGCTAGGTTCTACTTGTACGGAACGTATGCTAGCTGTGCTCGCTCGTAGAAAGGATCGTACATATTAGTAACACACACACATACAACGGAACTCGCCATACCTCTCTCGTGCCTCCCGGTAACCTAACTTTATCTATCTAGTCGAGTTTTAGCCCAGCACTACATCAGTCCCCCTATATCCCCCAACTTTTGCAGAGCATCAGTATCACTCAATCACTCACTCACTCACCCACTCACCCACTCCCCTACCACCCTCCCACCCTCCCACCTCATTCACCCAACACCCAGCAATTTCAAAACAATTAATTCCAAACAGTCTTGTTGAAAGGGCGAACTAACTAACTAACTAACTAACAAATAAACTATCTACAACGCAAGAACATATAAAGAACATGTTGTGATAGTTGGCGCCCCATAATTTCCCACACTCCTCCATGCTTTGCTGCCCATCACAAGTATGCCTATGTGTTTTGACCGCACTAGTACACAATCAGTCACAAGCGTACAGCTGCTCACGACCATGATATGCCCCTAGACACCGACCAAAAAGAAAAATAAAGAGAAAGATTGGAAAGACAAACGCACCCATACCACCATAAACGCCATAGCTAGCGCATCAGCCCATAGCAAGGTAGACTTCCCCGAAACTCCCGATCGCCCATGCTCCCTCCCTCCTTCGCCCTATTCATGCATCCCCGGCCTATTCCCTTTCCTTTCTCACAAATACGCCATCCAGAGCGGATCCGTCTGGCTCAACTTATGCGGATGCACCGCCACAGCCACCAAGTCCACCATCGTCTGGTTAGCCGGCAAATTGCCACCACCGGGCAACGAGCCAATACTGGTCGCGCGCTTAACCACCAGATCGCTATTCTGCTGGACGCTCTCCCTGAGGACATCCGCCGTGAGCGTCTTATGCTGGCTGGTGAACCAGTGATTCATTTCGTCGCGCATGAAGATAGAGAGCTGCATTTCGAGCTCGCCCTCGGGCTCGATGAGGCAGCGCGCGACGGTCATGACCGCCGGCGCGAAAATGCCCTCGAGGTTCAAGGGCCCCATCATGGTTTGCAGGTTGGGGGTGAGGCGGAAGGGCACGGGCTCGTTGTTGTGCAGGATGGGCTTGCCGACGGCCATGGACGGGATGAGTTCCGAGCCCCAGACACGGCCGCTTCCGCGAGCGATGCTGATCTTATGAGGAAAGCGCGTGTTCATGTGCATGACGTATGTCATGAAGGTGAGGGCGGCCAGCTGGTAGGAGAAGGTGCGGCGGAACAGCCAGAAGTCGGAGTAGTTGGGATAGGTGCTGCGGAAGTAGTCTAGTACGACAGTCTTAGTGACATATTTCTCTTGGACAGCAGCGAACGTCTCAAGCCGGATACTATTAGCGTGTTCGGCGTTCTTCTGCACAGGGTTATTAGTATCTAATGATTGGCCTAGCGGGTAGCGGAGTGGACTTACCGGTTGGAGAGCTCTCAGTTTCTCGATA
Source organism: Massariosphaeria phaeospora (assembly GCA_011032825.1). NCBI lineage: Eukaryota > Fungi > Ascomycota > Dothideomycetes > Pleosporales > Massariosphaeria > Massariosphaeria phaeospora. The sequence continues at coordinate 232,211 of JAADJZ010000031.1, read as the reverse complement.
CTGAAGAGAACAGGCTCGTCCTTGTTGATGTTGTTCATTCTACAGTAGTCCTCGAATATACCGTGCATATTGATGTATGACGCGTCATCCTGTACCATGCGCACACTAGGCGTAATCGGCACCATAAGCGGCAAGTGAAACTGGAGATTTCTCTTGCGGCTCTCTTTGCGCTTCGCCAGGATGCCGTTAAAGATGCGAAACAGCTGCAAAATCCGCTCTTCTCTTCTAGAGTTTCTAGCAGCTGGAAACTGGATCGCGAATGGATGCACACTCCCATCATTGCCACGGATTTTGAGACGACGGTGGCAAATACCAATACCACGCACCAGATCTACATCAGGTAGGAAACGTTCAATGCGGACAAAGTCAGAGTTCTTGTCTCGGTGCTGCAAATATTGCCCGGGCACCTCCACGTCGTCGAACTTGAGGAACCGGAATTCGTTGAGCTGGTGGGTGTAGGTTTCCAAGGGAACCGTGAGCTTCCTACGATCAAGCCTCTCCTCGAACCTATTCCGCCAAGTGCGGAGCTTCTGGATGTACTCGTGCATGGTTGGTTTGTGTGCTACGAAGTCGTTCTCAAACGCCTTGCGAATGTGTGGCGGCAGGACGGACTCGGCAAAACGTGTAATGTTTGCCTCAGTGCTAGAAGGCAGACGGACGTCTGGAGAGTAAAGAGTTGGTTGGCGGCCTACATAAGACAGCCCATCATTTAGTAGCGCAACAATAAGCCTGTACGCATCTTCATCCGGTGGACATTTGAAGTTCTTCTGAATCTGGTCGAGCATGGTCTCCATAGAAAGTGCCAGTAGCGGGAAAGCGGTCTTAAGTATAGCCGAAATCTCCTCGACATGGTCCCAGGGCTTCTTAGCGGCTGCTGGAGCATCTGCATCCTTGTTCGGGCTACCTTGTTGGTTCTCTTCAGTCTTGACATTCTCATTCGGAGTACCGTTTGCAGTCGCTTTCTCCTCGCCAGCCGCAGTGAGTGGCCGATTGCTACTGGATGCTGAGCCTGGCCTAGCGTCTGGCGAACTCTGTTTCTGTGCAGGTGAGCCTTGCACCGTAGATGGCTTTGCTTGTGAGGCCTTTTCCTTTGCTTCTTTCTGTTCGTGATTCTTCTTAAGAATTACCATATCCTCTCTTGTTGTCCTGAGGTGGCAATACAGCGCTTGGGGATAGGTCTTAGCTAACTTCCCAAGAATTTGACGTGCAACTAATGCCTCCGGTCGCGACAAGCTGTTGAGTAGCTGCGGGATGTATGTAATCCAGTACCACACCGGTGTATCACCCTTGAATTCTTCGAACTTCAAAGCCAATTGTCGATCAGAGCTGTCTAGGCTGAGCAACCACAACACACGACCAAGTAGCTTCCTCGATTTCACGTTCTTGAACTGACTTGCCGCTTCGAGATAGCAGCTCAGCGCAGCCTCCGCCTTCTCCATGTTAGAAGGTTCTTCTTTGAAGAGCATGTCGTTGTAGCGGCCCCACTCGGCCCAAGCTTTGGGCAGCTTGATGTCGAAGAATAGAGCGGAACCGAAAGCATCATTGGCCTCGGCCTTTTGACCGAGTTTGGCAAGAAACATGCCTTTCAACGTATAGAACTCTGCCTTCTGTTGTGGGCCAAAGTAGCTCAGATTAGTGTTGTTGATCACGTCCAAGCCGTTGTTGAGTTCTGCACGATTCTGGTAGTGACACTTCGCCTGCTCACGAAGCTTGAGGAACGCTTCCTGTATCTCAATATTCGGCAGCGTGTATATGCGGCTCAGCTGCTGGATGCAGACGTCAGGAAGATTGTGCTTTCGGGCAACATGAGCGAAGCGATTAATTATCCAAGCGGTTTCGTGGTATCCCCGATATGCGAAGGAGTTGCCGCTAGCATTGTTCTGGTTTGGCGGAAGCAATTGTAGATAGACTCCGTTGATGAGATGGAAGATGTGCTGTCGCCATGTAACCAGATCTTGCCATGCGTTGATGTCATCCCAGAAATTAGGAAGACGATCACGCCAAGTGCTGAGGAGTAACTTGAGCTCCTGGGACTTGTGGTCGAGATTGGCCTGAGTAGTTTGCGCAAGGCTCTGACAGATAACGCTAGCATCATGCAATTCGACTAGCTGCTGGAAGTGCTGCAACAACGGAATATGTGCTTGAGTGATGCGTCGTGGTAGCTGATGCCACTTCCGGATCGACAGCTGGATCGATTCATCGCAAAGTCTGTGGAATTCCGGCTGCGATTCCTGCTTCGCATGGAGCTTGAGTAACGACATGAAGGTTTGGAAGAATACTCGCCGAGGCGTTGGGGCATCGCTCACGGCCTTGATAGTCGCATCGAGCTGTTCCCGGGTTTCGGCGTTCTGCCAGGATTCGAAATGCCTCCAGGTGGCTTCCAGGTACAGATCGTTGAAGTTTTCGTGTTTAGCAAAGTCGCTCAGAATCTCCCATTGTTGCAGTTTCTGGGCACAAATGACCCAGTGATCCTCCCACAGCATGTACTCCCCGGTCGAGAACGGCAAGACCGACGTACGAGCTTTGATCTGCGCTGCTTCGTACATCTGCTGCGCCTTGTCCCAAATGCCACATTGCTCGTAAGAAATCGCTGCATTGCTCTCAATAAACTGGGCTCGGCGTCGCCAAGTTCCGTAGAAGAGATCATCCTCTTGCAATCCGCCGTAGATTTCCAGAAGGGCATCGAGATTGCTTTCCCTCAACTTCTCCGTGTCGATGATGGGCGCAATAGCAGATTCTTCCATGTAGATAGCGCCAGTATACCAGGCATTGTACGTTCGTGCAAGATGTTTCATGATATGAGGCGGAAACTTAACCCGCGGTCGAGCATGAACTATAGCATCAAGCATGCTAGACACACAGTTCAGGCGCTTGTCGACTTGCCGCGTATGATAATCCTTTGTGAGCAAAGCTGCGATGCCTTTTTCGAGATCGTTCTGGTCGTCCTTGGTCAGGGCGGTCCAAGCCAGAGGGAAGAACGCAACCCAGATATCGTGCGCAAGCTCGCTATCGTTGTGTTGTAGATGTCCTAAAGGTTCAAATATGTCCTTGACCTTGACCTCGGCCATTTGGCTGCAGAACCGGCGGTGGTTGTTGATGAGAGTCTCCAACTCATCGTCGACCACAACATCTGGGATCCTTGCATCTTTACTGTACGTACCAAATAAGGCACTTGCTTGGATGAGTCGGAAATCGTCGATATGGAGCTGAGCGGGTGCATTCATTTCAACCGACCCAAACATCAGATGTATCACTTGACTCAGCCAGTAACTGTCGCTGAGAGTATCCCAATTCTGGGACGCTAAGACGTAACTCAGGCGGCTGGATGCAGTTCGGCTCAAGCTCTTGTCAAAGATGTTCATATATCGATTACGCATTTCGACGTCCTGTGCTCTAGTCCCGATGAGAAAAGCGTGTTCCATTCGAACTGTCAGCTCGGATCGTGTTATCTTGGGATCTTCGTAGATGCGAATAACAAGGTCGAGAAAGCGAGTCAGAAGAGACGTATCTGGTCGGTGTTCGAAAAGTAACATTTTGCTCAGCACTGCCGTCTTCTCCTTGAGAGTCGGCACTGGTTCAGTAGAGTGGAAGATCCAGTCCTCTACCAAGTCGAGTATCTTCATACAGACCACATTGCTCATCGAACGCTCTACCAATGAGGCAAGGACGCTCAGATACGGCCGTCGATTTTCTGCAAGCTCGTTCATCCTGGTTGCAAGAATATCAATGACCTTGAGCACCAGATCGGTCTGGATCTCCATCTCTCGAGGGTCGGGTTGTGGATTAGGTGCATCAGGCCGTGCTCCAGCAGCAGGACCCTGGCCGGTTGGCCCAGCGTAAGCAGCAAGATGGTCCTTGGCCATCTTTCCCTGGAAAGCTTTCATGATCTGCGAAATGTGTTGGTCGATCTCCTCTGGTCGCTTGAGGCACAGCGTCCAAAGGATGTTAATAGCAGAGATGTGTGCTCCACTAGATAGAGCCTCAGTGGCCACTGTACCCAGAAAGCTGACGAACTCGGTAGAGGGAGAATCTTCAGTATTGCCTTCCTCGTCTGTTACCGGCTCAGGCATGACATCTAGGATGCGCTTGAGAATAGGCTGTAGCTTCATCGTGCCGTCCTCTGTTTCATCTGTCGCGTGCAGGCTAGCCTGTACATCGGGATTCTCGGAGCGGATCGGCTTGTCCATGATTTTCTGGAACTGTTGCATACGCTGAAGCACCCAGTCATCTGACTTGACATTGACGATGACCTTGACGATCTGTAGAGTGTTGATCATGCGTGTGTTGAATGCTTCAGTCTTCTCTTCTTGTTTCATCTCAGTCGTTAAGATCTCCTCTACCTTTTTCGTAAGCATAATGTCGAGGTCGAGATCCCTCCACAGACGCGGTGACAAAAGATCATGAAGCAGTTGCACAGCCTTCTTGCAAATTTCGGTGGGTTGGATGGAGTTTGGAGTAGCCACCACAATATCCTTTGGCTTCGGGCTCGCCACAGGGTACCGTTCCGGGAGATAGGCGATAAACTGGATGAGATACTTGATGAGCATCATCCGAATGCCAGGCTGGGCTACAAATCCTCTGGGTAGACTTCCAGGGGGGACAAGGGACCCGTCGGCCTTCCTCTTGAGGGACTGTGGGGACTGCGCTGCTCGCTCCACTGCACCACTCGATTCACTTGCTGTTCGCTCCTCCCATGTCCTGATGAGGCTGATCAGGTTCAAAGCTAGTTTCTTCGCTTCGGTTGACGGGTTGGGCGGTTGTGCGATCTTGGAGAGCGCTGTGATGATGATCGAGGAGAACTGCTCTCGAGCTTCGTAGAAGAGATCTGGATGACGCACGACGAAGTTGAAGATGCTCATGAGCTGCTGTAGATTCGAGCTCTCTTCTGAGAGAATCTTGCGTGGGATTTGCGCCCATCGTGGAATCGTTACCTTTACGTCACCGCCGCCCATGCGCTTCTTCAGAACAGGTGCCATAAGCTCAAGTGCTTGCATAACCAAGGACCTACCCTCGTTCTGGTGCGCCTTGAGCAATCCCTGATACACCTGAGTTACTATTTTCATGGGTGTATCAAACACTGCGATGAAGAACGTGATCAGAACGTAAGCCGCATATTTGTTGATGATGTCCTCGAGCTTGATATAGTTCCATCCAAATTTGATCACGTCCTTTCGAGCATCCGCTATCATGCCAGAATGGTGTTTGAGCAAAAGAGTCGTAAGTTGGAGCAGTTCCATTCTCGAGTGATCGACACCGAGCTGCGCTATTTCTTCCGATGTGTCGGTCAGCGACTGTGGGTTCCAGAGGCGAGTGTGGATTGTCTCAGTCATAGCACGATCCATGAGTTTCGTACCCTTGGCTTGGCCGAACAACGTATCCCAGTTGCGTTTGACGTCCATGGCGAATATAGGGTTCACAATGTACCTGAAGATGAAGGTTTTTGTCTTTTGCGACGTATTGCGACTGGTGTACAAGTCGATGCATCTGTGGACTAGAGTCTTCCAGTAGTCTACCGAATCACTAGAGATCATCTGTTCGTAGATGAAGTCAAAGAGCTGTGGAGACGCTTTGAGTTCATCTGAAGTGATAGCGTCAATCAGCTCGAATACGAAATCCAGGTTGCTAGGCTCATGTTTCAGATAATTCGTGAAAACGGCCAAGGTCTGGTCGCCAGCTTGCTCGGTGGCAAGCCGTAGTTCCGCATCGATAGTATTGAGCCGAAGCTTCTTTTCCAGTGATTTAGCAGCCTCGAAAAGCATCTTCCTCAAATTTTCGTGGGGCACAAGCCATTTGCTCGTCTCATCAAACCTGCTCATGGCGTAGGCAACGTGAATAGCGTTAATCTGTGCTTGGCATTTTTCTTTCTCTGTTCCTTCGATCTCGAAAGCACTTAGGAATTTGGAGACATCTTCGGTGACCTCTTTCCGCAAGGCCGCGCTCTCCTCGTTTTCTAGAAGCTGTGCGAAAAAACGTCCTTGTATCGGGTCCTTCAGATTGGGAGAGAAGTGATCCCAAGCGTCTTTGGGATACATGCAGAGGTACTTGATCAGCGGTTCGCGGAATGGGCTGTAGTGGGTGCGTCGAAGAGCGGTTTCGAGCTCGATAACCTTCTCAGTGATTTGTTTGAGAAATGTTGCAGCTGCAGGTGGTAGAAGATGGAAGATGTTGAAGATACCCGTGACGATCTTCATCTTTGGATTCTGCTCCACCATGGTAAATGAGATCTTTTGTAAGCTCACGGGCTCTGCGATTGATTTCAGGTGGTCCAGGAGCCGAGATCCTATCTCCACCTTGAAATAGTTGGTCAAGAGCTTCAACAGACGAGCAAGACCGTCGAGATTCTCGATGGAAAGTTTTCGCGAATCTTGAAGATTAACCAGAATCGGCCGCAGTCCGCTTTGCAAGACATCCTTGGGTAGCTTATTCGTAGCAGATATTACTCCAGACAAGCCAAGATTTGCCGCCTCAATGACTTCAGGGGATTTTGAATACAGACACTTGAAGAACACAGCGATGATCCTCAAAAAGGTTTGGTTCGGAGGCGTAGTGTTGAATTCTGGGAAGCCCTGTGCTGTAGAAAGCAGGCGAATGCAAGCCACTCGCAGGCTGACGATATATTCGACGTTGCGCTGTTCGAAAGGTTTTGAGGCAAGTCCCTCGTCGTCCGCGTCGGCTAGAGCCAGAGACTCCATGAGAAGTCTTGTCAATTGCTCGTTGAACTCCAATATGTTGTTCTTTAACTTGAGGCAGAACGTGATTGCGTCCACATAGGCGATTTGTATGCTAAAAGGCAAGGCTCGCAGAGGCTTCGCCCATATTGGCACCACGAGCCTATCTTTGACCGGCATGATGAGTTCGTGGACTCCAAGGCCTGTGACTGTAGCCAGGACATGAAAGGCTTTCTGGGTTGCCTCTCGCACGTTCTTGTTCATGTGTGACAAGTCCCCTACCAGTTGGCCACAAAGCCTCAGAAGTAGGTTATTCGGCTTCTCAAACTCTTCCTTTGTCGTGGTCTTGTAGCATCGGCGTAGTAGGTCCTCCATCAGACCCTCAGCCTGTACTCGTGTCTTGGAATCCAGATCAATCGGCATGTCCTTCATCACAAAGTTCAACGCACGAATGAGTTCTGGATGTCGGGTGATCATCCATTCAGTCCCGAGCCCGAGTTTCTTCGTAATGATCTCGATGCCCCGCGTTCCACCGGACTTTAGGAACCAGTCCTCTGCATGGCAGTTGTGGCAAAAAGCCTTCGATAGCTCCTCGAAGAATGCGAATTTGTCCAGCTTTTCCTGGCTTCCAAAGATAACCTTTGCGGTGTCGCGCATTGTGATGATGGCCTGCTCGGCCGCATCTCGCACTATCGCTTGATCAGATGCGAGAGATTCACCGATAGCTTCAGACATTATGTCACTCTCGATGGTGATAGGCCCTTCTCCGGACTTGACTTCAAAAGGCTTGTTCTTGTGCTTGAACACTGCAAAGTGACTTCCGAGTTCCAGTAGGGCGAAATGTCTGGCCAAATTGGTTACTAGTGACTCTGCATCATCCTGAAGGTCAGGGATCGAGGTAGCGAATATGCATGCTTTCAGCAATTTCTTCAAGACCTCCTGTTCCGCTCCCTTCTTCACAATAGACTTTTCCCGCTCCGAGATCGTCAGTATGTCAGAACCGGCATCTGTCTTCTTGTTGAACATGTCATTTGCTTGAAGGCGTACAAGCTGCGCAAAGTCGTCGGGCAGACTATCAAAGCTGACCATGAGTTTGGTATGGGCGGTGATGAGACGGAAAGCCTGTTGTTTGTGGAATGAATCGGATTTCTTTGCTGCGGGAAGCTTCGGGCTCTGGTATAGTTTGGCGATTGCAGCGTCGATGCCTATTGTTGCTGGAAACGCACGATCTTTGGTGGAACCGATGAGGCGGATGTCGAACGAAGACCGATCGTCCGCATAGGGCTTGTAGTCGAGCTCCGGAGGCCCAGTGATAAACTTGCGGTTCCTGCCACCGAGCTTTCCTAGTATTCGCATAGTAGTATGGGCATGGAAATGACTGTAAGGGTTGGGCTGGAGATGTTCCCATAGCGCAGCCATGAGCTCATCTATGACTGGGGCCATGATGGGATCTAGATAGTCAGCAGTCAGGTTGTCGACACACAGCTCAAGTGTGCGCAATCCCTGGCCAACAAGATCCGATCCTGCTCGTAATGCCACCACTAGAGGTCGCATGAGGTAGCTAAGGTGGGGTAGCAGGTTGCTTAGCCGGGCCGGAACGGTCAGAGAAAGTTCAACGAAGAGGTCGCGCTCGCCTGGCTTGCGAGCCGTGAGCAGAAGATTATTGAGCACGTCCAATAACATCTCCAGAAGCGGGAGGATTTCTTTGTAGAGATGTTCGAATCGTCCGCCGCCTATGCTCCTGAACAACGACCGCAGGAGCAGGAAGTAGTTCATAGGCTCCTCAGCTGTCGTGGAAAGCTGTATTGACCTTGTGATGATTTTGCTCACATGAGGTAACAGGACTTGCTCGTTCTGGTTGGAAAAAAGTGTGACCGCCATGAAAGAAAGCTTGAAAAGTCGCAGTAGGATAGACGACTTTTTCACATCTGATGTCCCGACTTCCTCGATCCGATTCATTAAAAATTGTAGAAGCATCCCAGCAAAGCTAGGGGATGTCGCCTCTGAGGCAAGTAGAAATTGCGGCACGTGGAGCAAAGCAGGGTGGTCGAACATCATATCGTACAGATGTGGTATCTCGGATGAGAAAACCTCGTGGAATGTAGCAGGGTCAATGTGGTGGAAAACCGTCGCGAAAGTTTCGAGCAGCTCCTTCTCGTCTTTGCCGCTCGACATCATATGCTGGTTGGCCATAAGATCGCCAGGAGACAAGCCCTGGGTCTCGCTGGACTTATCGGGTCCGTAATAGCGGAACACCTTAGCGCCTTCGCGGAAGAGCTTGATAAGAACCTCCACTTCCTCTGCGTTATAGCCAAATGAAACCTCGTGCCAATTCGCCGACGCATTGGCTACATCAATCTCATCTTTAATCTTGGCAGGGTTGCAAGCTCGAAGTTGGTAGAACAGGTTTTTCAGTCCATGGAGCAGGTTCTTAAAAAGAAACTTGTTGTCGGCGATGGGATCTGAGCTTCTGTCCCGTGGATTCGACGTTTTGATGGGGGTAGCGTTGAAGATGTCGATTTCGTCCCAATCCGGAGGCTGGTCCTGTACCGCCATGTGGTTTTCTTCCGCTGCATCAATCGAGGGCTGGCTGTATTGGGCCGACAGCTTAACAGCATTGTGATATTGGCGATTCATTGCAGCAAACTTGTCCCCAATGGCATTCAGGATCATGATCAGGAAGTAGCGCGCATCCTCCTTCGGTTCCAGCTTAGCAATGCACTCCGCCATATTCAAAAGTAGTTTTGCACTCATAGTTTGGAAGCTCGTGCCGGGAAAGCCGTCGTGAAGATTCTTGGTGTAGACTTCGACCGTCCGTCGGATCTGCTCCTTGGACAACGATTCCCGGAGATGGTGGATCAGGTCGGCAAGCATACTATACGCCAACGGCCGCATGGTTTCGTACACGGTCAGGCCATCGCCAATCAGAGTCCGCTCATCGAGTAGCTCATCGATTTTTTTCAAGAAAATCTTTCTAAAATTGAAATTGATGATGTGTCGGATGGCTACTAGAAGCTCCTTTCTCGCTCCAGACTTCTCTCGGGGGCAGTCCTTCAACAAGCGGACTACGATGTCCGGAAGAGTAGGAAGAAAATCGTTCAGTTGTTGCGCATAAACTCTTAGAAGATACGCCAGAAAGCTCATAGTCTTGACCTGGGCGGTAATAAAGTCCCCGAAAGCAGCGCGGTTCCTTATCTCCCTGCTGACTCCAGTGAATATTCGGCCTTGGGCTTCCGCCTCTTGATGTGCCTTCTCTTGTGGCTTCGCCTGAAGCAGGAGTACATTCTTAATGAGTGGGACAAACAACTTCACGTTCTTGGCCACGCAACTCCGGTAAGTCTGGAAAAGCGACACTACGATGATGGGGCATTCGGCCAGGACCTTGAACGACTGCATGCCCTTAAGGAGCATGCGCGTCTGTTGGTGTTCCGATCCAATATCGCCAGCGGGTCCTGATGTCAGCGCAGTCGCTGGAGAAGCCGGCCGCGGGGATTGTGAGTATTGGTGGTTGCCCGGCGTCGAAGGAATGCCTTGGGTCGCTGGTGCCGCCGTAGCATTGTCGAAGGTATCCTGCACTGTTTGCTCCATGGTCTCGAACATCTCCTGGATGAGGTCCAGAAACGGCTGGACTCGCTCGGCGAGCGCCTTGGTCTGGTGTCGCTGGAAGTCCATGATGGTCTTCATACACAGCACCGCATTGTCCTCGTTTTCCGTCTTGACCAGGCTCATCAGTTTGTCGACAATCTTTGCTGCATGCGGTTCGATGGCTTCGACGGGGTTCATGGGCAGCCGGTGCAAGATCTCGAGTACGCAGTTCCGTATCCGCTGTGGGGACAGTTAGACACGTCAATCGAATCGCATAAGCGCACTCACCTGCTCAGGCGACGTGGATATAAAGACGGGGTTCCCATCGAGAATCTTCAAAAATACAGGCACGAGGTGATTTAAGAATGCGCTGTACTGCGGCCCTTGGGAGTAGCCCTCGATGTTGTCCCGGATGTCGATCGCCTGGGTCCCTCTTGCTCTGAGATCTGTAGTCCACACACACATTAGCTTTTGCTCTCTGCCCGGGTAAATAATCTACTGCGACCGAAAGTTCTTGGTGCGCAGGAGCTTCGTACCTGAATTTGGATCGTCGAGCTTGGCCGCTATGGCCTCGAAATTATGGGCGGCCATGGTTGCGTTGAACGCAGCCACGAGCCGTGTGGAGGGCTCGGAGGAGCCTTCTGGGTGCCGCGATCCTCAGCGAGAGGGTTGTCAAACGGCGTGGTGCGGAGGGAGCAGCCGAAGGAAGGAGCATTGGTTGGAAGCTCAGGACCTGGGTAGGCTACGGTCGACGGCTGGCTTGGCTTCGGGCTGCCGAGCAGCAAGAAGGTTGAAATTAAATAGTGAAAAGAGGAAGAAGGTCTCCACAGCCTATATGCGCATTACAATCATTACCTAGGAAACAAGGTCGGCGTGGGGGGGGGTGGAGGCGCGTCCGCCAGGTTTGGCTACTGAGTCGCGAATCGAGCTCTCTCAGCGCGACGAGGACGAGTTTAAACGTGGTGGGAGAGGCGTAGACCCGGAGCGCTGTTATTAAACTGATGTAACGCCGCTAACTGTATCTTACGACTGCCATTGGTGAACAAATAATTCGGCTAATTCAACCGATGAAAGCGACCCACCTCACTTTCCCCCCCTAGCATAATTCATTTCCCTCTAAGCCCTACGTAGACAATATCCAGTGTACTAGCTACACTAGGTCTTTGCGAAAACAGACGTAAACTACCTCTCTATTGCCAAAAACGCCTCAGCTGTCAAGAGGATCGCCCCCGCCTAGAGTCCAGCAATGAATTTTGCTAGAGGAGGTGCTTTTGTTGTTCATTAGTATGCACGACAACAACGCTTAGATTTTGGAAAACTTTTCTATGCTACAGATTTACATTTTGAATTTCAAGTCCATCTACTGCCTATTGATCTACTACTGGATACCTAGTAGGGTTGCTTGTAAGCGAGCAAGCAAGCAACATGTAGTCCCAACCCCCTAGAAAGAATTCACAAAATGTTAGTATTAAGAACCACTAAGTTTGAAGAGCACTATTTTCAGGATCAAAGGTATACTACACCGATCATCTCAATTTTTGAACCCTTAACCTCTCACGGACTAGGCTTGGTCCTACCAGATAAGCTAAAGAGGCAAAATCTGGTTTTAATAGCTACACACAAGGAAACCCAGAGAAACACAGCCAGCACGATAAACGCCGGATTTTGCAGACACCTCTCAACGCCCTAACCCGCAATACCCCACCCCACCCCACCCAAGCATCCCGTCCCATCCCATCCCATCACCCAACCCACCGCCTCGCACTCCTAAACACTCTATTCCACGGCCCAAAGTCCCCCCACTCCTCCATCTTGCCCCGTGGTATATAACTCGCGACCTCGCGCAAGATCGTGCGCTCAGGATGCGGCATGAGCGCCAGCACGCGGCCATCCACGCTCCTAACACCCGTAATGCCGTGCGGCGAGCCATTAGGATTGAACGGGTACTTCTCCGTCGGCGCGCCGTAGTTGTCGACGAAGCGCAAGCTGATGAGGCCCTCGTTCTGCAGCGCTTCGGGCGAGGACGAGGACGCTGCGGAAGGCGGGAAGTGGGCGCGGCCTTCGCCGTGCGCGGTCACGATGGGCAGCTTGGAGCCGTGCATGCCGTGGAGGAAGACGCTGGGCTCGCGGCCGGGGGCCTTGCCGTCGGAGACTTCGACCATGCAAACGCGACCTTCGTACTGCTCGCTTTCGTTGCGCTCGAAGCTGGGCCAGAGGTTGGCGCCTGGGATGAGCTCCTTGAGCTTGGAAAGGAACTGGCAACCATTGCAGACTCCGAGGCTGAAAGTGTCGGGCCGCTCGAAGAACTGCTGGAATTCTTTGCGTGTGTTGGGGTGCAGGAGCACTGATTTGGCCCATCCTTGGCCGGCTCCGAGAACGTCGCCATAGGAGAAGCCACCACAGGCTGCCAGCCCAACAAACCCGGCTAGTGAGACACGTTCAGAGATGATGTCGGTCATGTGTACGTCGATAGCAGAGAAACCAGCCATGTGGAACGCGAATGCCATTTCGGATTGGCCATTAACGCCCTCTTCTCTCAGAATAGCTACTCGCGGTTTTGATGTAAATGCAGAGGATATAGTTGCCTTGAACGGTAGAATCGTCTCCTTGGGGTTGTATGTAAGATTATACGATAGACCTGGGTCCTCATTATTATCGATGTTCGCAAATTCGATATCTGCACATGCGGGATTGTCACGCAGACGTTGCAACTGGTGAGAGGTTTCGGCCCACCGTTGTTGAAGCGCCTTTCTCGTGTTCCGGTAAACTGTCCGCGATCCGTGTGCTAGGGAGATCTCCTGCTTAGAGGCTGCTGGAACGCGACCAATCTTCTTGATCATACCCGGTGGTGGACCGCAAGTCGCGAAGCAGCGATTGAACTCGATCTCGTCTTTCTTTTTTACTTGGAATACGGCTCCAAGCTCTTCGTTGAACAGAGTCTCCATTATATCTTTCGTATCACCTGAGCGAGCAATGCCGTCCAGCATGATCTCAAGCCCACACCGACCGGCAAACATCATTTCTACGAGTGTAGTGAAGAGTCCGCCGTCAGACCGGTCATGGTAAGCCAAAACAATTCCAGACTCATGAAGTTGTTCAACAGCATCATAGTAATCCCTCAAAACATCCGGGTCGTAGACATCGGGTGCTTCATCTCCCACCTGGCTGAATGTTTGCGCTAGGGCGGAGCCGCCGAGATGCTTCTTCCCACCTGCCAGATCGACAAAAATGAGGATTGTTTCCCCAACGTCTTCTACCCGCTCCAATGCAGGTGTCCAGGTTCTATCGATCCGGTCGACTGGAGCAAATGCCGTGATGATCAACGACAAAGGCGCTATCACTTCCTTTGCCTCTTTGGTGTCTGCATCTGACCATTTCATCTTCATACTCATCGAATCTTTTCCAACCGGGATAGATATGCCAAGCTTAGGACAGAGGTCCATACCAATTGCTTCCACGGCCTCATATAACGCAGCGCCTTCTCCAGGGTGACTACTAGCCGACATCCAGTTCGCAGACAGACTGACCCTCGATAGTCTGTCGAAAGTACTGGCGGCCGCGAGATTCATGAGTGATTCTGCGACCGCCATCCTGGCGGATGCAGCTGGAGAAATGAGAGCAAGAGTAGGCTTCTCTCCCATCGCCATCGCCTCTCCAGTTCTTACACCTGAGAGCAATGATGTTGCTGTCACAGATACATCTGATACCGGCACTTGCCACTTTCCGACCATTTGGTCCCGAACTGTAAGTCCTCCAACAGTACGATCTCCGATGGTGATAAGGAAGGATTTGGATCCAACGGCGGGGAGCGTAAGCACCCTATCCACGGCTTCGCCCAGAAGATCCTCCTTTGGTGTGTTGGGCAAATACATGGACAAACTGCTGTCAAAGGCGGGCAATCTTAACTTCCGAGTCTCGACGATACGGGTCATCTTAGGCGGTTTCCCGAACAAGATTGGCATCGGCAAGTCAATAGGCTTTGGATGCACTGTTGAGTCTCTATCGTTGAGGATCAATCGTTGCTCTTCCCTAGCAGTGCCTACCACAGAAAAGCCGCAACGTTCTCGATAACATATGCGCTTGAACAGTTCCAGGTCGCCGGGTCCGACGGCAAGGACATACCGTTCTTGAGCCTCATTACACCAAATTTGCAAAGGGCTCATTCCCCTGTCCGCGCTGTCGATGTCTCGCAGTTCAAACACGGCTCCCAATCCGGAGTCATGGACCAGTTCAGGAAGTGCATTCGAAAGGCCACCGGCGCCCACGTCGTGAATGAAAAGGATTGGATTTTTGTCGCCCATAGAACGACATGTGTCGATTACTTCTTGGGCCCTTCTTTGGACCTCAGGGTTGCCTCTCTGTACACTTGCGAAATCGAGATCGATGTTGCCTTCGCCGGACTGCACACTCGAAGCCGCACCACCACCTAGACCAATCAACATTGCTGGTCCGCCTATCACTAGAAGATATGATCCCGGCGGTACGATATCGGCGTCTTTGAGTGCGTGTTGAGGCCGGACAGTGCCCACACCACCTGCAAGCATGATGGGTTTATGATATCCACGAATTTCCGTCTCCTTCTCGTTAGTGAAGACTCGCATGAGTAACGTCCTAAAATAGCCAATGGTGCAAGGACGGCCGAATTCGTTGTTGAATGCAGCACTTCCCAATGGTGCCTCTAGCATAATGTCTAAGCTGCTTGCGATATGGGCAGGCTTTCCAACATCTCGTAGCTCCCAGGGACGATCGAACCCAGGTATTAAGAGATCGGACACCGTAAATCCAGCCAATCCTGCCTTCGGCTTCGACCCACGACCCACAGCCCCTTCATCCCTAATTTCTCCCCCCGAACCTGTTGCAGCGCCAGGAAATGGCGATACAGCCGTTGGGTGATTGTGGGTCTCCACTTTGCAGACAATATGCACAGTCTCATTTGTTTCATTCCACTCACCCGTGATGTGACTTGGTGACCAAAAGCTGGCCTGCTCACCGTGAAGAACGGCAGCATTGTCGCTGTATGCACTGACGACATGCTCCGGATGCCGCTGGTGTGTATTGCGGATCATACCAAATAGTGAGTATGGTTTGCGCATCCCGTCGATGGTGAAGTCGGCGTTGAACTGCTTGTGTCTGCAGTGTTCCGAGTTGACCTGGGCGAACATGAATAATTCGACATCTACCGGGCCTCTCTTCAGCTCCTGGGTGTATGCTTCCACAAGATACTCAATCTCAGAGTTATCCATAGCTAGTCCTAGCTCTCGATTTGCATGTTCCAGTGCAGCCTGAGGGGTGGTATGTTCCTCAAAGCTGACACTAGAAGCCGGCGCGGGCTCGTGTTCGCCGAAGAGGAGCTCCAGTTCTGGCACATTTCGACTGATGGTCTGCGTCATTCGATCGTAAAGAGAGTCGGCGCTGGGAATCGCGTCTGCAGCGAGAGGTTCAGCGAAGGTAGCTGCTATCACCATGCCACGCTCGATGCGCTTTACAGCGCGCTCCAGAGTGCAGGTTCGCGCGATCATGGACGCGAGCGAGCTCCACGGGGATATTGAACCCGGGCGCGGACAGACATAGAACAAGGCGGTATCGTTGTCTCTCGGCTCGCCGTTACGGTGGACTGCATCGAGCAGGCTCTGCGAGAGTCGGTCCTGGGTATTGGGAGCCTCGCCATAGTCGAGTATCTGCTCGAGAACTTTTGATTCCCTCGCATCCAGCTCTTTCAATGGATTCACATAGTGAAGCCACACGGCACGCACCGCGGTTGCTCCAATTGCGTCGGCAAGACGTTGTAAGCGGAAGTCAGAGAAGACCGAAGAGCCCGGAAGGACCAGATATGGGTTACTAGAAGACTCCATGTCCGGCTGTTGGGGCGAGGCGCGCAGTGCGAAGGTGCATGGCGGGGAAGTTTTGGTGAGCCAGAAATTTTGGAGGGGTTCCGCAGTGTGGCGCAAAACTGTGGCGTCTACCACCAACCAATCACAAACTGTTCACACATTAAGACGCTCTACCACGAAGTACTCAACCATTGCAGACGTGATATCTGATGCACATGTGAATGCAAAGGCCGCGCCAAGTGAGATTCCATTCCACGTCTATCACAGAGTTGAGGAGATGCCAGAGCCTGCCGTCTTCCGCTAATACTACCTGCCAAAGCCCGCAGAAACATCAGACGCCCTCACGCCATACGATTTCCATTCTCGCTTTTGGCAAATAGACCCAAGTAGCCAATAAAAGCACCCACGGCTCCAAAGCCGCTGTGCTTTCAAACAACGCATGAAATGGCATCTGCAGGCGACGGAGGCAAAGCAAGACAGAGAAAACAAGGGAACAGTCGCTTGCCCGAATGAATATGTGTAGAAAACCGAAATAACCACATCTTCTAGACAACTTTGGTGATAGTACCACCAGAGCCAGCCCGAGCAGAGCCATGGGGTGCACCGCTGCGAGAACCCAGGTTGCTCCCGGATGAGCTAGGTCGACTGTTGCTACGTGGGCGGCCGGTAGACGCCCGGCGTGTTTGCGGATCCTCTTGCGATGAGCGGTGCCGACGCTGCGGAGAGCAAGCACAAACAAGTCAGATCAACCCAAACCCAATGCAAATCTTGAAAAGGGAAACCTAGGGATTTAGGGATAGAACTAAAAGTACATTGATTCGGCCATAGAGAATACTCATCCTGAGTTCTAAGGACTTAAGAATCAACGTACCGAGGTCTGGCTATTCTGCCGCTCGAATTCTTTCGGTCGCCTGTCTCTCGATGTCGCTCCGTCGTCCTGTAGTCGGAGCGCCTCCAGTCTCCCTTGGCTTAGTGGATCAGAGTCGTCTAACCGCATGGGTGAGGTGACTTTGGCTTGCGATGGTGCTTTTGTCTCGACCTTTCCGTTTTGCCGAGCCTCCGCAAGCTGAGCTAGTTTGTCCCATCGGCTTTGGCGCTTCTGTTGCCTCTCGCTTGCATTATTCTGGGATTCGGCGTAGTCGTGCGAACAGTCGTCGAACAATTGCGGGTTTACCTCCATAAAGAGTTTCATGGCATTGTAGACCATGCCGTGAATCGTGCTGTACACCGTTAAATAATGCATACTCATAGAGATACAGGTGGACTAACCGGTTCCAGTGCCCTTTGGAATTCTCGTACAGAGGTGCGAACATGATTGGCAAGATGACCTCAACGTTATCACTGACGAGGTTGCAGAAGTATTCGTTATTCCAGAAGTAGAGCGCCCGTTCAGCGACCTGGGTACAGGTTAGTTCAAACAACGTATCAGGTAATTGAGCATAGTTACCTGGAAGTGAGGACTGGCAACCGACTTCGCCAGCTGGTTGAAGAGCGGCTCTTGAACCTTTGCAAATTCTGCAGGGTCCATGACCTCGAAAATATCCTCTACCTCATTCAAAAACATTACCTCTTTGGTACTGTTCACCTTGGGCCAATACCGGAGAAGGCCAAGCACAACCTGGCAGACGTTAGCTTTTTCAAGAGAGTTTGGTGAGTGAATGAGCTTACTTCTTCGGTCAACGCAGCATCCTTTTCCAAGAACTGGACTATACAGTACGCCAACTGGGGATGGTACATGCTCAGGCTCTTGACCTTGTGAAGGGGAATAAGGACCCTGGTGAGGAAGAGCTTGTGCTCCTCTTTGAGCGGAAGAGCGAATCCGTTGATGATAGAGCCGAGTATTTCGAGGAGTTCGGCGATTCCATTAAAGCGCTCTGTCTCATATATGAACTGGAAGAAGACGTTGTTTATGGAGCGCCGGATGTAGGAGCGCAGATTCAGGAATTTGCCGTATATGCGGTGGAGGGTTGTCTTCAGGAAATCACGTTCCCGGGGATCTTCTGAATCGAACAGTTCAAGAAGCTGCAAACGTTAGAGACGGGCTTTTAGAGAGGAGAATGGAGACACCATACGTTAAGCACGAAGCTATGGTCGATGTACGACTTCGCGATGTTGGTATTGAAGTCTTGGCTCTCGATGAATCGAAGGAAGAATTCGTAAACAACCTGAATATGTGGCCAGGCTACCTCAAGCACAGGCTCGTCTTCCTCGGGGTCGAAAGCCTCACCTTGTGGATTAACGGGGGGAGGGATCGGACGGAATAGATTCTTGCTGAACATGTCGACCACGCGAGGGTACATCTTCTCGGTGATTACTTGACGATTGTTGGCAACATAGTCGAGTAGTTCGTGCAGAGCAAGTCGCTTGATCTCCTTCGATTTCATATCCCCGCTCGCATCGTTGAAGTCGAAAATAATGTTACACTGGTCGATCTTCTGCATGAATAGGTCTTCGCGCTTATTCGGAGGAACTTCGTGGAATCCTGGTAGTTTTTCTAACTCCCGCTGACGTTGGTCTGAGATGTCGAATCGCGAGGAATGTTGCCTCTTGGGCGTTCGGATGCCCTCGATATTGTCCTTTGGTGTTGTCTGCAGGTGGTGCATGATTTGTGGTTTCTGACCCGCTTTGGGAGGCAGGAGATCACCGGGCATCGTTTCTGCTGTGCCGGGCGGAGGGATGTGCTGCGAGCAAGAGCGCGTTAGCCAAAGATGGACCAATGTCATGTGCATGAAAGCGCAATTCAAACTTACCGGAGCACTCGGGCTAATCACAACGCTGGGAGCCAAGGGCACGCCAGGGCGGTGTGGAGTACCAGGCGCAGAGGCACCTGCATTAACAGCACTTCCCAGGCCTAGCATGGCTTGCGGTCCACCATACTGCGACCCTGCAGTTATCGAGCTTGGTGCGCCTGGCTGGCTGGGCTGCAAAGTGGTCGCACTCGCTGCAGCGCTGTCTCCGGAGGGAAGCGGCTTGTTACGCGAGTCGACTAGGTTGTTCTGTGAGGAAGACGGGGTGGCTTGGGCTGAGCCTGACGGGGAATTGGAGGCTCCCTGCGAGGGCGACGACGTGCCGGAGGTCGAGTCTTTCTTCTTGGACGACTTATTATCTTTGGCTCGCGAGAGCTGTTCGTGCTGAACATGTTAGCTTCTGCGCTCGAGAAGAGTGCGCGCAGGGCGGTGGTCACGGTCACGTAGGGGGGGGCTAGAGAGTAAATGAAGGGAAGGCTTACAACCCTTTGTCGGAAGCCCTTCATGGCTGCGGCCGGCGCAAAAGCAGGTGAGGCAGTGAGAGCTGGCTCGCCGATACGGGGAGAAACACGGTCCAGATGGAGGGCAGTCCTCGACGGGGAGTCTGCGGTGGAGCAGCGACCAACGGAGCCAATGGAGCGATGTGAACGCGCAGAAGAGAATAGCGCAGTAGCGGCAAGAGCTGTCGATCAGGCCGACATTTAGGACGGCGGCGTGCGGTGTCTCGACGGGTCGACGGCGTGGGAGCTATCGACAGAAAGCAACGGGAGACGACGAGACGGGCGCAGCTCGCGAGTTGTGGGGTCAGGAGGGCGGCAGCGGGGCCTAGGAGCTGTCAGGCACGGCAACGGGCAGGGTCGGAGCGAGCAGCGTGCGGGTGTCGTGAGTAGGCGGGGGATGAATGCGAGTAGGCTCGGGGGGGTGGTGGGCAGCAGAGGGCGTCGGTCGGTGCGGTGGAGAGTGAAGAGGAGAGGTCGGCGTTGGCGTTGCAGGCCCTCTCTCCCACAGATCGCACTAGCCGTGCCGGTAGCGAGTCGAGGCGCTCGGGCCGCCGAAGATGAGTTTGGCGGGGTTTGGAGGTGTCAGAAGGACGACTGCGCGCATTTGGGCCGTCTCGAAGTGTAATCGCCGCGGCGGGGACGCAAGCAGCGCCGCGGTGGGCAAGGCCAGCACGGCGGCAGAATTTGCAGGTTTGCAGTCGTCGTCGAGCGGGGCGCCGCCGTCTGCCAGCAGCCTCGTCAAACACGGCCACGGGCACCCCTGCACGCCGGCCAGGAAACTGCGACGCGCCCGTCCTGGTCCTCGTCCACCCTCTGTCGGCGTAGTATAGCAGTCTACCTACCTAAGGGAGACCTGATGGCCATGGACAGCGACACGGCCAGCGACACGGCCACGGCCAGCGACTCGCACGACGGCAAACAGCCCGCGCCGTGGTTGCCGATCCCCGCGCGTGCCATTTCGGCCGTTGAGCATCCATGCATCATCAAGAACGTCGACAAGGGCATCAAGTCGCTGGGCGGGCCCTCCCAGCTGAGCAAGGTGGGCACGCCGCTCCAGCTCCACTGCACACACTGACGCGGGCTTCCAGGCGCTGATATCCAAGCTGCAACCTGTGGCGCGGGCCCACGACCACCACGCCCATCTCCCCGGGGTCATTTCAGCCTCCCTGCGGCCGGACGACCCTCTCGCCAAGCGTTTGCTGTCGACGCCCGTGACGACTAACAACCTCCTCCTCAAGGTCACCGTGCCCAAGCGGACGGGCCGCAAGAGGAAGCGCGGCTCTTCGGGGCCCTTCCTAGCCGACGACGAGATTGACCCCGGTGTGACTGATTCCAGCTCAACAGAACAGGGCGCGTACCGGGACCCAGCCACTATCCTCCGGAGCATGCAAGACAATGCTGGCAAGTACACTGTATCGCTTGCTGGAGTCATCGACGAGACTCATCGTTTTCGAAGTACGTCTTCGCAATGCCCAAGTCCTCGTTTTGGAAACTAACTACGCAGATTTGCCGGACATACAATGGACAGCATCCCGCGACCCCGTCATGGGAAACATCAGAGACAATATGTTTCCTCTTCGTTGTAGGTGTCTGCCCGTGTTCGTTTTGCCCACATCCTGACCGTCCGCAGACAGCCAGGTGAAAAATTACAACCTCAACACAGCTCCGGGAGCTAACCCCGCCCTGCCGATTGGACCCTCTGCGGAATGGCTGCAGACACCGGTGGCCTTCAACTACCGGTATTGTCACAGTGCCCTTCGTAGTCAACGTATGCTAACGCCTTTCAGATACCAGCAAAATCCCTTCGTCAAGTATAGCAACAGTGTCACCCATGATGTCAACCTCCAGAGGTCCCTAGCTTATGCAGGCTATACGATCATCAGCATGGAATCGGATACTGTTCCTCAAGGGCCCAAGCCATATCTACCACCAGAACACACTTTAACCCCGTATCTACAGAGTTTGATCGCTAATATCAGGGCCGAACTTAGAGAGCGGCCCATCATAACTCGTCACAAGTTGTTCAATACACTCGGCTGGGACAAACGGGATCGACTACGATCAGCCGCAGTATACTGTGGTTATTTCTTCGCGACTGGCCCATGGCGAGAGGCACTCATTGGATGGGGTTGCGATCCAAGACTGCACCCACATTACCGACAATATCAGACGATATCTTTCATATCGTTTGGAAAGACCGGTACAGCGCGACATGCGTCTCAGTTTGACAAGCATGTCCGCGAGTTGGTTCAGATGTCTCCACAGGAGTTGGCTGCGCAGCATATCTTCGATGGCAAAACAGTGTCCCACACGGGCAACCTTTACCAGTTCCTTGATATTACAGATCCACTGATCCGCCGGATTTTGGACACAGAGGACATTCGAGATACATGTGCTCCGACTTTCCAGGGCTGGTATCACGTGGGTACGTGGGCAAAGGCAACAGTTATTCTGAAAGATAAGATGAACACCATATTGGGGGGTGAACAGCCGGATGACTCTATTTATGAACGCGTTATGGCTTGGCCAGAGTTGTGGGATGACAAAGAAGTCTACGATTCCTACAGGAGCGAAATGTACGATAAACAGCTTCACAAGGAAAAAGGAAGGGAGCATAATGTTATGAACAACGTCCGCCTCGCTGCGAGGAACCCGAGGTGGACTTTTGAGAGAATGGAGGCCCAGAAGACCAATAAGGGGGCTGAGAGTGGTGGTCGTGCCGAAGAGGCTGACGATGAGGCTGAAGTGGAAGAGGAAGTCGAAGTGCCCGAAGATTTGACCGAGGTTCCCGATACGGCGGCAGTAATCCTGAACGAGGGAGAGACCGATCCGATGGATGCCCATAACGACAGGGATGAAGACGATAGCAGTGATGAAGATGACAACGACGACGGCGACGACGACGACGACGACGATGAAGATGGTGAGGACGAAGACGAGATGCTAGCTGAGTTCAACTTGCTAGGCCAGGCGCGTCGTGGTTCCGGGAGTGATGACGAGATACTCTTCAACAAACGAAGGCGGACACCGGCTCGTCATGTCTCAAAGGCGCGGTGATGAAGCGATACTGGAGGTAGCACACTTGCTCAGGTTGTGGCTCCTTTCAGTGGCTTAAAAACATGTTAATACACGGGCATAGACAGCATGATGCAGCAGCCGAGGAAGTGCTCCGCATAGGAACTTGTAGATCAATGTATAGATATGCACGATAGGGAACTCGACAACCGCAGTTACCGTGATGCGCTCGAATATATATATATATATATGTATAAGCTAGCAACGGCATGTGAGAGGAATGATTGAGCTCCTCACGCATCAGAACACACACAGGACGTCCCGTTCTCCAGATGCTCGGATCTCGGGATCCTCGGACTTCTTGGCATGCCAAACCAAAACCCTCAGCGGAACGTTGGTTGCAACACGTAAGAGACGCCCGGACGGGCAATAAATGGAGCGGCACAGCCAATTGCAGCGCTGATAACCCCCGCGTCTGCAGAGTTGGTGTTATGACCGTGATTTTCGAGGCGGCCGCCAGTCCAGTCACGGCAGGCTGGTCCACCACCAACCGCTAGGTGCAATTCGGAACCAGTGAGGATTCATTTCCGCGCCCCTTTCCGGCTCAGCGAAAACCACGGCGCCCATCAAAACCCAGCCGCGACCCGTTCTGCAAGAGTGCTGCATCCAGGGCGCTTCTTCCTCACTCTTCTCAGTCACTCCTTAGGCCCCTTCCATTAGCCCCGTTCTGCTGTTTACCTCGTCGTACGCGACTTCTCCACACCCTCCGCTGCGAGCTCGCCCACCCCCCCAATTGCACACGCACCATGTCGAAGCCCAGTTGGATCCAGGCCGGCGCGCCGACGCTCGACCGTCCGTTCGGCCTGCAGCTGTGGCCCATATTCGAGAAGGCATACGAGGCCACGATCGGATACAAGCCGCAGGACTTCCGCTTCACATCCGGCGAGACGCCCATCAGCACATTGCAGACATGCGCGACCATACTGGCGTCCTACTACATTGTAATATTCGGCGGGCGGGAGCTGATGCGCAGGCGCGAGCCGTTCCAGCTCAATGGCCTGTTCAAGCTTCACAATTTCTACCTGACGGTCATCAGCGGCGTGCTGCTGGCCCTGTTTGCCGAGCAACTGATCCCCACCATCTACCGCCACGGCATCTTCTTCGCCGTTTGCGACCATGCGGGTGGCTGGACGGACAAGATGGTCATCTTATACTACGTGAGTCGTCCAGTGGCGCTGCTGCTCTCTGGACTTTGCTGACGCTGCGCTATAGCTCAACTACCTCACCAAATTCCTCGAGCTGCTTGACACCGGCTTCCTCGTCTTGAAAAAGAAACCGCTGAGTGCGCATCTCCTTACCAGTCCTCATAGCCTCCGCTAAACGCTCCAGCCTTCCTCCACACATACCACCATGGCGCGACTGCCTTCCTCTGCTACACCCAGCTCGTCGGGCACACCTCCGTTTCGTGGGTCGTCATCACACTGAACTTGATGGTTCACGTTGTCATGTACTGGTACTATTTCCAGAGTGCGCGCGGCATCCGCATCTGGTGGAAGAAATACATCACCATTATGCAAATCACCCAATTCGTATTGGATCTTGGTAAGCACCGCCAACGCACACAGCGTCATCTCCACTAACAAGCTCCAGGCTTCGTCTACTTCGCCTCGTGGACCTATTTCACCAGCACCTACTGGCCATGGCTCCCGAACGCGGGCAAATGCGCAGGCGAGGAATTCGCTGCCATCGCCGGCATCTGCATCATCTCTTCATATCTCGTCCTCTTCATCGGCTTCTACTTCGCAACGTACAAGAAGGCGGTGCCCAAGGGCCGCCGCCGGGCTACCAGTGCGCTGGTCGAGATGAAGGATGAGAAGGTGCCGACGGTTGGTGAAGCGCGCAGGAAACTGTCGCAGGGAGCGAACGCCTTGGCTAACGGGCATACCACAGGTGCCACCCCCAACGGTACTCCTAACGGACGAGCTACACGCAGCCGCAAGGCGTAAGCATGCTAGCCGCTGTGGTTGGATGGTGCCGAAGCAGGGGCTGATGTTGATCTCACACGACGGGTCGGGCGACCCACGCGTACCATCGGACACCAGCGAGCATGCTCCTCGGGTAGCACCTATGGGCATTTGGGAGGGCAACTACCCTATTCCAGACCCATCGATCTAGACACACCCGAAGAGTCTCGCCATCTTTCGACTACGGGAAAGCTAGAGTCAGCGCCACGCGACCTGCCACCTCCTTCGATCTCCTTTTCTGATTGTTACGGTTCGGTTCGGATTTTATATTTCTTTGTAATTATCATGCTTTTGGGGTTCCTGTTCCTGTATGGCCGGGTCCCATGTAACGAGACACAAACAAAAAACATACACACTACGGCAACTGGATTAGCGTCATCTTGTGCTCTAGACGGCGGGGCGCTAGGGTCTCCGTGTCTTCGCGATGTAATATAGGATCAGCTGGTGGGAGGGGAGTATTGGGAGGGCTATGTGACGTTTTGCTGGGCTTTGGGCGGAGTGGGTTGGGAGGGAGGGTGGCAGGGTGTGAGAGTGCGAGAGGGGCGCTGCAGAGGTTAGTTAGGTAGCGTAGGTAGTGTAGAGGCGGAACGCAGTGCGTGTTGGTCAGAGGTGTTCTGACTTTATCTTTCCATCCTTGAAATCTTGGTGAGGTGCACCTCGTCGTGTCGATGTTCGGTGATTGGTGATTGGTGATTTGGGGGGGACAACACCCGTTCATTCGGTTCAGGCTGGCGGGATTTCTTGGGTTCCGTTTTCAATGAAACAACGCTTGATTGCGTGTGTTGGTATAGGTAGATGGGTAGGTAGTGTATTCGATCGAAGTCTCAAAAGAAATGATATAGGATAGAGGGTATAGTTGGTATACGGATGGGTTTATTCGAGACGGACGGGGGAAGGCCTCGCACGCTCGCGGGTACGCACGCACGCGCTAGAGAAGAGGAGTGCAGTGGAGTGGAGTAGGAGGGTAGCAGGGGTAACCGTACGTGTTGGACCACGCTCGCTGTTGACGAAAGCATACATACAAGGAATACTGTACACGGCCGCGGATCATACGTACATATTCCTACATGGAGATTAGCTTGTTTGGACGATTACTTGGCTAACTATATATTATATATAGTAAATCTCTTAGAGTTAAACTAAATAACCCAACTATAAGGAAAACATCTCCATCGTCTAGTTTACTTGGCTTATTCATCTTGCTGGTTTATATCATATCATATTATATCATTTAGCTTCCGCGGTTTTTATGAAGACTGTGGACTTTTTGAGGATTCTGGATTGCATTCGCTTGGATTAAATTAGAGTGGAGTGGATGGGCATCTTGCCACCTGTTTATCCACTCCTACTCAAACGTTTCCGTGCCTTCTATATTCTTAACAAAAGCGCGAGGCGTTTCGTTGCATCTTTTCGTGCATTAAATACGGCTTGGCTTCTTGGACGCACTGTTTGTGCTCTAGGAGTCTGAGCGTTCTGGTTCTGGCGTGTTGTGTTTTGTTGGTTTGCTATAAGTGGCGGTATAGGGGCACGGAGGGCAAAAGTATGGAGGGAGGGTTGTGCGGTCGAACTGAATTGAACTGGGAATAGCGTTGTGTATGGCCCGCGTTCAAAGGTATGTATGTGTGGTCCAGCAAGCAGAGTCTACGAGCCTTGAGGCGATATCGTTGATAGAGTGTGGATACAGAAATATGTATCAACAGAAGGAAGTGGCACTTGAGTTACCATTCAACACACCTACAAGGACTTATCCAATACAGCCAGATTCTGCAGCAGTATGTAAGTAAGACATCAGCAACAAACCTCTTGGAGAAGAATGATACTTCACTGATTCGATCTTAAATAACTCCTCCTGTCAGCAACAAAACTGGCAGTGACACACAGCTCGGAATCCTCTGTGACCGTCACCGTCCCACGCCACAGCGCCAAGCACCACCCGAAACCTGATCGACAGCTCAGCTCAGCTCAGCTCACCCCCCAACTCAACTCAAAACATCAAGACGCCCAACCCGCTACCCGCTCACAAGAGCCGGCGGCCCGTTGCGCGGTGCCGTTGCCCAGTGGATGCAAGTACACATGTTTCAAGCCCAGGATGCTACGAGGGTTCTGAAACCGAGTC
The DNA here is from genome assembly GCA_011032825.1 of Massariosphaeria phaeospora. Classification (NCBI taxonomy): domain Eukaryota; kingdom Fungi; phylum Ascomycota; class Dothideomycetes; order Pleosporales; genus Massariosphaeria; species Massariosphaeria phaeospora. Next base: position 205,725 of record JAADJZ010000031.1, on the reverse strand, counting down.
AGTCATGACGGCTCATCGTTGACGTTGAGCGGCGCGGGGTAAATAGAAGCACAAATGAGGCTCTCCGCAGCAAGTTTGAGCTTTGCGAAAACTTTCTCTGTAAATAGAAGTAGTCAAGCATGAGTGCCAAGGGCCTTGACTGCGGCATGAAGCGCTTCAGAGCGTGATGTCAGACATGTGTAATCTAGGTAGAGAAAAGCCTGTGAACGTGGTGTTAGCCAAGAGGTCGAGTCGAGTCGATGTATTGGGGAAGGGGGCACGCGACAGCGTTTTGTCACTTTTGCGAGACCCTGCGTGCAGTTACGACAGGGAATGGAAAGCATCTCCTACCTACTCACCAGTGTACGGGATTTTCGTGATGCGTGCATAGTACACCTTGCTCTGGCTTTACCTTACCAACCTCGCGCTCTTGTGCCAAAGTCGCAGGCCATGGCCAGTGATACCTCTATACGCAACGACGACATGGCGTTGTCTTCCACACTCTCGCAGTCCAAGTACAAGATGACCTGAGATGTTGTAGTACAAGAACGGTCGTCAAGCCCATAGTACAAAAACTAGCAATATCAAGCTGAATCCTAAAGAGAACACGATGATGAATTGGTGATGAATCCAGATACCCTTTGTACGCCGTGTTCACAGGACAGAGACTCGCCGAAAGGCATGATCAGGCGTGTGTGTGGTAAAAAGCTTGAACCGAAACGTATTCATTTCGAGATAGACGATAGAGTACTTCTAAGTAGACTAGGAGAATGACTGCCAGTTGGTATGGTGCGTAAGCAACGAGTTATCGTACGTGATATGCCGATTACAATGCTGAAGGGGTGCTAGCTATGTCTAGGACTGAAGTAGTACCTAATATGCAGATTATGTTAGCCCATACCGACGTCGACCCACTGCAAGTGCGTCTTACAGTCTGAGCAGCTATTTTCTATCACCTCGTAACACAGTGTTGCGTATAATGTTGTTGTGCAGCATTGTAGGCTGTTGTCTGTAGCACATGAGCCTCACTAGCCAGTCGCTAAGTCTTTCGCGGTGCTGTGATGCGACTTAGCTCTCGAGCGCAAACTCTGCTTGAGTGTCTTTGTGGGTGTACGAAGTAGATCAGGTCAGATCAGATCGGTGATCAGTGATCGGTGAAGCTTCCGAGCCAGACAAATTGTCCAGATCATAAGGCTCGGTCTATATCTCAGCAGAATTTCAAAGGAAGCCACCAAGCACGCCACGAAGTAACTCAAGGCTCTTGGTCCAGAAACTCCACTACACTTCTAGCAATACCAAGAGTGCGAAGATGTTGTAGCCCTAAGGATAGACGAGAGATGAGACATAGATTTATGAAATCATACCTCGCACGTGGGAATATTAAAGGTGGTCAGCGTATGGCCTGACTAGAATATTACCACCGGAGAAGTCCAGATGCCATGACTGGTCGGATAGGCTAGCCTGGTGACGGGGCATGCGACCTACAAGTACAAGATCGGGGAGGGTGACAGAATCGCCAAGTGGTGGTGGCAGGACGTCTATTGAAGCTCGGCGAAGTGACAGGCGAAAGCCGGTGCTAACGGTTCCGTAAGCGTAATGATGTAGGTGAAACGGGGAGACTGTACTGTAGTATCAGTCCGGTCTGTAGATGTAAAAGGCCCAAGTGACTTGGCTGTCAGAATCCTCCTATGATGCCCAGAACAACTTCCGCGAGGTTGAGTTTCCGGTACATAGTCGGTGTTGGAACAAGAACAGTCTGACCACTCGGGGAAGATGGTAAGCTATCAGGAACCGTGGGCTTGGGGAGCGACGGCGCCGGTTATGCATGCAGCCACAAGTACAGTCTTTTTGCGGGATCTCCAGCACTCTTAGAGCTGGAGGCTACGCCACCTTGGAAACGTCTTGGTACCGGCCACGCCCTATCCGTTGAGATGACCTGTCCAACAGTGCTACCAGGTACTTCCACTTTCACGAGCTTGATATGTATTGCTCGTACACTGATGGTCTTATCGTCATGTATTGCCGACAAGATGGCATGCATCATGCTTGAACGCCCACGCAGAAAGGATAAGCACGTAACTCGATGGTGTAGAACGGTTGGCGTGGGTATGGCACCACGTCACCTGTGCATCCTGAGTAACCAGTGACGGGAGGTTGGCGTTACCACGTGATCAGGTAGCGGACTCGGGAACCACTCAAATCCACCACGCTCCAGGAAACCGAGTGCGCCAAGGGTGGGTATCCGGCACAGCGGAGGGAGGGCGCAGGCGGAGTGGCAACAAACAGAAGTGTTGGAGCTGGCTTGGCCTCTGAACCGCAGACGTTGTTCGAAACCCACGATGCCTCAAAACCAACGCATGCTAAACGTGGACTGTACGAGTGACTCCTATTGGCTGTTAGCGAACACGGCGGAAAACCTTGGCCAGATATTGGCAGAGCTCTTGGCCTTGCTGTCCAGCGCGTCAAATTCGGAGAACTTCGCATGAAGGTTGCATACAAGCAGGGGGCACTCTCGGCACCAGGATACTCGCTTGGCCGATTTGACGTCGGAGTCCCAGGCGCGTGGGAAGTGCTCGTGTGTACCCCATATAAATTCAGCCCAACCCCAAATCCCAGCCTGGTCCTCATAAAGCACGACAAGACAAGACACTTTGAGCCGAGCTCGAGGAGATCTTTATACACAGACAAGATGGCGCCCCCTCCTGCCACCGCCAAATATGACTGGATCCTCGCCCTCACCACCATTGCATTCGTCTTCTCTGCCTTTGGAAACGGCGCAAGTATGACCCTCCTGCGAGCTCGTTTTGATCCGACAACTGACGAAACGCTCTAGATGATGTGGCCAACAGCTTCGCCACCTCGGTGGCTGCGCGAACGCTCACGATGCCGCAAGTCGGGTTCTTGTCCATCTGTACTGAGTTCGCCGGCGCCGTGGGTCTTGGAGCCCGTGTCACCTCCACCATCAAGAACGGCATCATCTCAATCAGCCGCTTTCGGCGACCTGGAGTGCCACCAGGGACGTTGATGCTTGCTATGGGTTGCGCTGAGGTCGGTTCAGCCACCTGGTTGATGGTCGCGACGAGATTCGGAATGCCCGTTAGCACAACCCAAACCGTTGTTGGTGCCCTGATCGGTGTTGGCTTCGCCACTGGTGCTCCCATCAAGTGGGGATGGGCAAGTGGCTCCGTATCGCAGGTCGCCGCATCGTGGGGCATCGCTCCTATGATTGCCGCCGCCTTTTCCGCTATCATCTTCGGAACTGTAAAATACGCCGTTCTAGAGCGCGCAGATTCTTTCAAATGGGCCATGCGACTTATCCCCTACTATTTCGCTACTACGGCCGCTGTCCTTGCACTGTTCATTGTCGTCGAAGCCCCTACTGCGCCGTCTCTTGAAGAGTTCGGGGCAGGCAAGGCGGTTGGTATCGTTCTTGGCGTATTCTTTGGATGTCTGGCCATTGCCTACATCTTCTTCATACCCTTCTTCGAGCGCAAGTTGGTCCACAAGGATACTCGCGTCAGGATCTGGCACGTCGTTCTCGGACCTCTCTTGAGAAAAGAAAATCCTCCACTCTTCCTCCTTGGTAAAGAAAGAGATACCTACGTGACCAATTGTATGATCCCCTCGCGAGCTCATTGAATTTAGATAATTGACAATACATCAACAGACTACGCCGACGCTTATGGTGAGGTTCGAGCTGGGAAGAAAGACGAAGACACTGTCCGACAACGACACTCGGTGAACGGATCTGGAGAAGAGGTTATTATCAAGCCCGACAACCACAATGGCCATGCTACAGGAGAAGTTCAGTCGGATCCTGAGAAGGTTACAGAGCCGACGAGCACCACGGGTCTCAGACGTAAACTCAAGCCAGAACCCTATGAACGCTTCATCGGACCCGTTCTTCACCTCTCCTGGGCGAATCCTCAGCGATGGTTCGGTTACTTCAAGTACGGTCTTCTGCAAGGTCAGTAAATAGATTGCAAGCAGATTTTGAACACTTACTCACTGCGCCAGGTGTGACCCGAGACGTTATAACGCACGATTCAGAGGAACTGCGTGCTATCCATGCGAAAGCTCACCGGTATGATGTTCGTGTCGAACATCTGTGGACTTACTGCCAGGTTATTTCTGCCATGATGATGTCCATTGCCCACGGCTCGAACGATGTTGGTAGGTTTTCCACCCACTGCCTCTTCAGCCTTAGAAAATAGCTAACCATTGTAGCCAATGCGGTCGGCCCTTGGGCTGCGGTATATGAAACCTACCAAGCTGGCGAGATCAACACAACCTCCCCGACTCCGATCTGGTTTCTCGTTGTTGCCGGTTTATTGCTCGGTCTCGGATTCTGGTTCTACGGTTACCACGTCATGCGCGCTATGGGTAACAAGATCACGCAAATGTCCCCAACTCGAGGATTCGCCGTCGAGCTCGGAGCTGCCGTTACTGTTCTGCTCGCATCACGCCTCGGTCTGCCCGTCTCGACCACGCAGTGCTTGGTTGGATCCGTGATGGGTGTTGCGCTGATGAATTACGACGTCGGCGCGGTCAACTGGAAGCAGCTGGCTTTCATCTTCATGGGCTGGGTTGCCACACTTCCGGCCGCCGGTCTGATATCTGGCATACTGTGCGTGATGGCATTGAACACGCCTCACTTTTAGAAGGTTGGATGCGAAAGGATAGTAACAGGCCTTGGTAAGGATTCGGTATGATGAGTTTGTCGAAGAGAGTTAGAACCTGGTGGCGGACTGACACAATAGTGTAATTAATAAGAACGAATTTGACCTTGCACACGCAGTTTTTCAAAACAGACAAACTCAATGACAACTGGTGCGTATCTGTGATGTTGAGAGTAGGGTCGGGATGGTGTTACGGATGCACGATGCCGCCTGAGGAACATCCCGAGGTTGTACAAACCGGATCCACATTTCACGTGCGCCCACCCCTGTCGCCAATGTCCCGGATCATGCCACAGGAAAACCAAAAGCTCCACCACACGACAGCAACATTACAACCACCCGCGATACCCCGCCCACCACCCCGTCGGTCGATCCACCCGCTCGCACGACTCTACAGACCGCCCTGCAGCTTCCCAGTCTGCCATTGAGACCAAAATGTCCCTCGTACGCGCCGCGTCAAAGGTCAGCCGTGCGGGCGTGCGAGTTCCGGCCTACCGAGCCGGCCCCATTGCCTGGAGCGCGCAGCGAGCTTTTGCGCAATCCGCAGTCAGGTGCAACGACCAGCACGCCGAGGAGTCGTTTGAAGAGTTTACTGCCAGGTATGACGCACCGTGGAGGGGCCGCTGGGTCAGACAGGGAGAGGGGGTACAGAGGGGGCTTGACGAGCCATTGCGCGCGATTGAACTTGTCAAGAGTGTAGTCGCTGACTCGTGTGTCTGGACAACAGATATGAGAAGGAATTCGAGAAGGTGAACGATGTGTTCGAGCTTCAGGTGAGTTGTCGCAGACAGCCTCTGTACTTCTACCAGCACCACCTCGTCAAGCTCTGGTAGAGCACTCGAGTACGAGCACAGAGCTAACCTTGAATAGCGGAACCTGAACAACTGCTTCGCATACGATCTCGTTCCATCGCCATCCGTCATTATCTCCGCCTTGAAGGCTGCGAGGCGCGTCAACGACTTCCCGTCCGCCGTACGAGTATTCGAGGGTAGGTTTCCCCACATCAACCTACATACTCATACATACGTACATCGCAGAGTACTTGCATAAATGCCTCAATCGCGCGCAACGATAGGGACCCAGACTATGACGCAAGCTAACACCTATAACCCAGGTATCAAATTCAAGGTCGAGAACAAGGGACAATACGAAGAATACCTCACAGAGCTTGAGGGGATACGCGAGGAGCTCGGCATCCCATTGAAAGAGGTTCTATACCCCGAGAAAGCTTAGCCGGATGTGCACGTAGATGCGTCAACGCCGGCTTTCAATTTCTTAGACGGGTTGAATCGGGAGGGACGGAACCGCTGTGTCACTAATGTGATATTTCCTAGACTAGTATTGCGACTCAGAAGCGGGTCGATTTGGCGAACAGTAACAGAGCGATATTCCGCTGTAGTCGATGTACAGAATTTCATTGTAGTTTGAACCTGCACTAACTTCTTGAGTGCATTTGTGGCCGCGCCGACGAAGCATTCGTGCCACACCAATCAGGTATAAACCCAAGACGTCCACGGTGATAGAACGAACAGAGAAATGATGTATCTTCGTTCATAAGTTAAGTACTGTACGCAACGCGCACAAATGCTCAAATATCGCCGTTCATCGCAGCGCAGCCCTAAACTCCGTATCCACATAGTCCAGCTAGCCCAATGCATTATAGGTATACATAATCCCACTATTTTGACGCCATAAATGCTACTCGACAGATACCAACCTTCCCCTTAATAGGAAATGGGAATGGAATGGAATCGAGCACGAGACGCTCAGTCCATGCCGACGTACTTGAACCAGAGCGGACGGCAGTCTTCGCGATTCAGCCACTTTTCGCCGTCGGTAAAGCGGCCAGTAACGCAGCCAGAGCACTTCGGGCTGTTGGGGCAGTTGAAGAAGGGAATGTGTTGGTAGCCGATGTCGCGGAACCTATGCGAGATATGTTAGTCTCCCCCGCGCTAAGTTGGTGCAGAGTGTTCGGTATAGCGACGTACCAGTGTATCTTGCTCTTATCCTCGAACAAGCCCAGCGCAACACTGTGCACCGGCGCATCCCCCCATCTCTCGTAGAAGAACCCGCCCGCGCGATCTAAATGATCAAAGTAGTCGCGGTACGCCTTACTCCTCCAGAAGGCCAGGTCGCCAATCTCGAAGTTGGACCAGAAGTGACACGTCGAGTAACCGTGTGCTATCTTGTTGTTTTCGGGCCGCTTGTGACTATCCTCCAGCCACTCGGCGGCATTATTCGGATGGACGTACTCCGGATGGTCTGCGACGAACTTCTGCGTCTCGGGCCACAGCGTTGCGACGCTCTCTGGGTTGTCGTAGATGTTGATGTTGAAGCCGTAGGTTTTGTTGTGGTCGGCCATCCACCGGAACACGTCGTAGTCGACCGAGCAGAAGAACTGCACGTTAGGTTCTACGCGCCAGTAGTACTGGGTATCCTTGAGCGCGGGGTGCTCGGAGAACATGCCCGAGTTCCAGCGGCACATCTGGTGGTACGAGCGCTTTTCCATGTATTGTACTTTCTGTTCGACGAGGAGGGAGACGGATTCTTGGAAGAGGTCTTCGTTGATCCAGGAGGGGACGTCCCAATGGGCGGCGGGGACTAATTCTGTGATCCAGATGGGTCAGCGGTTTCCTCTTGTACAACGAATAGTGCCTAGTCTTCTACACACCATATCGCACCTCCGCTTTTGTAGCTGCCCGCGTCTTCCGCTTGAACTCCGCTGTGAATGGCTTGTCGTTGAAGAAGGTCCACGGGTAGTTGAATTTATGGTTCCAGGTTCTTTCGAGATCATTCATGCTCTGGAGCAGATCGTTCAATTCCTCATTGCGCACTAAGCTCAGTATCGTAGCGTTTATACGGTCGCTGTGTGGATTGTCGGGCGCGTAATTATCGCCTTCAACTCGACGGAGGGGCTCGGGAGGTTCTCCGGATGCTGTATGTTCTGTTAGCGAGACTGGAGCTGTACAGAGCTAGAAGCCGTTCAAGACTCATACTCACGGTCCAATTGAGGGTCGTGGTCCCATTCCTGGTACTTCTTTGGTGGTGCTCTGGATGGCATTTGCATCTCTTCCGACGGCGCCTGGAAGACCAACACCACCAGGTACAAGAATATGCATGCTGTGATGATGGCCAGCACCCGCATACCCTTTGGCAACGCCATGGCGAAGGCTAGTTGCGTTGGGAAAGACAGCGGGCCACGAGTCGCGATTTCACATGTATCTCGAACTCTGGTTCCACGCGCACGGACCCCGATGCGACGTAATTGCCCACGCTTTCACCAATCGAGGAAGGCCTAACCACATCGAGACAGTGCAGACTTAATAGTTTAGTTGCGGAGCACTCGACGCGTACCACCAGCACCACCGTGCAAGGCTTCAAGAACTCCCGAGACAGTAGCCAAAATTGAAGCGGACGACGCGTCGCGATGGCCCAAAACGCGAGGATCGCGAGTCTCACCGACGACCTCATCCAGGCCGTTGTCGACTTTGATCCTGACGCCAACAGACAAGCATACAAGCGGGCCAAGGACGTTGCTTCGAAAGGGTTGAAAGCGCACCAGTATGCCCGGACGAACCAATTTGACGTCCAGGCGAGTTTCACGGGGCTGGATGAGAAGTTTCGCGTGCTTAATCGAGATGTCCTTGCGGATGCACTGAAGTCGCGGTTGAATGAGCTGGAAGGGCGGCAGAAGAAATGGATGCCCGAGTACCTGTCATTATTGCTGCAGCTATCTGATCGACCTGTGGACAACTCGCAAGTGGAAGCATTGGAGTTGCTTAGACCGCCCACCCCGCCTACACCTCTTACCTGGGCCCAGATTATCGCAGAAGATCCGTACAGTGACGAGGAACTGTGGAAAGATATCGACTATGCGGCTGAATCCTCTGAAGACGAAGGTATCGAGAAAAGACGAGAAAAGGCCAAGTCGTCGCCAACCACCAGTGTCGAAAATGAAGACATCATTGATCCAGAGCCCTGTGTTATTGACGTAGATGCGGGTATTCTCTCAGCAGTAGAAGATTCGCAATTCTGGACACGAACGCCCAACGAAGAGTCTCAAAAGATTGAGTTCAGCGAGTTACAGGCGGTCAGAGAAACCCTATTCATGCTTGCAGGGCTACAGACCTCGTTATACCAGACAGACAAGTACAATGGCAGCGTTCGTGTGGTTCAGAAATACACAATCAGCCACGCGATACATAAGACCATGGATCATCTACTCGCTCAGCTGGCAGACGTTGGACGCGAAGTGTATCGACTGCGCCAGTGGACCCAGCGTCCGTCGTCGTTGCCGCTTATCCAGACTTTTGAGGCTGCCATCAAGAGCCGGTTGGGTGACTATGATCGAACTCTCGCACTGCTTCAGAAGCGATATCTGATACCGCATACGCCGATCTCGGTGAGTCTACTTGAACTCCACGACGAAATACGCTCGATCTCCAGACCGATACTACAGCTTGCTCAGCTAGTTGCCGATATAGAGCCCCAACTCCTTGTGAATCCCTTTATACATCTCGAAACCCTATTTGAGCGTCTAAGCCTCGCCCAAATGACACTACAAAAAAACGTCTTTGATTTTCTATCTCACATATTTTTCGAATGTCTGCAAACCTACCAGAAGCCAATCAGGCGGTGGATGGAATCTGGTGAACTTGGAAGCAACGATGAGACATTCTTTGTCTTCGAGAATGACTCAAGCACCGAAGCATCATCCGTCTGGCATGATCGGTTCGTCCTTCGTCGTGGGAAAGAGAATGCCTTGCGTTCGCCTTCCTTTCTGCAGCCGGCAGCACAAAGGATATTTAACACTGGAAAGAGTGTGGTGTTCCTCAAAGAATTTGGCATATATGGCGCTGCTCTGATCGGTTCGGAGCCCGAGCCCCGGCTCGACCATAAGACAGTTTGTGGAACTGGATCAGAGCTACCCTTGTCACCTTTCCCGGAGCTTTTCCAGGCCGCTTTTCAGACTTGGATCAAGAGCAAGTACTCATTGGCTTCAAGTATCCTACGCGAACACCTTTTCTCGGAGTGTGGCCTGATGACGGTCCTCAATCATTACAAGTATCTATATCTAGGCGCAGATGGGTCTGTTTTTCAAGACTTTGCGGACGCAATGTTTGAACGCATGGACGATGGCCAACGAAGTTGGAACGACCGCTTCCTCTTGACCGAGTTAGCACGTGGGATCTTTAGCACAGTCCTGGGGGTATCGAATGCTGAAAAAATCGTGGTACGCTCATTGCGTACGAAGTCTCAGAGTCGATCTGTCAAGAGTCTTAGAAACATATCTATTGACCTCGCTGTAAGTCCGGCTAGTAGTGGCGCTCTTTTCAAACCCAGACTGACAATCCGTGTAGATCCCTTGGTCTATCATGAATATCATCCAGCGTTCATCCGGTCGCATCTACCAACAGATGTTTACATTCCTTCTCCAAACCTATCGCGCCAAGTATCTGCTGCAGCGAGCACCTCTGAGAAGCTTCCATCAGAGTAACAATGGTGGATTGCTACACTTGAGCTATAAGCTGCGCCAACGGCTGATCTGGTTCACCGACATGGTTCGCTCATACTTGACTGAGACTGTTATAACACAATCAGCAGAAGCTATGTGTGCCGCTATGCTGAAGGCCGAGGGTATAGATGAGATGTCTGACATTCACATCAAGTATGTCGCAAGATTGCAAGAGCAGTCACTACTCTCGGACAACCTGAAGCCTATTCACAACGCCATCATCTCATTATTAGACCTCGGCGTCTTGTTCTCTGAAATCCACTCTCAAAACATACAAAAGAAACCTTCCAGCCGCTCACAAGGACGAATCCCACGGCCTCCCGTTAAACCGGCCTCGAAAGCTTCAAGGCGCAAGAGCTTCATACCGGCCATCGTTGAGGCCGAATCATCCGAGTCCGAAAGCGACGCCGACAAAGCTGGGAAGCACCTTGAGCAAGAGAACAAGACGGACGTAGACAGCTTTCCACAACGCCTGAAGCAAATTGATGAGGAGATCGGCAGGCTTTTACCGTTTGTTACGGCAGGTTTGCGGAGCGTGGGCAGAGTCGGGGCAGAGCCAGTGTGGGAGATGCTTGCGGAACGATTGGAATGGGACAAGAAGGGCAGATAGTAAGGGGTATAACGGGGGACCTGTAAGCGACTGCAGCTCTGCTAGAAGTACCACTCCCTCGTTTTCGCAGATTTGGTTATGCTTATTGTGTACTTTTGCATGTCTCTCACTCAGCAATGAACACCTCTAATAATAGCTTGAGATATGTAAGGATTGGGGTATGCCAAGATTGCTGAACCAAAAGGGTATCAACTGGTTGAATAAGTTTTTTTTGCCGTAGTGGTTGTGAAAGGACATGTCTAGCTTATCGGCGCGCGTTGCGCTCCGAGCTCGCTAAATTTTAGCGCGGAGCGAATGATCTCTCGTCTCTCGATCGGAAACTGGTCCGTAGCGTCACTCTTTATTTCAACCTCTTCAACCTACCCACCTCAAGGACGCATATGCACACGTTCGCATTCCATCAATAGTGAATCAGCTGCGTCGCACGGTTTCCTGTTCCTACTTGTGCTTCATTACGGCGTCTGCCATTGCTCTATCCAGGTCCCCACAGTCCAGAGACGGCGCCGCCACCCTCTAAAGATCACCGAAAGTAGCCATACCTAGGCACCTAGTCGGAATTGGAGAGTAATTCAATGCGACACCCCGCTGCTCCCACGCTTCTTGCCATTTTCTTCGGCTTCTTGGGCCTAGTGCTTCTCTGGAATTGGTGGCTGGGCGATGGGCACCATGAGGGGAATCCGCATCCAGACGATGTGCCGAGGATGGAAGAGGTGTTGAAAAAGCATGGGGAGCATAGCGGGGATGATTCAGAGGGGTCAGAGTTGGATAGATGAATCATGGGTCGAGCGGATGCGCTGCCTGGTAGTTCCGATGAAGAAGATGTGAAGGAAGAAGGGGCTACATGTCTGCCAGAAGGATGTCGCAAGCGGATCCAGCGATTTTCAACGAGTTCAAGCTCCCATTGAAGCTTTTCGTTCAGATCCTTGACGTGGATTCGGTAATGTCGGAAGCGGCCACCTTGCCCACTCACGGACGTCACCGGAATTATCGTCGCCAATTTCTAAGCTATGCATACGGCTGTTCTTCTGGGAAGCGTACAGTTAAGGTTTCAAAGCACACTGCGGATTCAGGACGGACTTGATGGATGACTGGTTTCTAGCCTCGAGGCAGACGCAACAGATGAGAGGGTAGCGCCGGGTTGGGCTTATCATTTCGGGATAGACTGCCTGCCATACACCGGTCAAAGGTTTGACTATTCAAGGGCCGAGTCGACTGCGAGCTGGAAGTACGATCAGCGTGTTGGGGAATTAAATTTAAGAGTGCTGGCGACGTGGCTCAGAGCAAGCACGGAAGGGTGACCGCAAACCGCTTGGACGTGAGAAACGACAGGCGAGCAAGGCTAGCGGTGATCTTCGTGTTCAATAGCTCTCTCGCACTGCATGGAAAGCTTCTCGTTGTGCGCCTTCTTCCACTCCTGTTGGATGCAGGCGACGAAGCTAGCTTGCAATGGGTTCCACGACTTAAGATTCCGTCTTCTTGTTGACTTGCTGGCAGTCTGGCAGATCAAGAATATGCTAGAAAATTTCTTGGCTTGAGCGTTAATACTTGTTTCCACACTTGGCTGGCAGGGACAGGAACATCCGCGACATGATGTATAGAGTGGTGTGCTGTTGTTCTATGCCTGGTTGTTGAATGAAAGCGACGATCGGGTTCAGAGATGGAGCCTCCGAGTACCCACGGCAGCATATTTCTAATTGAGTTGTGTAGTCATGTGTGACTTTGTCATAACAGCTGAAACAACGGCAGAGACGCAATCAAATAAGGCTCGCGTGAACTCATCTGACGGTGGGCAGAGACGTTGTCACGTGTTTGTCTACTAGCCCTGGAGTGGGGCGCTAGTGCGGGGGAGAAAGTTTTCGCAAAGCTCAAACTTGCTGCGGAGAGCCTTGTTTGTTTTCAGCGTGAGCTGAGTGGGTGTTTCGTTTTGTGGAGCCGCACTCTCAGAACCATGGAGAAAGTTTTGCGCGAATGCTCAAGGGAAGCCTCATTTGTTTTCAGAGTACGCTGAGTGGGTGGCTATTCTGTGGAGCCTCTCAGAACCATGGTTCATCATGATAACCTCCTATAAGACCTTCGCTTCTTTCATCCTCCTCATCTCTTCACACACACACACACACACACATTAAAAATCTGTCTCCATCGTCACTCAACAACACCCAAAAGTACTTTGCAATTTCGTTTCACAGAACAGACCAATCATATACCGGACATTTTCCTGTTCTAACAACGCACCTGCAAAGATTGTCCGCTATACTAAGATTTAACAACTAGACGGCCTGAGTCATCTAAAAGGATCCAGTCTTGCTAGGAGAAAAAGCTCTTTCCATACCTACTCAACAATACCTACCCAACATCAGCAAGGCTTCTTCGCCCTTCTAATCAGTCTTCGTTTTTAGATATACCGATACATCGCCGACCTTACACTTATTGAATCCAAGTTATTAGACTTCCAAGGTCTTTTCCTTGTTAATCGCTAGGTCTATTACGAGGCAGAATAAGGAGTAACCAGGCAGTTAACACTCTACAAGTAGGGATGTTTATAGGTAGAGACATTCGCTTCCCTGTGCCTGCTACTTTCCTGGATATAGATAATTTACACATCTCTGTTCCATTTCCAGTCGCCAAGAAGAATCCTATCGCTACACACTCGAACCTTATGCCTCTACTGCGGCAATGCTCTACAATAACCCTAGGTTCTAGCGCCGCAGTAGGGGAGTTCTGCTTTTGAAGAGGGGCACTACAGGTTCGCATTTCTGACGGCGATCCTCCCCAGAATTCGCCATTCTCGTGGCCATGGTCAGCGTTTTAGGGTTTTGCTTTGATTGAGGACATTTTATACACAGCATGGCGTGTAGTGCTTCGGGGTCTTTTCCGTATATATTGGTAATTCATTTTAAAAAGCGCTTACTACCTGTACTACCTATGAAAGTTTTCGACGAATTTTACGATAGGCACTGTGTTTTTTAGCAAGCTTTGTGTGGTTTCGTGTTTTGGAAGCGAGTTGTCAGAGCCGTGGTTCGGCGAAAAATCTCGGTGCGGCCATACATAGAATTACTTAGGCAAAATTTTTCAGAAATGTGAAAAACGGAAGAGCCACGTTGGCCTTTCACAGCGAATATTTAATCGAGAGAGCCTCCCAGCGGAAACATCGTTTTGGACACCTCACTTTTCTACTTCTCACCAAGCTCACGACTCTGCAATCCACACGACTCTATAATCCACACGACTCTCTAATCCATACTTCAATCATCACTATCCAAAAATGGAAATCACAGAACTGCCTTGCAGTAGTAGGTTTCTCAACCTCCCAGCCGAATTACGTCTTCAAATCTACGGCTATCTCTCAATTCCACAAACCGGACCCACTAGCGAAGGCAAAGGCTTGTCGCTCTCATGTCGGCAAATCAAGCACGAGATGGACATCGAATGCACGAAGCAGATGAATGTGTTCATCCGAGACATTGTTCGCGAGTGGCGCGACAAGTTCCCATCGGTCCCCAATTTGTGGGTGCTGCAGCCGGATACATTTGCCGGAATCAAAGATTTGGAAATTCAGATCCCCTTTCTGGATATCCCCTTAGAATCTGACAGCGATCATGGGGAGATGCTTCGAGCGCTGCATCCGTTTTTCGCCCTGCATCTTTCATCCTTGAAGATATCTTTCGGCAGAGAGGAGATCACTACAAAGGCAGTTGACACCGAGACGGAAGACGTCGACAACGGGAACGCCGTGGAATATACTATGTGGCACCACACTTTCACCAAGACCGTCAACCTCATCGTCCACCTTTTCGAGGTTGCAGGCCAAGTTTCCGGCGAAGAGTGCGGGAACGATCCCCGCCAACCCTACAGGCCTGGCGCGTTCCTGATTGGTCCGCTGTGGTCGTACCGTGTCCGTGCGCGCAACGCCCGGAGTCGCGCAACGCCCGATCACCAAAACAGCACCCACACTTCAACGCGTAACAACTCAACAGCCATGGCACCTATTAATGATGCGCTTGCAGCAATCAAAGCGCTAGACTCAGGAAAGAAACTTGTGTATCAAAAAATTGCTGATCAATTTGGTGTCGATCGCTCAACTTTGGCGCGGAGACACAAGGCTGTTCAGGCACCCCGAGAAACCAAAGACTCTAACCAGCAGAAGCTTACTTAACAACAGGAGGAGGAGCTTGTAAAGTATATAAAAGAGCTTACCGCTCGTCATATACCTCCTACAAGAAAGATGATCGCCAATTTCGCGTCAGCAGTCGCCCAGGAGCTACCGAGGATGTGCGCGTAATGCTCGTGTTCGCGTACCGGTAATGCTCACCCCAACACAACAACACCGTTTTACCTATAACTTCCACACGCGATATCCCACCCAATATGGATCCGATCAATGCAGCGATTGAATTTTTAGAATCGCAGCCATCGAATGCACGATCCTCTTACACAAAAGTTGCCCTCCACTTTGGTGTATCACGCCACACGCTCGCCCGCCGACATCAAGGCAAATGTGACGCGTATGCCACCAAATCAATCAACCAGCGACACCTCAGCCCACAACAAGAGTTGGATCTCATAGGACATATCAGACGGTTGACTGAGGAGGGCTTGCCACCTAGCAGGCGGATGCTGCGGAATTTATGCGCCTCAATCGCCGGGAAGCCTGCCTCAGAAACTTGGGTGACGCGCTTCCTCGCCCGTCACAAAGATGAGCTGAAATCGCATCACGGCAAGGGGAAGGACCGTCTCTGCCATAGGGCAGATTCCTTATACAAATACGAGTGGTAGTTTCGCGATCTCGACAAAATCCTTCGCAAATACCACTGCCGACCGTCTGATATATACAATATGGATGAGAAGGGCTTCCACCTTAGTAGAGGTGAAGGTAGCCACAGAGTCTTTAGTAGAGACTCATAGGAGCGAGGAGGATGTCGTCAACCTATTCAAGATAGGTCAAGGGAGTGGTTGACGGTGATAGCAGCCGTTTGTGCTGATGGGAGCGCGCTGCTACCAAGCGTACTGTATAGCTCAACTTCTAGTAACATTCAAGAACGCTGGACGAAGGATATAGAGTACGAGGACGATAAGGTAATAGTAGGCACAACCTAGACGGGATGGAGCAACAACGACATGGGGGTAGCTTGGCTAAGGAACGTGTTTGATAGGTATACCAAGGACAAGAACCCTCTACGTCACTAATTACTCCTTCTAGATAGCTACTCATCCTATTATACACAAGAGTTTATGGACTACTGTCGTCCCCGGAGGATTCTACCTTTGTTGCTACCTCCTCATAGTACTCATACGTTGCAGCTGCTAGATGTAGGCCTCTTCTCCCCCCTTAGCAAAGCGTATGGCACAGCCTTAGAAGATTACCTAGAGAAGACACAAGGGCTACTATCTCTTAAGAAAAGCGACTTCTACCACCTATTTAAGGATGCCTAGGATGCCTCCTTCACTGTCGCCAACGTCCGAAGCTCATTTTCGACTACTAGTATTGCTCCATTTGACGCTGAGCAAGTGCTTAAAAAGTTCCGCAATACAACGCCAGAGTCCCCTAAGTACCCTACTACGATTGATACGGTTAATAGGGCTTCGATCCGGTCGCTTATGAGTAAGCCTATTACCCCTGGTAGCCGTAAGGCTGAGATAGTGAAGGAAACGCTTCTTTTACTACAAGCGCAGCAAGCTATTGTGGAGTACGAAAACAACGGCCTTAGGTTTGCCTTGGGACGGAAGCAGAGGGACTATGAGACCCCTATTAACGCTCTAGATCTTCAGATGAATAGGGAGGCTCATTGGAGGGCTCAACTTCTATTACCAAGGACAATTCGCCATGCTACTGATCGGAGGGTACAGAGGGAGGAGGAGGAGAAGGAGCGACTTAAGCGACTTAGGACGAAGGATATGAAGGCCGAGGCTAAACGTATTCAGAAAGAGCAGGCTCGGATTAGGCGGGTTGAGCGTGAAAGACTTAGGAAGGCGCGGGAGGAGGAGAGGGCTGTAAAGGCGGCCGAGCGCGATGCTCAAAAACGAGCCAACGACGCTAAAAAATTGCAACAACAACACCAGGATCGTAATCGCAAGGTATCAAAGCCCCGTACCTGTAAGCCTCAGGTAAAAGAACGACGCGTGGGTGGTGCTGTTAGGGGTGCTGCTGAGGAGGTGCCTGCACCAGCGCCTCCACCAACCCTCACCCGGCGCGGCCGGGCCGTCAATCTTCCGGCAAAACTTAGATAGCCAAAGTTGTAGAGCTACCTCTATAGAACAACACACCAAGTTATCTTTTAATAATAGCTATTGTGGGTGGTTGCGCAGCCTCATATTTGCTATCGCAGTAATGTAGTTGGGGTGAGCATTACGCGAACACGAGCATTACGCGCACATCCTCGGTACTCGTTCCACGTCGACCGCCTTCTTTTCGATCTCGGACTGGATGCAAGAAAAATGGACGTCAACACTGAAATCTTTCTCCAGTTCATGGCCAACGGAATACGCGGCTGCGAGGCGGTTTGGCTCTGCGCTCAGGATGACACCGTCATACTCGGCGTGGATTTCAAGGATGGCCTTCCTTGCGCCGACGGGCTGAAGGATTTCACGCCCGCGCTGGAGGACAGATGATAGGAAATTTTTGGACTGGGGAAGAATAGGGGTGGAGACTAGTTCAGTGGATTGCGACTCTGATTTGCTTTGGATAACAGCTACAGTGTAAACATGCATTAGTTTGCGGATAGCAAACAGGGAGGGTTATCGAAGCTCTTATATCACTTCTCCGATTCGTCTTGTTTCTTTCTATCTTGCTAATTAGAAGACCGATCTCATTTGCTGGCGTTTTCGATAGTTCATGTTTGTGCATTCACTTAGTCAGCTAAGTATTTTCACAATAGCGACCTTCGGACCGTTTCACTGACTCTCTTTGATACCTGTAGTACATAAGCCCTGATATGTTTCTAACACCACTACCATACTCCACCTCCTATCCTACCACCCTACCTTACAACTTTTACTTCCGCGTACGAGCAAAAAAACTCCACCCGCGTTACTAAACATGGACTCCGTAGTCTCGCTCCTCTCGCGTGTCCCCACCTTCCGCAACATCGCCTACACGTTAGACAAGCACAATGGCACATACACCATGGAAGACTTCTACAAGCGCCACCTCTTCCAATCACCCGCATTCCCGCAGACCTCCTCACTCCTCATGAACCTCCCCCCCGAGATCCGCCTCATGATCTACGACTGGGTCGCCACGACACCCTACTCACCAAACCACCCGCCCGTCTTCCCCCTGCTCGCAACCTGCCGCCTCATCCACGGCGAAGCCATCGCCACGGCTCTCCAGCGCACACAATTCCACCTCCAAGGCGCCCAGGGCCTCAACTTCCGCCCCGCGCTCTGGAGCCTCGGTGCCCTGCAGCAGCATCTGCGGCACGTCGAGATCACGGTCCCGCTGGCGCGGCTCGACGCCGTGGGCGCAAACAACCCCTTCGCGCTGGCGCTGCTGCCGCTCAACGAGCTCGTGATCGACTTCGGCGATCTTGACCTCAACCTCGGGGCCCGCGACTGGAAGACTGACGTCGCGCTGTGCAGCCGGCTCGTGTCGGCGCTGCTCAATCGCTCTGAGCCTGCGGCGCTCGGCGATGCGACGGCTCTGATCAGTAGCTCGGCTGCGCGTGGTGAGCGCCTGTTCCAGATAGATACGTGGCAGTTTGCGCCGCGGCGTGAGCAGCTGTACGATGTGCTGATGCGCATTAGGGCGAAGAAGGTGCTTGTGCGGGCGGAGGACCATGGCGCGGACTTCTTGTGGAGTGCCTTCACGCTGTTCAAACTTGTGGATCACCATCTTACGATGGTGAGGGTGAGTAGTGTTGATCGCGCTGCTGACCATAAAGTGCGCTATCTGTTGTTTGCGGATGTGGGCGAGCAGACGACGTTCGAGATTGGTAGGGTTGAGGACGAGAGCCGGAAGAAGAAAACAGCTTGAGCGTGGTGAATAGGCGAATGCTGTTCACACCTCAAGCGATTCTCAATCTAGGCTTAGGAGGTCGCAGTTAGCAAAATAGAACTAGCATGTGTAGACGGAAAAATGACAATGTGGTATACAAAATTCATTTAGACTAATCGCGAAAAACAATTTGAGCCAACCCACGCGGAAAAGACAGAACCACCCAGCGCTTTCCATAGCCCGCTCCCAAACCAGCAAAACAGCCCACCACCCAGACTTCATAAACATCAAAAAGCAATTACAACAAACGCTCTGGCCTAATCAGGTCCCCACACCGTACCATCCGTCGTGAAACATCCAGTGGACATCTCTATCCCGCCCAACCCTGCCGCAGCAAGTCGTCCATAATCCTCCTCTGTTCCGCAATAGCCAACTCATGTTGCCGATCCGCATAACTGCCCTCCAACTCGCCCTCCGCATCCTCGTCATCCGACAGGATCGCACACTCCTCGCTGCGGCTCCCAGGGCTCTTCCCGTCCTGGCTGCCGCCAATGCAGGAATCAGCCCGGTCGCCCTTCTTGATGCCTAGTCCCATGATCAAAGAAGGACCAAGCGGCGTAGGCGTGGATGCCGCCGTGGTCACGGGCGAGGAGTAGGGCGCCGTTGTGCCCCGATGCACTTCGCTGGGGTATTGTATGACTTGCATCTGGATGTGGAACATGCCGTCTGGACCCTTCATTATGGAGCGTGCCGCGAGAGGCTTGCCGTCGCAGGTCACGGCCTGGATGTAGAGCGGGGGCGCGTACTGGTATGACGCGGGGTATTGCTGTTCTGCGATCGAAGGCATTGGCCTAGGGGCTTGTCGCATGCCCGGTGGTGGGGGGAAACGAGGTGATACGACAGGTGCAGTGCTGACCTGTGTGCGAGTGTAGGGGTGGTAGCGGTTTGGGCGTGGCATCTTGGAGGCGCTGAGGAAGGGGTCGTCGTCTGGGGTGGGTGGAGTTACGATGATCAAAGTTGGTGTTGTGGAGGCAGGCGAGGGCGGATGAACCTGTTCTCCACTGGAAGAAGGTTGTGTTCGAGATATGGTGACGATGGACACCCACAAGGAAATAAGACCGATTTTATTTGATCAATTTGAGTCGTTCAGTCATTGCTGACTATGTTGACTACCCATTAATTATATAATAAGACCGATAGATAGGAAAGTAAAAGAAACTAGACGTAGGAAAGGCAGCTTAGCTGTTGAAGCTGGTGTTGAACTGTAGCACAAGCTCCATCTTTATATCATCATGTCTCTTCCCGACGTACTAATCTGAAAGCGGTCCTTCCTCGCTATACCCATGGCCATGTACGCTCAGCGCGTCTATGCCACACGCTGTGGAACACGAAAATAGCAGAAACACGCCGATTCGGTTAGGTCCAGTGCAGTTCCATAAATTATTATCCAGAAATGCACGTTAGTCTGATCGGTGTAGGGCCAGGGGGCCAATCCTCTTCTCCCCAGATTGGCCTACACTTTGGCGTCCAACACAAAAAAAATTCAAAGCCACAACCCGACGATATGGAGAGGCGCGCGTACCAAACAAACCGACCATATCATTCGCCTCGAGAAACGTAGCTAGCTTAACAAGGCAGGATGATGTAATAATTCGGGGGTTGGCGATCCGTTGGCTGATTTGTGCGTGATGCTGCGCCACTCCGACCAATCGCATGCGAGGACTTCGGCGCTTAGCCATCCCCACGGGTTCAACGGCTGGCAAAATCTACGCGCTGTCGAGTGCATTTGCGGGATGGGGCGAGCTGTTTCTGACCGTTCTTATTCGGCGATGGAAATTTGAAACTGTGGTTGATCGGAGGATGGGGCGCAGTGGCCGCATGGTGATGCTTTCACCGATCAGCGGGATCGTGAACGGTGGTTCTGTGCGGAGAGCGAGCACGACGGATGTAAGAATGGAACTTGGCATTTTGGTTTGCGATCCGGATAATATGCTTTCCTTTTGTTGGCACGAATGCACCGACAGCATTTCACCCAGAAGTGGCCACCTTGTTCGGCGTAAGAGGGGAGTGGTGGTTCATAAGTTAATCCTGGAAAATTCATCTAGCACTTCTATCTTGAGACATTGAGAAATCGTGAACGTGAGAAGACCGGTTTTGTGGACTGGAGGAAAATCAAACGGCATCCGAGATGAAGATGGGGCGGTCTGGCCCTCCGAGGCACAGTTCTGACACTCATTCTCTTCCAATCTCCTTTCCGGCGCTTTTCAAGACCTCTTCCTCAAGCAGCTGGCGAGCGACGAAATCTGTTGGGGTAAGGCCAGAGGGCCCGTATTGGCCGACAGATCCGTGAGGTTGCACTTCAAATCCACAGGCATATAGCTCCGTATGGTTGCTATCGGAAGACATAGGCTTTGTCAACCAAGAGATACCCGCCTCGTCGTAGCAATGCTGCCAACGAGCAGCCGGTTCACATGGCAGGTTTGAGCGGCAGATGCCGATATACGGGTAGTCTGAGAGGTCCGAGGAGCTCATGCGAAAAACCAGGGTGCCGCTCTCGTCACGAGTAAAGATCCCCGATGTTGTGCGTAGGCGGGCCCAGTGTACCAGGAACTCTTCTTCGTCCATTGCTCGGATCTTGAAACGTAGGAAAATATCGCCGTCTACGCCGCCTCCTTGAGGCTTAAACCGATCGTAAGGTTTGGCGAATCCTGGTGACTTCGTGTGTTGGTGGCCAGAGCCCGCGGGCGCTGGGTCGGAGTCGTTGCAGGGACTGGGAAAAACTACGCTCTGTTGTACACAGCCGCCGGGACAGTAGTCGAGAGCATTCAGTTCTACAGATGTTTGGCTTATCATGGTTTTCGGCGTCCGTGTGGAGTGAAGTTGAGAGGAACGATATTGTCCACAGGGGTCCGGGACCATCCAACATCAAGAACAGATGTCTGAACAGCCGAGAAAACAGGTATGAGAGTAAGACAAGGCAACGCTCAGTTCCGCCTCGTAATCGCGAGTGCGCTCATGTCCGTGCAGTGGAACCATCTCGACAATAGGGAGCTAAGCATCGAAGTCTAACTTGTCAGCTGTACCAAGGCAACTGCATATAGAAACGCCTCCTAAAAATCACAGCGAATCAATTCTGAATGGCTGGAATCGGTGACGCGGAAGCTCTAACGGGAGACTCCGAGGGACGGCGCGCAACGGGAGCTCTGGCTTTCCACCCGCAGTGCTGCGTCCCGTACCTAGCTCGCCGACGACGCGTGTTTGAACGGGACGGGAAGGTCAAGAGTACGATGTTGATGGCCCTCTCCTGACACAACATGTTCAGAGGTGCCACACTCGGGTCCCTAGGAACCCCAAGCATGAATGGGGCGAGCGATGCTGCGCCGTGGAGAAGTATCGATCGGAAGGATTACGCAGTGGAGTAAACTGTGCAAGACCCTGCCGCTCGATAAACTGAACGCACCGAGAGATATGGGAGGAAAGAGTAATGTTTGTACTTAGAGATGGACGAGGTGAGGTGTGATGGTGTGGGAGAAACGTGCATTTGGCGACAGGGGTGTTAACGTTATCTAGCGTCTGTTTAGCGCGCGAATATGTCACACTAACCGCAATCGATGCCTCCGCATCTGACGTCTTCGGTCCCGCATACCGTACGAATATCGACGCACATTTATGGCAGGATACTATCAGATGAAGATCCCGAGTACCTATACGAAGAGGCTTGCTGACCACGTATAAGCGCGCCTAGAGGTCTGTCCTGGTAGGCACTCGACGACGCCACACCGACACCCTCCACTCCACATGCTGGTAAGACGCAATCCGGAGTTTAAGCAGGCAAGAGGCGAAGGTATACGATCTTCCAGGACGAATTCCTGCGGACAATCTGCACGGAAACTTCCAGGCACAATCAAGCCACGCTGTTGTTTGTTCGTTGGCACAGATTCACCACCAACCCAGCCCCGGTACGGCGCGGTCGCTGCATGTGCTGCCACCGTATACCTCCAAGCCCCGGATCGATGAGTTCCAAGATGTCTCGGGTTTGCTGACCGGGTAACTTCTATCCACAGGCCCGCGCCTGCGAGCAGGGATCTGTCATGTGATCGAAACAGCCTGCGGCCGAGAGTTTGAAACCTGTACAGTTCATGTACGTGCATGCACACCTAAGCGCTCGGAACTCAACGCATTAGCAAGGTACATACTCTGGAGTGTGAGCAGCGCTATTCTACTCTCTGATTCCAATCATTCGAACCAGACTAGGGACTGAAAGGGACACGAATGTTGGAACAACTTTATTATGGCCAGCGGATGCGGCTACGTGTGCTCAGCCGATCTTCACACTACCGAACTATCCTCCTCAGTCTTGCCGCGACCAGTAATCTTCATACGTATCCACCTTGCAGTCGTCCTGGTGTAAATGGTATAGATTCTGCTCAACGCGCTCCTTCCACGGTTTCCCTCTCTTCCTACTGTCATATTCTGGTCCCATGATTGCCTTCTCATACCTCATCTCATCATTGTCGAAGGCACAGTTATTCGGCCAGTCGTGCCCTGATCCTTTCTTGACGATCCTTCTCAGGTACACGAAACAGTCCTTGAGTCCGTGCAAGCGACCTAGCGGGTTTAAGACGGCATCGTAAATGGCCCCGGTGTGCGCAGAGCGGGTAGGCCAACGGAAAGAGTGATTCTCGAGGATATTATAGTGGTGCATGACGCGAAGATTCAAGACTAGAGTGAGTTGGGAAAGGGGTATGGCGTGCGCCATCATCTCTATTGTGTCGAGGTAGTCCAAGTAGACGCGTTTGGATGCATGCCTAAAACTGCCGAGTTGCGGCAGCATCCATTCGAGATAGCGGATATGCTGTAAGGCGTTTCGAGGCAAGGATGAAAGAAAGAGCGAGAGCTCTACGCTCTTAAGAGGTGATGTAATTTCAAAAATATGTAGACGGCTTGGCTCAAAAGTCGCATCCCTAAGTGGCACTATGCCACATGGGGTAACTACGAATCGATTCCGTTGGTAGAAGACTGGGATAGCATCCTGTCTGACTTGGCGACTGACGAGAAACAGCGGGTGCACACCAGTCTTGGGAGCGGCCATGGTGGAGGAGTATGCCGAGTGCTTGCAATGATACAAGCAGACGCAAGAACCAGACTGTAACCGTTTGCAGAATTCCATTTCCCCCAGCATATGACAACCGTGTGGGCAGTGCCTCGCAAAATGATCTTCAGGGTTGATGGGCTTACTGAGTTTCGCCATTCTGGTGCAATCCCCTAGATGTCCGAAAAGGTCAACATAGTCGCAGTCGCACTGCCTAGTAGCGATAGCGACGCTGGACGAGGGAGGCTTCCATTCGAGATCTACCATGGAAATCAGGTCGCTGTGCTCCAATATCCTATAGCGTAGTTCGAGAGGTAGGTCAAGATATCTGAAAGATTGCGGTCCACCACCCGAGGGAGTTGTGACGTGCCCGACTGTGTTACGTATCAGATCGTTGAGTTCTACAATTGCCTTCTTATTAAGCCATATGCCGCAGCCGTTCAGTGTTGGGAGTAGTTTGAGTGGCTTGAGAACTGCCTCAGCTGTCTCAATATCCAAGGTCTTGACAATCAAAAACAATGTCAGATAATTAGGCCGAATGCACTGAGCTAGCCGTCGAATCAACGTTTCCCAATCCTCCATTGCTGATTTTCCATTCCGGCTCCGGAGATTCAGAGGCGCCAGTTCCGCTAATCGCGTCCAGTCGCCGCCGAGTTTTATCACTGCGGGCAGCTCAGGGTCAAGGCGTACCGTCAATGTCCTAAGGTCGTACAAGTTTTCGTTTGATAGCTCGAAGAATGGCGTAAATCCTCTTGGACTACTGCGACAGATCCGGAAGTGATATGTGATAGGTGCATAGCAGCCATCATATGCGATAGACCCGCTACTAAAGCGATCACCCGGAAATTCCCAGTATTCTTCCAGGGTTCTATAGTCTTCACGCCGTACGATTTCGGACTGAAATGAATGGAAGCATCCTGCGAGTCTGCTCCAAGTATCATCAGGATACTCGCCCTGCGGATATATTTCCAGGCGTGAGTAGTTGAGATCGATGGTGTAGCCAGTGAAGCCCGCAATTTCCTGATCCAGATCACTTGCGTTGACAGGCAGGTCGTCAGATGGCGGGGTTGCAGCCATGATGCTGAAAGTGAAGATGAAGAGTGTGTGTTGGAAGGAAAGATGCAGGCACGCAGGCAACGGTCCAGACGGGAGCCTAACAGCCACGTCAGCAGGCTAAGCCAAATTAAGAAGTCACGAGTCAAGCTCCACCTGTGATCTCTATCCTCTATAGAATTCAACCCTTCAGAGAACAGCCTTGCTTATAATTATATCTATCTAGCACAGATAGAGAAAGTTTGCGCGGGCAGCTCAAGCGGAACCTCATTTGTTCTGTGATCTTTATGCTGGTGCGTATAACAATCACCGACTCGAAAGTAAACCTCGGAATGGAACTGATCTCTTTCCATTATCTGCACCAAGTCACCCCCCTAGGCTGTTCTATTGGACGCGCCTGGCAGGTGTATATAGCATATCGACTATGTGAGACGAGAGTCAACCACAAATCAATTCCCCACGCTCCCCCCCCGCAGCTCCTCCAACACACTCCCATCCAAAAACCTCTCCAAATCCTTCTTTGCAACTTTAATCCTCTTATCCCTCCCCGCCAAATACGCATCCTCCTCGACCAAAAACTCCACCAACTCCCCCCATCCCCCCACCCCCCCGTCCACCTATGATCCTTCCAAACCGCCTCAACAACCCCCCTCTCAACACCCACCTCCCTCCCCACAAACTCAAACACCGTACTCGTCGGCGCCGCAAACACCTCCCTCGTCTTCTCCAGCGCGCGCACAAACGCCACGATGTCCTTGCGCTTGGCGGCGTTGCCGAGCGCCTCGGTGGTCGCGTACAGGCTGTACACTTCGCGGTACAGCGACGCGTTCTGGAAGACAGCGGCGTTGCCCGCGCCGAGCGCGCGGATGCCGAGCTCGACGGCGGGCTCCCACACGCCGAAGGCGTCGATGTCGCGGCGCGCGAGCTGCGCGGGGAACGTGTTAGCCGCGCAGGGCGTCTTCATGCAGACGTTGCCGCTCACTAGCGAGACGTCGCTCTCCTTCAACCCAACACTAGCGAGCATCTTAGCGACGAAGACACCCGCGCTGGTGCCGGGCAGCGTGCCGATCTTCTTGCCCTTGAGGTCGCGCAGCGAGGTGATGCCGGCGGCTTTGTTGGCGACGAGCCGGTAGCCGACTTCGCAGATGATGTAGATGAGGCGGAGGTTGCGGCGCTGGGCGTACTGGCGCAGGCCCTGGGTTTCGGCGTTGGCGGCTAGGTCGTAGGTGGCGTTGGTGCCGAGGTCGGCGACGCCGCCGCTGGTGAGGACGGCGCGGCTAGAGCCGTTGTAAAAGTTGGCGATGGCGTAGGGTTGCGGTGTGTGTTCGATCCATTGGAGGGAGGTGGCGATGTTGAGGGCGGAGAGGGTCGCACTGAGGAGAGCGAAGACGAGGAGAGAGTTGTGCATTGTGAAATCCTGATGTAACGCAACGAGGTGTCCTACGTGTAATGTATGACATGCTGGTGGAGGTTGGATTTATCTTTATGTTCTCTCCTCTTTGTACACCGCATCGAACAGCCGAAGTAAAAGTAATCTGCAACCGCACCATCTCCACAGTCAAATTAACGTTCTCTATTCCCCGAGGATCCTCAAACAATGTGTCAATTAGCAAGGATTCCCCACGTTTTCCTATACTCTTCATCCGGCGAGTTATAGATTGCTGAACATATTAGCTGCATTACCGAGCCTTACCGAACCCTACCGACCAAACACCGACATGGTTCTGTCTCCTCACCCCTCTACTCTAGAATAAAGTGGTGAGTATCTCTTTGCGGGGCCGGAAGCATCGCCACGCTTGTAATATCGCCAGGGTCGATTCCCCTCGCCGGACGGCTTACTCTGTGAGGTAATTTCGGGAGCAAAGAGCTGGGAACACCTACCTAAGACTAACAAAAACTCCAATTGCACACTCTAATAAGCAAATCTAGCTATACGCTACATGCAGTCATAACACATAGCCTCCCAAAGGTGATCTCTCTCCTACCAACAGACTGTCTCCAGGCGATGCGTTGTTTCAGTTGTGCCTCACGAGAAGTCGATCTTCCACCCCTTTCCGATCGCAACCTTCGGGTCCCTGACCACCGCCCAAGCAGCCTTCTTACCACTCGACTCATAGTATTCGAAACCGACCTGTCTCTTCCTCGCGCTTTCCTTAGCTCCTTCTTCGGACACAACGACTTGAGACTTGCCCTTCCACGCCTTCGGTGCACCCACCACGATAACCTTCTCCACACGTACCTTGGCCATGGTCTTGAGATAGGCATCGGTCTTTACGGTAGCGCGGGGATGAAGGTTGGTGGATGTGAGTGCGTTGCGTTTGCCATCGAAGCTGAAGCGTCGGTGGATGTAGGCACCCTGTTGGTAATCGAAAGTCTCACCGTCGTCAACGTAGAGGGTGCCGGCTGCGTTGCCGTCCTTGTCGAGTACGACGACGAGTGTGAAAGGATCGAACTTCATTAGGCCAGACGAGCGACGCGGGCGGTCACGGCGAGGGATGACATGACCTCCTTGCATGAGAAGTGGGATCGTGTCAAGCGGAGCTGGTACGGTATGTTGGCCCGCACCTTGATACACAGTGTAATCGAAGTAATTATAGTAAGGCTGATCGTCGGCAATGTAGACCGAGACACTCTCAGCACCTTCCTTGGTAACAGGTTTAGCGAGGAGACCAGTTGATCCAACGTAAAGCTGGTCGTCAACAGCGAAGCCCTTCTCATCTTCAGGATGAATGTAGAAGTTGGGTCGGATAATAGGAGCCCCGATAGTGGCGGCCTCATGGAAAGCCGTATACCAGGCGGGCAGAAGCTGATATCGAAGACGAAGCGCTTGCGTAATGATCTCGGTATATGGCGAGCCAGCTATGTATGGCTCCCGTCGGCGAGTATCAATGTGAGCGTGGCCACGGAAGAAGGGGTAGAAAATGCCAGTCTGGTACCAGCGAGTCAATAGTTCCTTTGAAGGATTGCCGAAGAAGCCCCCCACGTCTGCGCCAGAGAAGGGAAACCCGGAGATACCCTGGTTGAGGACCATGGGGATTGAGGCTTCGAGATGAGACCACTCAGCAAGGTTGTCGCCAGTCCACATGGCACCGACACGCTGACTTCCAGAGTAGAAGGCTCGAGTGAGAACAAAAGGACGACGGATTTCACCTTTCTTACGCTCCAGCATAGCTTCATAGGTTGCGTTGTGGAATGTCATGCCATTAATGTTGTGAACATCGCGGTGTTCCCAGTTGTCGTGATGCAGGTTGTCCTTGGGCATGGTCGTTTCCGGCCCGTTGAAGACCGAAGGCTCGTTCATGTCGTTCCAGATGAAAGTGTTCGGGGCCGTGCCCTTGAAGCTGTCGTATTTGAAAAGGCCTTTCCACCAGGTGATGGCAGCAGGGTTGAAGCAATCGATCCACATGGAAGAACCAGGCCAGCACCAACCCTCATAATCGCCACCATCCTTGTTCTTGACGGCCAAGCCCTTCTTCTTGAGCTCGTCGATGACGGGATAGTCGTTGGTGTTCTTGATATGGGGATCGATGATAGCCACAAGCTTTCTTTCTCGCTTGTCCAAGTGCTTGTGCATCTTGGTGGGGTTGACAAATGTCAACGGGTCCCAGGTGAAGTACTTTTTCTCGTGCGTGTACTCAATGTCGAGCCAGATGACGTCGTAGGGAATGTTGAACTTATCAAACTTCCGGTCGACGTCCTTCACATCTTCATCGGTTACGTAGTTCCATCGGCACTGGTGGTAGGCGATCGCAAAGGATTGAGGCATGGCAGTGTAACCGGTCAGCTCGCCATATTGGCGAGTGAGGTCTTGCGGTGTAGGACCGAGGAAGACGAAGACGTCTAGAAGTCCGCTCTCCGAGATCCAATGGGTCTGGATATCGGTGTGTCCCTTCAGGCCAAGTGCGAGGGGGTTGGCGGTTGTCTTTGACTTGACCACATCGACCCAGGTCTCGGCCGCGTTTAGCCAAAAGACACCGACAGTCGAACCTTTACGATGGGCCTGCATGAAGGGAATGGCGCCGTAGAGAGTCATGGGGCTATCCATCTCGTATTCGAAGACATCGGCGTTGTATAACCGGTAGGGCTCTTTGTAGTTGCCGTCGCCGCCCCTGGCACCTTGTCAGTTATGTTCGGTCGGTTCATAGTAGAGACTCATACCTCGTCGTCTTCAGAGACAGCCTCGTCGCATGCTCGGGAATGCCAAAGACGTGCTCGTAGCCGGGGAACGAGATATCCAGCGCGGCAGCCTCAGGACCCCTCGGCTTCGAATCGGTGTTCCCGCCGAACGTCTCCTCCCACCACGTGCTCTCGTCTTCACCCTTGGGCCCCTCGTCCTTTTTCTCCTCTACTTTCTCTTCTGTCTTCTCCTCGTCCTTGTTCTCTTCGTCGCCCTCTTTCTTCTCTTCTTCCTTGGGCGGCGGCTCGACCTTCTGTCTCCAGTGCTCCATGTTTAAGAGACCGCGGTCGTTGAACTTGATCTGCGTCTCGCCGTCTCTCTGGAACTCGATGCCAAAGGGCGCATGGCGGATGACAGCCTGGTGCTTCCCAGCGTCGCCATAGAAGACCTTCGTGTATCCAGCTTCGGCCTTCTCGCTCAAAGCCGCGCCATCTGCGACCTTCAGGCCGCCGACCAGAGCCCACTTCCCGGCCTCGTTGTACCGCTCCTTCCTCGCCTGGCTGCCGTGTCTCAGGTCGACGTCCCCTTTCAGCCGCCTCTCCTCGTCGAGGGTAACGCGCGCAACGCCCGACTCAAGAAAGGTCACGGTCAGCGGAAGTCGGACCTGTGCCTCGCCTTCCTTGAGCGTCTTAAACACGGTGCCGGACAATTGGCCATTTTTGAACGTGATGGTAGCTGGGTCGAGGGCATACGGCGACGTCCACGAGCTCGCTGCGGCGTCGTCGGCGAACTGGCGGTTGCGTTTGCAGAAGCCGGACTGGTCGCACGTCTTGAAGTTTTCGTGCTTGACCGTGACTATCGAGCTGGGTTAGCAACAGTCCGGCGGGAAACAGGTGCAATTGAGCGCTGGCAGGCAGTACGTACCAGCGGGGACAAACAGAGTACACAGCGCGGACAGCAAAAGAAACACGGCCGGCCAGCGGGCGGCGGTCGTAAACATCATATTGGACTACAGCTCAGCTGCCTGACCAATTGCTCAAACACGCTTGGAATCTGATAAACAAGAGAGCAGCGACAACAGCCACACTCGTCGTAGCCGTCTCCATGGCTCTTCGCCAGACGCCAGGTGTGAAACTCAGCTCGGCTGACTAAGGCTCGCATAAGTTAGTGTTGTAGCCAGGGTCCAAACTCAACCGCTAAGCCCAGTCCAGCCCGACCAACCGCGACCCCGCCAACCCCCACCAGGCCAAGCCTATATTTTCATGTCCTCCTCGACCTCTCCCGCTTCCTCTCCCTCCCCATTCCCCTCTGGCATCCCCGACCCGCCCATCTTCTCGATACTCGGCCCCAAAGACAGAGCCCGCATCCGCCAGAACATTGAAGCCCACGCCGCAAAGGACCGCCAATCCGCCAAGATGACGACCGAGCAGACGTATGTGGCCTGCCTCACGGCGCTGCGGGACTCGAGACACTGACGATTGTGTGCACAGCTTCATTGCCATCAAGCCCGACGGCGTGCAGGTATGTTGATCCCTCGTCCTCTTCCATGTACAGTCTTGCTAACCCCAACCCAGCGCGGCCTCATCGGCCCCATCATCTCGCGCTTCGAGAACCGCGGCTTCAAGCTCGTCGGCATCAAGCTGGTCTCGCCCTCCAAGAAGCACCTGGAGGAGCACTATGCCGACCTGGCGGAGAAGTCCTTCTTCCAGGGCCTAATTGCCTACATGGGCTCGGGCCCCGTGTGCGCCATGATCTGGGAGGGCCGCGACGCCGTCAAGACGGGCCGCTCCATCCTCGGTGCCACCAACCCGCTGGCCTCGGCCCCGGGCACCATCCGTGGCGACTTTGCCCTTGTACGTCTGCGTCCCTGGAGCTTGTCTAATATATATGAAGGACTGTATGCTGATTGCATCGCGCACAGGACGTCGGCCGCAACGTGTGCCACGGCAGCGACACCGTCGACAACGCCAAGAAGGAGATTGCCCTCTGGTTCGAGGAGACCGAGATCCAGAGCTGGAAGCCAGCCGCTTTCGACTGGGTCTACGAGAAGCCGTAAACGTCTTGCCCTTACGAATTGCAATGTCCTCTCGAGGTCGAGTACCTACACGATGCATGAATTGGGAACGGATACAGGTCACCAGGTCCTATAGATTGATCTAAAATCAAAATCAGACATTTCAGGACATGATGAGTAGCAACATATTGTGATTTGATATGCTGACTTTCAGGTGGACATCTATACAGGCATCCGTCATGCCCCGCCATGCATAGGTGTCTGCATCCGTGTCCGATTCAAACTTTTGTCTTTCATCATGATCCTGAACCGTGAAGAAGCCTCACACCTCCGCATCCCCAATGATCCCCTCGAACCCATTAACGCCATTAGCCTTGGCTTTTCCCTTCGCTCGGGTATTGACCTCACTCGCATCCTTCTCCTCCAGCCCCCGCTTAACCGTATTCAGCCACCACCTTCTCAAAATCTCCACCTCCTTCCACTCACCCTCGCCCTTCTCAACCGCCGGCCCCTTGACCTCCTCCCTGGCCCTCACCTCGCCAAACGCGCCCCTCTTCGCCCCCCACACCGGCTTTCCATACCGCCAAACACACCACGCGCTCTGCTCCCCACTCAGCAGCACAGGCTGGCGGTTCAGCGACTTGACCTGGAACGCGCGCAGCAGCACCACGTCGCCCATGTCCGCAACCGGCAGCGCCTCGCGGTACGCGCGGAAGCACTGCACCGTCGTGGCGGCGGGGTACAGCGACAGGTCGGTGACGTGCAGCGTGGTGGACCAGTGTTTGGCGCCTTTGTCGGCTTGCTTGGCGGGCGTGGTGCTGGCGGTCACGACGCCGAGTACGTCCGGGTTGGCGGATGAGTGGAATTGCGAGGAGCGGTTGAGGAAGTAGATCATGTCTGTTAGGGGCGTGTAGTAGGCGACGTTGGTGGATAGGCCGATGGACGGAGAGGTGTTCTTCGCGACGAGCGTGGCGGAGTCGTCGGAGTCGGAGAGGTCTTCGGAGTAGATGGATGGGGACCGCTCGGGGGAGGCGGCGTTGACGGTTGCTGCAGGCAGCTCTTCGGTGACTTGGTCCATTCCCGGCATGGCTGGGAAAGACCGAGTGCCTGCTGAAGTCGTCTGGGAGAGTTTGGGGGTCATGGGAAGGCTTTGCTCCTGGTGGCCGGCTGGGAGCGTTGGTTGCGAGCCGAGGAACGAGTGTTGCGTTGCCTCGGGAGTGATGGGCATGTTGCTGTTCGCCGCCGATTGTTGAGTGATAGAAGCACGCACTTGCGGAGCTACTGGCAACGGGCTGAACGGCCGCTCCTCCAGGCTTGTTGGTGGTGAGCTCGGAACCTGAGCACCTTCACCTGTGGACGGTAACTGCGGATATTCAACTTGATCCAGACCGTCAACGGCTTTAAGAGTGACGTCCTCTGCAAGGTCGTCTTCAGATGTCTCAGCGTCCTGGTCCGATGATAGCTCATATACGTCGTGCCTTGGAATACTGGGAGCTGTCTTTACATCTGCCGTGGATTGCTGTCTTCTCGAAGGACTACTCGAAGGCGGCTGGGTGATAAAAGAGAAGTTTGGTTGCGGTGGTGTCCTGTCATACGCGGGTATCCCCATCTGGGACTTTGCCCTCCACTGAGTCTTACCGCTATTTGCCGTATCCTTAGGTAAAGGTCGGTATTTCAGATAAGGAGGCTTGAGGAAAGCGGTCTCTGAAAGTCGACCAACCACAGCTGGCTGCACACCATCCCGATCATCCGAGAATTGGTTCGTAGAGATGGAATGCTCAGAATGTAGGCTATCCTCCTCCGAATCCCTCACGAATAAGACATTGGAGAATTTCCCTTGTGAGGTACCGAGTTCTTGGGATGGTCCGAAACTCATGTCAGGCAGGTCTAGAGCATCCACCGAAGGCGACGACAGTACGTCTATCTCGACTTTAGCGGACCGGTTGCGAGGACTCCTCCGCCTTGGAGAGGCAGCAGGCGATATGGTTCTCTTAGTAGGAGAGCGAAGGCTATATGGAGAATAAGACATTGATTCTTTAGTTGTTGACACGCTCAGTGATGACCTGGCATTGATTTGGGAAAGGGTCGTTCGAGTAGTAGGGGTAAGAGATAAATTCGTCATCCTTGAACTTGTTTGACGCTGGGGGGCTGGCGTTTCTGCCTTTACCGGCGACATTGACGGCTTAGTTTTTGATCTAGTATTTCGGGCGGGACCGGTTGCCGGAACGGATTTGAGGAGCAACTCCCCGACCTTGTGGCCTTCCTCTGGGACGGCTATCAACAACTCGGCAGATGGTCCAGCAACGGAGTCGTTGTCATCCTCCTGCATGTGCACATCATGCTCTGCTTGAGTGAACTGATCGAGCATATCTTCCTCGATAGACTCCATTTTGATGTCTGAGTCTAGGTGGTGTACCGTAGTATCGAACAACGGCACTTGGGCACCTTGTGTGTTGGGGTGAGTAGAGAGTGCATAAGACATCTCATCTTCAGTTTCTACGGGCACTCCGTTCTCATCATTAATCATATGATGTCCTTCCTGGTCAGTTGTATCTCTTGTTTCAGACTCCTGGTTGAAGGCCGTGTAAGTAGAAGTACCGTGAGGCATCGTTAATTTAGGGGCTTGGTCGTGTCCTTCATTGACCGCCATTGACTCACTCAATTTCGTTGCGGCAGCTCGCTTCTGGGTGGCATGTGCGTCATCTAGATCGTTACCCGTAAAAGATATGTCGTCTTGAGGCTCTTGTTCAATTTCTTGCGACCTCGGAATGTCTCGTGCATCGTTTAAGGATTTTTCCGCGAGGCTCTCGTTCTCGCTATCATCCTCGGATGGCGATCCAAGATCAATGACATCTGTTGTTGCCGTAGATCGATGGCTGCTCTGTATGTTGTGTTCCGTCTCTGTATCGAGGGTCTGAGCCTTCAACGCATACTGTTCAAGATCTCCAGAGTTGGGCTCTTCTTCTTCGATGAAGGGATTGCCTACATTATCCCCTCCATCATCCTCATCTTCCGTACTCAGCTCATCCACATGGTAATCATGCTCATCTTCATCAATTGCGCCAGGACCTTCTTCCACGTCATCGTCTAGGTCCGGCTCGCCATCACTGTCGGATTCCGAACCAGACGAAAGCACAATCACTTCAGGCCCGGCTAGCGAGTGCTCAGTGGTTTCGGCTTGATGATTATGTAGTCCATCGGGATACTCAACGAACGTAGGAGAGACATTGGACTCATGGAAGGCAACGTCCAAGTCCTGACTAGTGAATTCATCAAAGACATTGGGAATGTGCTCATCGCTGATGCTGTGCTGTAGCACCACCTCTTGCTGAATAGAGACTGATAGCCCTTGTGGTGGTGTGATATCGTCCTCGTAGGCAACCGTTGATTCGTCCTCTTCCTGAGAAAATTGGGGCACCTCTACAGCACCTACGTCGTCAAGCTCTATCGGGTAAGCACTTGCAAAAGCATCGTCCTGTGGTCTTGGAGAGGGAGACATCGTGCGTGGGCGCGAGAAAGCAGTCCCGTCCAAGCCGAAGGGAAAACGGACATCGGTAAAGGCAGACTCATGGGTTGGGTGGAATGTCAGAGGATTGGAAGGGCCAACGGAGCTATAGAAACTCGACTCTTCGATATAACTGCCTTCACTTTGGGGCTCTGACGCTTGTGTTGCGTCTATCTCTGATTGCGCCAAATCTTGGTCCAAACTAGGGTCGAGGTAGGACGTGGCGTTTGTTCCTTTTTCACCAGGAAACGGCGAGGGTAGCGGTAGCGTAGACGAATCAAGAGGCTTGAGTGTCGGGCTTTGAGGCTCTTCGCCGATTGGAGTGCACGTCCCAGAGACGGGAGCGGATCGAAAGTCCGTTTGCAACGCCGGTAGATTCGGTGGAGGCATGATGATTTGAGGCGCATTATCTAGCAGTATCGGATCTTCGTAAGTCCCCGATCGCTCTCGATTCCGACGTTCCAATTCATCCTCGCCTTCCTCTTGCACCATTATCTCGATGGACGTGTTTTCTTCTGTCGAGCTCAGAGCCTGTTGCTCCGCCTCTTCAGACGTATCGCCTCCAGATATGGATTGAACGTCGTCCGGTGACTGTTGCTGTAACCCTTGGTACTCGGGTACGTCAGTATCAGCTTCAGTTGCGCTGAGGTCTCCCATATCGTGATCCGCCAGTGCAGTGTCTTGCTCTGCTTCAGATTCCTCTTCCTCTTCGTCATCTTCCTCTTCGTCATCTTCCTCTTCTTCAGTGTTTGGCTCAGTGTCCCCCCAATAAGCAACCTGCTGCGGACTCGACGGCGGCAACTCATCAGGTCCCGCATAGAGATCGTAGTAGTCGGCATCTCGTACGAAGTCGTCTGGGGCAGTCTTCGGCGGCGGATCTGCCTCGGGTACATGATCGTCATCGTCGATAGAGCTTTCGACCACATGCACCAGTTGTTCGGGTTGGTCCTCTTCGGTGGCGTCTTCCTCGGTGTCTGGCAATGGTAGACCCGCGACTGAAAATATAACGGGCTTGATCGGAGATACTGGAGTCTCCGGGAGCTGTGTTGGGCGACTTGGCGAGGCTTCGACACCATCGTACGCGTCTTCGGTCCCGGCCTCTTCCTTCTCTGGTGATGGTGTCCTGGCTGAATAGGACCAAACCTTCCAGTCCCGATAGGATTTCCTCCGCCGCTTGGTGTCATGCTCATCTCGAGGCTCATCCAGCAGTGGGTCATATCCAGCCTCGAAAAACGGGTCATTCGAAAGGCGTGCGCGTTTGAGGAAGGCGGGGGAGGACCATTGCGGAGCTCCATCGAGGGTCGTGTGCGGCTGCTGGCGGACTGGCGATCGCCGTGTAGGTGTCGGGGCGGCATCGATGAGGTCCAGGTTCGTAGGTTCCGATCCCTGGCGAAATACCCGTACGCAAGTTAGCATCCTGTCCCAAGCCGAAGCCTACTACGTGGGACAATACCTGTGCTACAATAGTTTGCTCATACGAGAGCTCCCAGTCTATGCTCTTTCCGGGGGTGCTGACGGTGCCATGCTGCACGAACTGCGCGCCTCGTAAGCCCAGCACGACCTCGTCCCCAATTCCCACGCATGTTGCTGCAAGTGCTTTGGCACTCGATCCCGAGAAGCGAATTCGCACCTGGCCCTTCCGGCGGCGCAGACGTAGGTCGGGCTCCGCAAGTAGCAGTGCAAATTGGCGGGCCGACGACGAGTATGGCCAGACCAGAGTCACAACACCTCGGAACTCTTTCGACTGCGCGTCGCGGAGCTGGGGCGTGAGCTGGGCAATTGGTATGCGCTCCATGTTGGATACCGGCCCGACGCGCTGTGTGCTATAGAATTAACATGTCCAGGGGCGATGTAATTCGGCTGTTCGTATCCAGTCCGTCGGGGCTAGCAAGCGCTTAAGGGTGAAGGGTCACAGGTGGATGTGAATGGTGGTGGTGTATGCGACGGTGGAGGAAAGTTGTAGTCCACACGCGCCTTCCTTGTGCCGATCGCCATTATGTAAGCACAACCGCCGTTTTCGGTAGCCTCGGCTGCACCTTCCACCCATCCTTCCCATCCTTCCCATCCGTCAACAATCCGCATCCATCGGTCTGCCCAGGTGTACCTAGGTAGGTAATGTCGTGGTTCTATGACGACTGGCCACTGTTTGTGCAATAACACTCGTATTAGTGAGCCCTACGATGAGCTAAGCGCGACAACTAAGTGCTCAGCCACCGCCATTAAATATCCAGCCAGTCTGTCAGTTTCATCTACAGTATATGTATGTACCATTCCCACCCCTATCATATGCCTAGTAAGCATTCAAGCATTCGATTTGCCATGTCTAGCACTTTCTATACTACATCTACGACATACTCTGTGCGCCATTTCGTCGTTCCTGGTCTTCTCTAGTACAGCATTTCTAAATATCGATTCCCTATGGAGAATCAAGGAGTAGCAGGCTCAGAGGACCCGTTTTACAGCCTCGACGAGATCCGGGTGTCAGTCTTCGATACGAGTGTTCCTGCTGGGCCGTCCGCCCACCTTCAAGTACCGCCCTTTGTCCATCTCCACAGATCAGATTCGGCTCCTCCGCATTCCTCCGAAGAAACCCGGCATATCTACTCGGGGTCTGGTCGCCTACGGTCTGTTCCACGATTCTCTTCGGTCAAGCAGCGAATACGTTGCGTTATCCTATTGTTGGGGAGATTCGAATTTAGCCAACGAAATTACCATTGACGGGAAATCCACACGCGTAACGGAGAGTGTCGCCGTCGCCCTTGAGAACCTACAGCGAGACTATGAAGAAACAATCGTCTGGATCCATCAGGTCTGCATCAATCAGCAAGATGCAATCGAAAAGACCGCCCAAGTCCAACTCATGGAACGCATCTACAGCTCAGCCGGTCAAGTAATCATATGGCTCGGCCCATCTACGCCGCGAATCGACTGTACAATGCAGGAGATCCGTAAACTTGGAAGCCGCTTATTAGATATGGGCATGTGGAATCTGACCAGCGTTGAAGCGGCATCGTATGAACTTGATGAACCTGCCGACTCGGCCGCATCTCGTACTAAAAGAAAGGCTGTCGAGCTAGCGAACGAGCACCTCACAAAGTGGCTTAATGGCGGGTATCCGTTTTGGTGGATTATGTCTGACCTCGGAAAGCGAGCGTGGTTCAAACGAATCTGGTGCATACAAAAATGCGCAAATGCCAAAACTGCGGTCTTCCGTTGTGGTCAAGGAGAGGTCGACTTCGCAAATCCACTGGGCTGTAACATTCTATGTCCACATTTTCAATGGCGTCGCCTTGAAAAGCCCGCGAGGTGAAAAGAAACATCTGTTTAGCAAGCGAAATCCAGGACCGTTTCCCGACTTAGTTGCTTGGCATACGACGACAAACACTCGGCGGTCGAGGCAACAGTCCCAAAACTCTGCTCTACATCGCCAACGTAGTCGATTCCAGCTATGAGAGAATTGGGGCAAGCGACCCTAGAGATCGTGTCTACGCTTTACTCGGCATCGCCAACGATCATGCTGCCAAAAAGCTTATCCCTAACTATAGCCTGTCTTGCGAAGATGCGTATACTATGGTAGCCAGACTGCTACTGGAGCATGGGCATGACGATATACTTTCTCTTTGTCGAAAACGGAATGTATGTCCGGATCTTCCATCTTGGGTTCCAGACTGGTCAGCTATGAACCGAAAGCCTTGGTCAGTATGGGACGAAAAAAGACTGTTCGAGGTATCAAACAAGTGCAGCAGATATGGAGACTCTCTTTCCATGGTCGCAGCTGGTGAACGTACTTTCTCTCGAGTAACTACGCTTAGGGGCGTCTTGGTTGATTCAATCGAAGAGGTTGGACAGACTTGGGAACTGGGCATAGATGATGCCTTCGATTACGAGGCTGCGCGACAATACTTCAGCGACACCTCCTTATACCTTTCTCGAAGCGTCAGGTACGACATAACAGAAAGAGCTGAGGCCGAATGGCGTCTACTGATTAGCAACACCTGCCTCACGGGTTTGGTGGTCTGTCAAGTCAGTCGAGCACCACCTAACTCACATATTAAGGCTGGTTATCACAGTCTTCGACGTAAAACGAATGGAGACGAAGACGATGAACCCACGCATCAAGACACGCAGTCTTGGACTTCATATGAATGACAGTAGGCCGTTCCTAACACTGACTGGATATGTGGGGGTTTGCCCTGCAGATGCACAGCGCGGCGATCTCGTTGCGATATTCCTGGGCGCACGCGTCCCGTACATTGTGCGTAGGGGAACCGTGGACAGCCACTGGTCGCTAGTAGGTGAGGCACATGTCCATAGAATAATGGATGGAGAATACATGAAAGGCGATCCGACGCTCGAGGATATTACGCTCTGCTAGATTCCGTGCCGGCTCCTTCTAGTGTACCTAGGTATTCACGCCCGGATTTGCACATGTACTATTGCGCAAAGGCTGTTTCCAAATCCGGGACATGCGGTCACAATGTAGAGTAAGTCTTCATCAGCACAATCTCTGGACAATTCGTATGCATAAATCGATATTGCAAAGAGCTTACGGGCGAATAGGTTCACTCTTGTCGATCATGGGTATTGCGCAATGCTATTTCCAAACAAGTCAATACTCCCAACAATCTTACATTTACCTACTACAATTGGTCTTTTGAAGCAGATACATTGTGAAGCATCCTGCGCACAATGAGTAAACAATGAGTAAACTAGCGTTCTCCCCCTGGTATTTATACCACGAGAGCGTTCCTTCCTTCTCAACCATTCAACTATTCATTCAACCATGGCAGACCAAAACTCGAACTCACCCTTCCTCAACCAGCCAGCTGAGCTGCGGGTAGCGGTATACCAGTACCTTGTCCCATCGACAGGGTCACCTCCCGACCGCCTCCACCACACCCGTCTCATCAACCGCCAAACCAAGGAAGAGTATGAACGTGAGATGATTGAGGACATCAAGAAGCACCACGCCGACCTCATCAAGCGGTTCTCCTACATCCAGCCCGAGATCCGCGCGCCCACTGATTACGCGT
Organism: Massariosphaeria phaeospora; assembly: GCA_011032825.1. Lineage (NCBI taxonomy): Eukaryota > Fungi > Ascomycota > Dothideomycetes > Pleosporales > Massariosphaeria > Massariosphaeria phaeospora. Next base: position 166,198 of record JAADJZ010000031.1, on the reverse strand, counting down.
CGACCAAGGAGCTCCATCTGACCATCACCTACTCCAAGATCGACCCAACGGCTGAAGGTCTCAGCGGCTTTCTCGACAACATACTGCTAGCGCTGGACCCACACATCGACTACGTCTACGTCAACTACATCAACGACGGGACCGACGCCGCGGACGCCGCAGACGCCACACTCACCGGCAACCGTCGCCGCCGCGCGCGCCCCGATCTCAGCACCATCTGCAGCAACATCAACATGTACTTCAAGTGCATGAAGTTCCCCGAGAACCGGATGCGCGACCACCGCGCCTTGATGCGCGTCGAGGTGCGCTACAACGACGGGGAGGTGCTAAGCACGCAACACGCGATGCTGGCCGTAGAAATCGATCGCTATGACCATTGGTACAAGCACCTCGTGTGCGATGCAGATGGCCGCAATCCGCGGGCCATTGTTTGGAAGTTGCAGACGCCGCCTCCGCGCGCTGAAGAGAACTGGACGCAGGTTCTGGCTCCGCGAACTCGAACGGAGCAGATTTTCGCGTCGCTTAGACGGCGCTGATTGCGATTTCGGGCCAGACCAGCTGCTTGTGCGAGATAAGATAATGGGCGAGTCCTCTCCGATCTAACCTAACCTACTGAGTGTAGGTTTGGGAGAGAGCCCCTGCCCAGAATACAAGAATTGATATCATTATCATTATATGAATGACTTACAAAGTGATAGAAATGTAAGTGCCATCCCCACATCGCAGAACACATGACAACTCGAAGAACGGACAACTCGAAGAACGTGAGACGACATAAACAAGAAGTCCCGGACCCACTCAATTGACATCTGGGATGTTATTGACAGTCCAATCAAATGAGTCGTTATGACTGCGAAGATAGTGAGTTCAGTGAGTTCAGTGATGCGATGCCCTTGATTCGAAACCAGTAATTCAAATACGTGAATATTCTTGCATTGATACTAGTTTGACCACCACCTAGGCGTTCGTAGTTCAAACCAGCCGCACATTATTCGTGAGCCCACAGAGAACAGGCTGATGACAACACGACCCACATCAAGCCACATGCTCGATGACAGTAGCACCATTCTTCTCGCCAACATGCAGCTCACCCTCGCCATGGATCTGCTTCTCCACAGCCTTCACCGCCTGATCAGAAAGCTCCTTGTCCTCGAACAAGAAAGCCAGCTCCTCAAGAGTGCGGTTGTACGTCTCCGGGTAGATAAAGAAGACGAACATGAACTCGAAGGTGATCCAGCCACAATAGATGGCAAAGAACTTCCAGTTGATGGCCTTGAGGGCGATGGGGTTGACGTTCGTGGAGAAGAAGCCCGCGAGCTTGCCGAAGATTTGCTCGATTCCGATGCCCATGGTTCGTTGGGCGTAGGGGAAGAGCTCGACCAGGTAGGCTGGGTTTGGTTAGCGGCTAGCGACAGGAAGAGAGAGCGTAGGGGGAAAGGACGTACTGTATGTCAAGGAGTTGTTGCCGATGTTGTAGCAGGGCGAATAGGCGAAGAAGAAAAACAATGCCGCGATGCCAGCTGGCTTGTTGACGATATCGTTGGCTGTCGCATAGCTCAAACGCTCGAAGGACACCGTCATGCCGATGAAGGCAAGCAGCATCAATGTCGCCGAGAGCATGAACATCCATCTTCGACGGAAGCGGGTGACAACGACTGCGATGATCATGGCCGTCGCGAAACTCCAGCATTGGTTGGCGATGTTGATCCTAGTCTTCGCGAACGAGGTCGTGTAGCCCATCATCTCGAATAGCAGGTTGGAATAATAGGATAGCAAGGTGTTGCCGCTCATCTGGGTAAAGAGACCGAGGAAGGCAGAAATGAGCACGCGACGCCGCATACCTGCAGTGCGAAGCATGTCCATCCACGATTGCTTAGAGTGCTCCATCTCAAGCTTGATGGTGGACCGGATCTGCACCATCTCGGCCTGCACGAGGAGTGAAGAAGCGTCTCCTTCGGCGTGGTACTTGGTGAGGATAGCGAAGGCTTCGTCATCGCGGTCTTTGCTGATAAGCCAACGCGGGCTTTCGGGGAGGAGAAAGACGGTGCAGATTTGAAGCAGGGATGGGCAAATCTGCAACAAGGAAGGAATACGCCAGCTCCAGTCGCCTTTGATGTCGACTGTCTTGATAGCAATGGCGGCAGCGAGAATGGAGCCAATGAAGTATGAAGCGTTGAACAGCGACGTCATGGTTGGCCGCTCCTTGGGGTAGGCCAGCTCTCCGATCAAAGACGACCCTGAGATGATGGCAAACAGGATACCCATTCCGAGGAGCATGCGGGCAATGATGTACATTCCAACTGCAGGTTGTTAGTCGATTCACTTATTTCGTACGTTGAGAAGCATACTGTGTTGCGCAAAGCCCTGCAGTATTGCTCCGACTACCATGGTCAGGGACCCAGCCATAATAGACCAACGCCTCCCAAAACGCTGGTTGAACCACGGAGCGATTGGAACGGCCAGGATGGAACCGAGCTGGTAGCAGGAGGATATGAAGCCAAGTATGCCTGCCTCGATGCCAGGTTTGCCCTTCGCATCCTTGTATCCATTGCCAAAGTCTACACACTGTTAGCATATCCCTTGGGAAGCGGGATGGGCAGCTTACAGGTATTGAAGGGCGGGGAGAACTGCAGTGTGTTGATAAGCTGCGAGTCGAAACCAGACGTCATCTCCACTCCCATACAGCAGAGGAACAGCCACAGATACATCATCCTGAGGTTCTTCTTCTTGTACCATGGCACCTTGTCCTCATCGACCATGCGCGTGACAATGGGGTCGGAGGCATGAGCGGTGACACCCATGATGGTCGATTGTTTGAAGCGCTTCCGCTCTCGTGGGGTCGTGTTTGGGTGAAGGTCGAATCTCAGAGACTGAGGTTGACTTAACGCCAGACTAAACACGCGGCTACACCGTGACCTTTAATAACCCCATGGAGCCCCAGTTCCCCAGGCGTCGGCCCATGTGCACGAGTTGCCGAAAGTTGGGCCCCTAGTAACGGGACTGCAACCGCATTCCCGTACGACGCTGCATAGATGAACTTGGCGCCTGGGCGCATGGTCGCAAACCGGGTAAATAGCACACAGCTCCAATCACACTGCCATCGATCAGGCTGAACGGGCACTTGGGGCGACTTGACCTCTGCCGGGCTCGGTCGTGCTGCCGCAAACTCTTGCTAAAAATCCTGCTATACAGATCGTCGCGTAGGTTGCGCCCGGGGTAGAGCTGAATGGAGAGCGTTTTAGAACGCACATGGAAGGAACGCCCCACATAACCGCCGCACCCCCAGCCCTGGCCGTAGGCACTCGAGATTGATCTCTGTTGTTGGGGTCTGGTGATGCTAGGTGGGCGACTGTACGGATGCGGCTTTCATGCTGAAGATATGGCCTAGTCCCATCCCGACAGATGTGGTGCGCAAGTCCGCTCCCAGATTGCCCGGTAGCTTCCAGCGGTTTGGCCCACAGTCGCCATGTGTTGTCCAATCGTCTAGCGTCCTCGGATATCTAGTCATGTGGAGGAGGAATGTGGGGGACGAGATACAAGCGAAGCCTAGGGACCATACGGCATAGTAAACTGGAGAACAGCCACGCGGGAGTCCCAAGGCTTTGGCGACGGCAGTATTCCGGCCGTCAACGACGTCATCTGCATCATTCTCATCCTAATCATCCGTGGCGTCGCAAACCTAAAATCTACTTTATATAAGTTACTATTTACTAGATTAAAAACTTAATAGTTAGCTAAAGTAGTAGTTACGCAGTAATATTCTCTATTTTTTTTTCTTTTTAGTAAAGATTAAAAAGAGAGAGATATTAAAAGCTTTTATACTTAGCTATGCGCAGTTGCTTAAAATATTTAGTAGTAGTAATTATTAGCTGCCTAGGTATTAGCAGTAACTAATAGCGTAGACTAGAAAAACGAGAGAATGTAGGCGGTAATAGACGTCAAGCGATGTCTCGGCTGCGCGTTCCGGCGAAATTGATGCTAGTCTGTTGAGGATCGAGGGCTATCTATGGGCGTCCCCCTGTACGTCTGTTGGACAGTTTTAACGATTATTCGTGCCAGGACGCCGTTTGCGGTCCTTGGTGGCCACTGATTGGTACGTGTGGAAGGGGAATGGCCAGTACGTCAAATGGTTGTAGTCTTGGCTACCACCCGCGAAGGCGGCGAGCTGGGAAGAGTCCAAAGAAGGCTGGGTGAGCGCTTGAGGTGAAAGGTCCGCCCTGGCGCTCGGATCTTCCGGGGGCTAGCGTTCCTCGCTAAACAGTGGCTCTAGTTCCACCACCCACAGCCCTTCGTCCGGCACCCTCCCATCGTTGCCATCCCACCATCAAAGTACTTCCTGAGTAACTACATGTGACGGAGGCGACATACGGCTATTATGTACCGAGTACCTAGCTCAAGACCCTCTTCCACAGCATCCCTTTCCGGTTTCCACTCCGATGGCTTCTTCACGCCGCACGCTGTATACCCCACTCTCGAGTCAGCTCACCATCATTACAGGGAGGCACAGCGTAGTGCTTGGTTGCTGTAAGAGATAGGACTATCGGCGCTGCGTTCGGCAAACCTTCACCGGAACGGGTCCACTCCGTGTAAGGCGTGCTATAACATGCCCAGAACAAGACTCGGGAGTACTCGGCCTTGGTACTGTTATACTTATACGCATTATCTAACCGCCCGGTATTTACTCTGGAGTGCCAACACGGTGCGAGAGACTTCGTATGCGGGCTCGGAGCAAGTGCTCCGTGTGTTGAGTTCCCTGATTCGATTCTTATTGAAGGCGCTGATCAAATGCTACTCGGCCTTAAACAAAGTCGTTTGCCTCCACGCTTTTGGAGATAACACACGAGCATACTTCACCCTTTTTTGGTGTTTCAAGAAACAGATGAGTGGGCATACCTCAGCACGTCAGCAGTATGGACAACAATTATCGTTAGAAAAATGAGCTGAGGCAAAAGAAGGAATCAAGACGCAGAGAACGGGGTTGTAAGATGTATTTCAAGGACACATCAACAGCGGAACCGCTCTCCAGCTATCGAATTACACCTACATATCAGCACAACAACAGATTCGACGCGTCGGCAATGCCCAACCACCTGGTACATGGAGGCTAGGCCTTCCCAAACTTCTTCTCCATGTACTGCTCCTCAGCTAGCTTGACGCTGTACTTCGTAGCTTCCTCGAGATCCTCCTTCGGCAGGCCCAGCTTGTCGTTATCGAGCCCATGGGTAACCTCGAACAAGGCAACATTCTCGCCAGGGAAGAAACACCTCGTGTACATGGTATGCCCAAACGCAAGATGGTCGCCCGCCAAAGCCTTCTTCCGGCTCTCTTCAAATCGCTCCTTTGAGTTGACACTGTTGATAGTCCAGTCTGCATCCGCAGTCCCAGTGGCCCGCTTCACGGCCTCGAACATCTCGCGCTGGTTGAGCGTAAAGGACGACACGAAAAAGAAGCGGTTTCGGTAGGAGCTGAGTGTCGTGGACTTGTCGTTCTCGTCCTGTGGGAGGATTGGCAGAGATAGAAGCTCCGCGATACCCCGTCCGGTCTGCGCCCAGGTCGAAGTGTTGATCCGCTGCAGGCCGTCATCGAAAAATGTGACTTCGCGCTTGTTCATATGGATGCCGAACAGGCCCGGTCCCGCGAGAGAGTACTCATACCAGAAAGAGCAGGACACGCCAATCCAGCTGCTCTTGCCGAGCGACTCAATGAGCTCGCGTTCCTTCCTCTTAGGCGGGCCGATGAAGATGTCGTTTCCCACCTCTTCGGTAAAATCTCCTCCGAATTCATTGGGGAGAATCCAGGGGACACCCGCCTCGGCTGCGGCCTTGGTCAGCACGGCATGCTGCTCGGGCGGTGCGCGGACATTCATGGTGATAATAAGCGCATCCTGGCCCTTCAAAGCATTGACGATGGTGCTTGGGTCGGCGTAGTTGATTTTGGCGACGTGGACGCCGGGAACAGGCTCGTTGGTGCTGTCTTCGCGCGTGATGGCTGTGATTTTGAAGCTGTTCTTCTTGAGCAGTTCTTCGACGACAAACTTTCCAACCTGGCCCCCGGCGCCGACGATGGCGATGTTTTTGATGTGGTTCTGGAAGCCCGCGGACTGTTGGGAGACATAGGACTGGGCCATATTGATTATGCTGTTAAGAGGTAGTTCAGGCTTTGGATGCGGATGCGGATGATGGATATGGATGGGATGAGCCAGCTGCACATGGCCCCTCTTTATACCTTCTGCGCCCTTGGTGTGTAGAGAGCCGGTCATTGTTGCTGCTAACACTACGTCCGTCGTTTCCAGATGATATCGCCGCCCCCGGCGGAGCTGACATCTCCCGATATGACGTTGATGTGTTGAGTTCCTGCTGCGAGGCCAGAAAAGGTTAGTAGGCACAGTAGAATACGAGTGGAGGCCTAGCGCGCCTTACCGTGTCCGTGCGCGCAACGCCCGGAGTCGCGCAACGCCCGATAATCACTCTCCAGCAACATACAAAATTGAGGCTGTAGAGCCACATACAATAGCTACTATAGCGATATATTTTGGTAGAGTGCACTAAAGACCTATGCGATGATATTCTCTCATACAAATTAATTATATAGAGTTGCTGTTCTGCCGCTGCGGGTAGTGTAGGTGCGAGGTGCGGCAAAAAGCTCTGCAGCAACAACACCACGCCGCGCAGCCACTGCACTACGATTTTGCTTTTTTCTTGGTGCAGCAGACTGTAAGGCCTTGCGCTTGCCTCTTTGAAGCAATTGTACAGCTTTTTCAGCGTCAAAAGCTTGCTTATTACGCTCTCTTTAAGCCTTGCGCTTAGCTGCTTCCTTAGCTTTCTTAGCTTTAACTTAGTCTCGCTCTGCTTTCTCTCTCGCGCGCTGCTCACGCTTTTCTTAAGCAATCTTCTTATTGTACAGTTTATTAGCGTGTCTGAGCTTCGCTATCTCTGCTTTTCTAAGTTCCTCTGCCCTCTGGTTCTGTTGTTTAGTCCTCTTATTAGAGCGTGCCTTCTCTACTCTACTAAGAGAGTAGAACTCAGCCCTACTATGATACTCCTTGCGAGGCTTGAACTCAAGAGCTTTGCTCTTTTTCTTGTGCTTCTTCTGAGTCTTAAGAACCTCTTTAAGGCCTACTATCTCGTAGTAGAAAAGAGAGTTTTGAATTGAGATGTAGTAGAGCGAGCAGCTGACCTTTCTTAGCTCTTTACTGCTCTTATCTTTGGCGACTTTGCGTAACAGAGTTTCTATTTTAAGCCAATCCTTGCCAGAGTAGACTAAAGAAGAGCTTGTGCTGCTATCAGAGTCCTTAGGAGTATCCTTAGCAAAGCGTTAAAAAATAACGTTAGGCTAAAGGAGTGATATACCCGTTGCCTCAAAGGACCTAAGTATCAGCTTCTAAGTAAACGTGCTTGTCCAGGCCTTCTAGAAGAGGTAAAAGAAGTTGCTTTTCTTGATTACTAACAGCTTCTGGCCGTTGTGAAAGTGTGTTGTAAGCTCCTTTAAGTACGCAGTTAACAGAAGCTTAAATATTACCTTATCAAGCAGCTGCAGCGTGTAGGTTGAATAAAGAAAAAAAATAGCTAGGAGTATCTTGTTCTGATCGTAGTAGTTGATAAAGTCTATTGTTACATGAGAGCCGTGGCCGTTAACGATTAATAGGCGGTACTTTCTTCGAGCTTTCTGCTTAGTAAAGCGATCAAACACTTGTTAAAGCTAAGCTAGGCCTAGCTCATTGTTGATCCACTCTAAAAGTAACGAGGAAACAAGCACAGAGTGTATCTCTAGCTTGATTTTCTCTACCTAGCTTGATTGGATAGTGTTGTTGGCGGACTCGTAGAGGAGGCCTAGCAGCAGAGCTAATCCATCGCCGCACACACACGCTATAAGCGTTAACCAGGCACAATTGCTATCTTAGAGTAATGCTTTGACTTCTTTTTTCTCCCACATACGTCGGCTGAACACATGCTTTGTTCTTAAGGTAACTTCTATTATAAAGCCTTTCTTATCTATATTGTACGTGTGCTTAGCGTCAACTTTATACTCAGCAATCTTGCGTTGTAGTAGGTTGAAATATAACTTATACTTTGTGTAGGAGTTGGCGTTGTAGCGATTAGCGTCCATCCCCGTTGAGTATTGAGAGATAAGATGAATAGAGTACTTGTTGATAAAGCGGGTAACCTAGCTTTCGCTCACTAGCTCCTAGGCGACTGCTGACGCGAAATTGGCGATTATCTCTCTTGTAGGAGGTATATGACGAGCAGTAAGCTCTTCTATATACTTTACAAGCTTCTCTTCCTGTTGTTAGGTAAGCTTCTGCTAGTTAGAGTCTTTAGTTTCTTAAGGTGCCTAAACAGCCTTGTGTCTCCGCGCCAAAGTTGAGCGATCGACACTAAATTGATTAACAATTTTTTGATACACAAGTTTTTTTCCTGAGTCTAGCGCTTTAATTGCTGCAAGCGCATCATTAATAGGTGCCATGGCCGTTGAGTTGTTACGCGTTGAAGTGTGGGTGCTGTTTTGGTGATCGGGCGTTGCGCGACTCCGGGCGTTGCGCGCACGGACACGGTAAGTGGCTTTGTCAGGTCGGCGGCCGAAAGGCCGACGCAGGGTTCCTGAATCCAGCCGCTGCCCGCCTGGTTTCATACACTTCACCCCCACACGCAGTTGATCTCGACGTATTACACGGGATATAACAGAGAAGAGATTGCGCGAGGGACTCGGACTAGGGTGGCTGACATATTGGAGCTTACTCACGCACGCAGGTCAATTTGATTACTGATCCAAAAAAAGGTTAGGCAATCCTTTTGATAGGAGACTTGTAATCTCTACTTTTATAAAGCGCTATTGTGTCTAGCATGCTAGGTAATGTATACTGGAAGTTGCAGAAGTGTTAGGGCAAATTCACTACTTAGGTGCGCACACCGGTAACGAGATTTTGCTTCACGAATCACCATTTCATTCTCCCACCAAATCCCCGCTCCGCTTCCCCTACCCCTCCCATCCACCCACCTACAGCGCCGCCCCCCGTTTCTGCCCCATCCCCTCCCCCTCCCCCAACCACCCCACCCTCCCCTCCACAAACTGCTCCACCCTCGGCTTCAACTTCGTCTCATGCAGCGCAAAGTCATCCACCGTGCCAATGCGCAGGATGCTGACGCCCGGAGACCCGGAGCTGACGCGGTACATCAGCGAGCCGCACGTCGCGCAGAAGTAATTGGTCATGGAATTCCCCGACGCAATGGTCTGCGACTGGGCGAAGGCGGTGAGGTTGGCGCGGCCGCGGCGGTGGGCGAGCGAGGTGGAGGTGACGGCGAAGTTGGAGGCGAACCTGGAGGCGGTGATTTTGCGGCAGTCGGGGCAGTGGCAGAGGAAGGTTGTGAGGAGGTGCGGGCCGGAGGTCGGCTGCGTGTGTGTGTAAGATGTGGATTGCAAGTGGTGTAATGGGGTTGCGGGAGCGTTGGGCTGAACTGAACGGAATGGAACGGAACGGAACTGGACTTACGAATTCTAGCTGCACAGCGCCGCAGAAACACGTAGCCGTTGCTCTGTCCTCTGTCGACCAGCCGTCCGTCGCCAGACTGTTAGCTGGTATGTGACTTCCGGCCGCTTTTGGGGTCTTGGTATCGCTGTCGGCCATCGTGTACGGAGTAGGGGGACTGCTTGACAGTGCGGAATAACTCTCACTCAATTTCAATATGGCGAAACAAACAGTAAGGCCAACTGGACAATATCTGACTTCCAACGCTAGGAACTACACCACTTTTATATCCATGCGAATCGATCGGTATGTAGGCAGAAAGGTCTCGTGGTCTGAAGACGTCCACTCCACTCCATGATCATTAGGGCGGAGCGGATTAGTAACGACCACTCGTCTAATCCGTCCCAGCTCGGCTAGTCTTATCTCTGTACGAACTACACCTCCAACCTCTACTCTTTCCTGCTGCCAGAACTCCTCAACAGAGTGCAGCTTTGTAAGAAAGGAAGCTGGGATGTCTCCGCTTCCGCTGTTGCTTCCGCCTCCGCTTTCTAGTCTGCGAAGCTTTCAACGTTTTCCCGGGGATTCGATTCGGCTGGCTTGCTTTGATGACAAGTGGGGGAGGAAGGTAAGAAGAGCTTACTGTGCTGTACTTTTGGTAGGGATTTGATTTACCTGTCCTGTCATACTGCACACGCTCGTGGTATACCTGTTATTCGAGCAAAGCAGAAACAATCAAAGCACCAGCTCGCTGATCAACTATGGCGCCCCTACAGCAGCAGCAGCAGCAGCAGCAGCCCACCCCCTCACGCGTCCCGTCCATCTCTCCCTGCACCTCAGCACTCGTTTTTCACGATTCCTGAGTAAGTTGGGAGATAGGTGGATGGATGGAATGGAGGGATGGTTGGCATTTATTAAGGCTTTGTATTAGATATGTAGGATAGTTAAGTGACCGGGCTCTGTATCACAATTTGTCTTTGTGTCTTTTATGCAGTGAGGATTTGGATTTTGATACTCAAGCATGCTTCCAATGCCCAACATCTATATCTCTGCTCCGATCTGAGCTGCCCTTCCCATTCTCCTTCCCCCCACAGCGACCCACCCCCTTACCAACACTAACACATACCCGTCAACAGCGCCACCCTAGCATCCACACCCCCCTTCCCCATCCCCATCCCCTCATCCTCATCCTTCAACAACTCATCAATCACCGCCTTCCTCTTAATCCGCCAAAACGCCTGCGCGCCCTCCACAAACCGCTGCGAGATATCCCTGACCTCATCCTCCGGACACGCCGCAAAGCACAGCCTAAAGCAGTTGAACGAGTCGTCGTCAGCAATCTCCTGCGTGGGCGCGAAGATGCGGCCTGGGGCGACGAGACACTTGTACGGCTTCTGCGTCCAGAACACCCACAGCGCCTGCGAGAGGCGCGCGGCGGCCACTTGGTTGGCTTTGGCGAGCGGGTGCGAGGCGAAGGCGAAGCGCGCCCAAACGAACATCCCGCCAAGCGGACGCACAAAGTCGAACATCTGCGTCGTCTCGACCACGGCCCACTCATCTTGTGCGTCTGCGTCGGCGACGAGAGCGTCCAGCGACTTGCGGCGGCCGGCCTTGACGGCGTGCTTGCCCGCGTCGAGGACGTCGCACATGGCGTTCATGCGGCGCTCGTAGTTGCCGCGCAGGCCCTCGAGCCAGCGCACCCAGCCGTCGACTTTCCAGCCGCTGCCGTCGGCGGCGCCGCCTTTGCCCGGGTCGGCCGCGCTCTGCGGGCCCATGATCAGCTCGGCGATCATGGATTGCACGAAGCCGGACGGTTGCTGCGTACTGGTCTCGGTGATGCGCAGGATGCGCTCGATGAGGGCGGGTTGCGCCGTGATCCAGCCGAGGCGGCAGCCCGGGGCGACCGTCTTGGAGAAGGTGTCGAGGCGCACGACGCGGCCTTGGTAGTCGAGCGAGAGGTACGAGGGGATGAGGGAGTCGAGGAATTCGAAGCCGGACGTTTTGAGCGGTTTCGGGGTGGCGGTGGCGGCCGGGGACGAGGAGGGGAATTGGAGGTACCAGTAGGGGTCGTCTTCGACGATGATGATGTCGTATTGCACGCAGAGAGCGTAGAGCTCGGTACGCCGGGCGACGCTCAGAGTGCCGCTGGTGGGGTTTTGGCCGATGGTGACGGTGTACATCAGGTGTGGTCGTCGGCCTCTGCTGGCGTCCCAGTTCTCGAGAACGTGCTGCAGGCCGCCCTTGCCCGTTGCGAGCATTCCCTCGTCGTCTATGGCCACTGGGACGATGTTCAGGCCCCGGGGCTTTGCGGTTTGCACCGCGTTCATGTAGCAGTACTGCTCGACCAGCAGGCCGGGTCTCTCGTCGACCGGATCATGGCCCTCCGACCATTCGTCACTCAGCGCCTGGATGGTTTTCGAGAATCCGTCCGTGGATCCACACGTCAAGATGACCTCGGGGCCCTCTTTGTAGGGGACAAACGGGTGGAGGTTGTTCCGCGTGAACTGGCGGATGAAGTAGTAGAGCGCGGGGTAGCCTTGGGCGGTACCGTATTGCAGCGCAGACTTGAGGTCTATCATGCGCAGGGGGTCTTGGGCGCCGGAGTCGTGCGGGACGACCAGGCGAGAAGCGGGTGGCTCATCTTTGGACGCTGAGATCGAGGTCGACGCGAATCGCGACGTAGGGGGATCGGTTTCCGGAGGGTCGATGGGCTTGTTGGGTGATGGCTTCCACCGGTTGGGGTGCGCGACCTTGGCTTCGAGGGTGTCGTAGGGAAAGTACTTGTCGGACGGTAGCCCTTTGTCCAGTCAGCATGACGACGCCGGCAATGAGAGGATGAACTGTATATATAGGCTACATACCCCCTGCCAGTTGGGCAATGCCGGGAATGGCAAAATACTTGTAGAAGGCCTTTACAGAAGACGCCTCTCGGGCGCGGGTGCTGCGGGAGAGGTGGTGGGAGAGGTCGATGGGCTTGGGGAAGCTGGCGGGGTCTGTAGTGTACGCCATGGTGTGGGTTCGAGCTATGGATTGTTGGATGCTCGGCACCGACTATGGCAACATTGAGCGCAGCAATTGCGAAATATCTAACCAACAGTTGGCTATGTACTGGAGTGGCTGTCCGGCAGGGTGCATTGTCTATCGATAAGGATGCACGATAAGGCGGCCCTTTGATTAGAAATGCGGCATCCATGACGACACAAGCCAACACGGCATGGCCGCCCAGCCTTCGACGGGATGCCGACAACCTGTGTGCGCGAGGGCTGCAGGTGAAGACGCGGCCACGTGACGACGTGTCCGGGCGGCGTCGTGGCTGCCGTCCTTTGTGCATGTGCCCACTGCCCACTGCTGCCGGGCTGAGCTGCGGAGGTGCTGATGCCGCATCCGCGGTTAGTGAGGCATCCAGGGCCCTCCACGTCCACGTCTCACATCCAACAACTCAGCTTCATACATACTTGGACCCCCTCTATACATAGCCGCGTCGTTCTTCTTCATCCAGCATACGCTACAGTGCATATTTCCGCCATCTCCAGTCCCCGCGAGCTCACACCGCAATCCTCCCTCGCACGTCCAGACCGCCAACCTGTCCCGCGCAACCTCGCACCACGAGCTCGACGACATCCAGGAGATGCCGCTGGGCGATCATGCCGACGACGAGGGCGCCCCTCCGCAAGCCTACCGCGACAGCGACAACGCCAGCCTCCATTCCGACCATTCCGCCGCCTCCGATGCCATCCTCATAAACAGTCCCGATACCTCCGACGAGGAATACTACTCGGCGCAAGAACCCTACTACCCCAACAAATACGTCCCGCCGCGGTTACAACGTGCTTGGAGAGCCACGGTGGTCTGGGTCGAAGGGCCGCAGCCTCCCCGGCCGTGGAAGATCCATCCGTTCTTCCCGCGCGTGCAGACTGCGCCCATCCAATTCCTAAACAACTATTTCCCCAAGCGCAAGCATAAGATCACGCTGTTGATATTCTTCTACTTCTGCTGGTTCCTGTCATTTGGCCTGGTTCTACATCGGTCGGCGTTTGCTGCCGACATTCCCGGCCACGGGTCGCCGGTGCGCATTCGATGTACCGACAGGTTCTGGTAAGCATCACGGCTATGCGCTGAATTCATGGACGAGCTTCTGATAAGGAACAGGAACGATGGAAATGGCTGTGGCATCAACGGCGACCTGTGCCGCCCGTTCGAGAACAGCACCATGGCCTTCCGCTGCCCTGCCAATTGCAAGCGCATCGAGGTACTCAACCCGCATGCTGTGGGGAAGCAGGAAATAAACTACCGGCCTCTTGTTATTGGCGGTCCTACCGACGCAGAAGAGACGTTGGAAAACACGTACTACCGCGGTGACTCGTTCATCTGCGGGTCTGCCATCCATGCCGGCTTCATCAACGACCAATCTGGTGGCTGTGGTGTACTATCACTCGTCGGTGAGAAGAGTGGCTTTCCAAGCGTCAAAAAGGGAGGGCACATCACGAGCATTGGTTTCGATTCATACTTCCCCAGGTCCTTCACCTTCCTCCCCGGCACTGCCTCCAAATGCCGTGACCTCCGATGGCCTCTTCTCGCAGTGTCTCTCACATTTACAATCCTGCTCTCCTTATTTACCACATCGCCAGCCGTCTTCTTTCCCTCGGCATTCGTAGGCATATTCTTCCACGTGGCTCTCGCCTCCGATCCGCCCAATCTCACCGACTACTATGCCATCGTTAGTATCGCTCTTGGCCGGTTCCTACCCGCCAGCTTCTGCATGTACGCCGTGTACAAGTTCTGCGTCAAGCGCCAGCAGCAAGGTCTGCATGCCCAAATCGAGAAGACGGTGCTCTGGCTAGGCGGCTGCTGGGTCGGCGCGCTTAACAACTACACCTTCGATAAGATCCCCATCCAGCGCCTCACGCCCCACGACATCCAGCAGCAGCCGGGCGCCGTGCCCGCCCTCATCATCATCGTGCTAACCCTAGTCTGCATCGCCATCGGCCAAGCCTGGGCTCTGCGCGTCGAAGGCCGCCTGCCGCGCTACCTCGCCATCTACGGCATCTTCGTCACGACCATCCTCGCGCTCGTCGCGGTCCCGAAAATGAACGTGCGCATCCACCACTACATCCTGGGCCTGCTGCTCGCGCCCGGCACGGCCATGCAGAACCGGCCCAGCCTGTTGTTCCAGGGCATCCTCGTCGGCCTCTTCATCAACGGCATCGCGCGCTGGGGCTTCGATAGCATCCTGCAGACGCCCGCCGAGCTGCGCGGCGACGCCCAGCTCGGCTCGCTGCTGCCGCTCGTCGTCGCGCCCATCATCCACAGCAACGTCGGCACGCGCCTGCTGCCGAACATCACGTTCGAGTGGCCGCTGCCGTTCCCCAAACACTACGACGGGCTGAGCGTGCTCGTCAACGATGTCGAGCGCTTTCGCGGGTACGAGGACGCGGGCGTCGTGCAGTTTGAGTGGGTGAGGCATATGCAAGGTGTGCCTGAGTACTTTCGCTTTGCGTATATGAGCGGGAATGGGAGGGGGGATTATACGAAAGCGGGGGTTTGGGGGAGCGAGGGCGGGTGGACGGAAATGGAGAGCGGGCCGTCGTAGTGGATTGCCTACCTAGTCTACCTGGATTTGCGGAGGAAGCGGCTCGGTTGGGGCGGTTCGGCTCGGTTGGGTTCGGTTCGGTGCGGCGCGGGTTGTGTTGTGTTGTGTTGTGTTGGTATGGGGTTTGGATACGGGGTAGATTAGATTAGATTTTAGGGTGCGTAGGGTGGGGTGGTTATCTAGATATCTCGGTGCTGCTACATATCTATGTTTTGTGAAGAGGAGGAGGAGGATTGCGTTTCGTTTTTGGATAGCGCGGCGTGGGTGCGTCGGTGTTGGATACACCAGATCTAAATACCTACCTAACCAACGAACCAATTACCTGCCTACTATATGCGGGTGTTTGTTTTGCATGTGCGCATGCATAGATGGATGGATGGGCTTGTTCAGGAAATGAAATGAAATGAAAGGTCGAGGACATGAGATGAGGGGAGATGAGATGATATGGGATGGGCAGGATGCGGCGGAGATGAGATGAGTAGAGTATATGATGTGTGATATGTACTATTGAGTGGGTGGCTAGGAGAGGATAGAGAGAAGAGAGGAAAGAGAAGAGAGGGGGAAAGAGGGGAGAAGAGGAAAACAGAGAGGGGAAGGAATAAGGCAGAGTTGAGATAAGGTGAGGTGATTTGGGCTGTTTTAATGCAATGCGATGCACGGCACTGCATTTCAACTTCAAGCTCGTTTGTATGCTATGCTGTGCTATGCCAGCCTAGTTTGGTTTGTTTTAGTTTGATTTGATTTAATTGGGTTGGAATGAAATTGGGTTGATTTGGTTCACCAACGACGGAACAGAAAAGAACTGAACTAAACTAAATAAACTGAATAAACGAAAGCAGTACGGTTACATGCATACTTTTTTTCTTTTCGCGTACGTATGTACATGCAACGCACCTGCGTATCGTGTCGTATCTGTAGTTCGCAGCAGCTGTATCTTTCTTCCTTTCTTTCTATCTTTCTTTCTTTCTTTCTTTCTTTCTTTCTTTTCTTTTCTTTCAATAGTTGGCAGGGATTCGAGATTTAAGGACAGTAGAGTAAAGGATGGAAGGACAAGAAGAAGGAGAAAGAAAGGGAAAATAAGAGGAAAGAGATAGAGAAGAGCAAGAAGCCGTTGTTTACTGTAGGAGCGCGGGGCGGCGCGGCACGGTTCAGCTTGGTGCGGCTTAGTTTAGTTGGCTCAACGGTGTTGCAGATGGGGAAGGTTGCATGTTGGAGTTGGAGTGGAGGTCTAGGAAGGACGGAGGGAAGGAAGGGAGGAAGGGACGGACGGACTTTGGGGCGGTGTGGAGTAGGTAGGGCGAGTGTATAGGGTGCATAGGGAGTGATTGGGGAGGGGGGTTGGGAATATGAGTATGAGAGGTGTGCGTGTATGGAGTCTAGACGGGGTTTTAAAATCTAGAGGAGATTAGAGGAGAGGAGAAGAGAGGACAGGGAGTAGAAGATAGGAGAGAAGTAAGAATAGGACAAGTGTAGATGTAGATGTGGTACAAACACAGACACAATCTATATACAGTCCGTCTAAGCAAGCACCTGCAGACCATAGCACTTTACTTACCCCTTTCTTTAAAAGGAGATCGAGTTCGCCGTAGACAGACATGCTACCTACACTAAAGTTGTCTCGTTTGAATTAAAGACGTTTGTAGGGAATAAGAAGCTTGGATGTGCATAGCAACCAACACGTGTACCTATGCATACTAATACCGTTACCTGCCCGTAGACGGCACACCTCTTTCCAAATCCAGCATCAGGCTTTTGCAGACTCGTTCTACCTACTATGGCATTGGATACTCATACCTACATGCGCAGCAAAGCAAGCAAAGGGACCTGTCGGATGACTATGTGATATGGTGTGCTCTCATGCTGCATAGCCGCGCTAAGAGGGAAGCGTGGTGTCGCTGTTACGTGCTCGTGCTCGTCGTACCTAGAGCTAGGTCGTATAGTGTCCTTGGGGCGTTTTTGCGCAAGCGTGTTGGATACTAGAGTACCTCTGTGTCCTAGGGACCTGGTACCTATATTAAAATGGATTAGGTTAGGTGTGCAGTGCAGTGCAATATTGTACTGTACGCTTTTTCAACTATTGCATGTTTCCTAATAGCGCAGTTTGGCCTGGTCCGTGATCATTAGTACATCAGTTCTCCCCATATGCGCAAACTTAACCTGATCACGAGTTTACCTGCTACACTACTCGCACCACACCACGCAACCCCCAGCCACCGAGCGAGGCGAAGTAGCAGGTCCTGCGCGTACGTCCTCACAGGCTCATCAAGACTTGCCTCTTTCGTAGTCACACAGAAAACTTCCTTAACGCCCGTATCCGCTCTAATAGCATCCAGGACCGCATCGTCAACACCCCTACATATGTACATAGACACACGCTTGGGGACAGTGACGTCGTATTCGTCCATATCCCGTCCGATATTGCGGCAATGGTCTTCGAACGAAAAACCTGGAGATAGCTGGACGATGTACCGCCCCTTGATGACCTCGCCAAACGAGCCATCACTGTATCGCAGCGGGGCTTTGTAGGGGGGTTCTTGGGATTGTGACGGGGTCGAGGCGGCGGCGGCGGCCAGCACTTGTTGCTCGAAGGTTGGTGCATATGTGGTGGATAGCGTGTTGGGAATGAGGATGGTGAGTGAAAGAAGCGCTACGGGCCGTAGTCGGGAGAGGAAGAGGACCATTGTGGAGAGTGGCCTACGTTGCGGGATGGAGTTGTTCTACGAAGGAGGCATACAAATGAGGCTCCCCTTGAGCATTCGCGCAAACTTTTATCCTTGGAAGGAGGAGGCGTGGTGAGTGATGTTGCTGCGGTGCGGTGCGGCACGGTTCGTGAATGCGCCTTCGCGCTAGACTGATTTTAGGCGAGGCGAGGCGAGAGCTACCCGTGACAAGCCTTCCCACTAGAATAAGAGCCGCAAATGGATCAGGAGGGAGTACCTAGACAGAGATCACTAAGAGCTACTATAGTTAGTGGTGTAGTCTTGCTTGCAACGCGAGATAATGTAGTGCTTGCGAGGCGTGTCGCATGGCCGGCGAAAGTCGGTTGGTAGGTCCACGTATTCGCTACCATGTCGCCCTCCTCCTACGAAGGGGAAGTATCTATATAACAAACAGTGACAGATCTTGCCGATGGAGGAAGGCTCCGCGCCGTGAGCGCGTTTCGTTTTGCCCACTCTCGCGCTCGAACAGCCAGATATACTACGGTGGGGTGGGGGTGCGGCAAGCAATCCCTCGCGCTCGGTATTGTACAAAGCTCGCAACCGTGCGAAATCTCCGTAGAAAAGACGCCCGGACATTGTGGACCGAGGCCAATTTTCGCTTCCCGTGCGACGTAGACAATGCTATGAAGCTGGGTGTCGGTGATTGGGTGCGCGGCAGCTTCTGGCAGGACAGGAAGGAAGGAAGGAAGGGAGGGAAAGGAAAGTCCGCACTCTATCCCAGATTTTCGTGGTGAGGTGCTTGCTGTTCGGGTTCGGGGTAGCCGCCGCTGTACACAGAGATGCCTTGCCGCTGAACTCGACTCAGCTCGAGCAAGCCATCCGCAGAGTTATCGTGCCGTGAGACCTGTGTTCAGCCGTCTCAAACGGCTGCAAGAATGGCCATGTTGTGAGGTCTTACAGGTGCGCTGGCTCTAGGTGGCCGGGGTGTGACGACTCGCGAGCACCGGCAGTGCTAAATCGGGTGTGCGCAGTGAAAGGCAGTGGTTGGCTGCAGAGGTAATTGCACAGGGCGGCGCGTCTGGCTATCGATAGGCGGCCCCGTGGTAAGCACGCGGGCGCGGCGCTTACGGGGCTGTGCGTTGATGACGACCTGCTGGTGCTGGCCTAGATCGGCGGCGAGGTTGGGGTGATTCGGAGATGGGGCGGTGAAGGGCGTTGCTGTGCGGTGCATGTCGTGGATGCGTAAGTTCTTACTGTTCAGGCGGCCTGCTGGGCGGCAACTTGCATTGCTGCCGTGGAGGACGACAATCTCATGTTGCGATTCGCATGACGATACAGAGCACGGCACGTACGGAGTACTCGCTCCCAGCCTACGTACCTTTGTAACCCAAGCGCCATAGACGGAGAGGAGGGGACAGTCGTACTCGGAACCCCACCAGCCTCTCCTCTCGGTATAGAAGGGTTTATCAAACAGCGTCGGGGACCGGACGGTGGCCCGCCGCAATAGGGGCCCTGATTGGAATCTGGGATGGTGCTTGGTATGATGTCGTCGCCGTGTCGATGATAATTGTTTTGGGGCGCCCTGGAGATTGCGGTGCAGCGCGCACAGAGGATCACCCCCAGAAGGCGCCGGGTACCTGCCGCGAAGGGTGGATACCGCCGGCGATCGCGGTTTGACTCGTGAGGTCACTGGTCGGGCATGCATTGCGGTGAATGTTGCGGCGCGGTATGTGAAAGGTGTTCGTGTTTTCGCTGTTGTGGGTGGGAAGGGTCGACTGAGTGGTGCGGAGAAACACATGTACATCATTCACCACCTCGACACCACACCACGCCGCCTCCGCATCCACCTCGCATCTTGCGCCTCGCCCGAGACGAGACGCATCGTCAACGGCAAGGCTGCATTGCATGAGAGCCCTGCCAAGGCCGGCAGCGACCCCTTGCCGTGGCGTTTCAGCTGGCTGCTTGCGCCCTAGCCTGCTCCCTGTGCCCTGTCCACTTCACCAACAGGAGCGCATCCCAGGGTGCAGGCTAATCACGTTTCAAATCTTTAAACAGAGCATTCCTTCATCTCCACTAGCCTACTGAACACTACCGGAGTTCGGCTGCCTCTATATTCGCTCTCTTCGCCCCTCTCCTCCCTTCCCTTTGCTCCTTGCCGTACTGTCATTCTTTTGCTCGTCACTCTCTACCGTCCGGTCCTGTTCAGCTCTAGCTCTGAACTCCCACGCTCCTTTCCGTGTACACCATCTTTGACTGCGACAATTACAAGTCCTGGCGGCTGTGAAAGAAGACCCCTCCGACAAACCACGCTCCGATCGAATCGCATTACTTACATTCACGTCCACCAAACGCCCACGCTATATCGCCAGTCGCACATCGCACATTTGCTCGATCGCTCGAGTGTGTGAATACAGCATCAAACCATCGCATTCGACCCAAAGTAGCGGCCCTCACGGACGGTACATATAGCAGCCCTACTGCACCCTCTACACCAGTCTACACCTCTACACTCTTTCGAAATCCAGCCTCTTCATCATGAAGTCTGTTGTCGCTCTCTCGACGACCGTCGCTCTCCTGTCCGGAACGGCCGACGCCTTCTGGCGCATGGAATGCACTTCCCGCTCAGGCCTTGCCCGTCTCGATCCCCTCGTCTACCCGGGCCAGATCGCAACTCACAGCCATGCTATCCATGGTGGAAGTGGTAAGTAACAGCTCCCACGTTTGTCAATCTGCACGCATCTGGGTGGACATGCGACGGACCTATCGACTGCTCTGGCATGATCCTAGCGACCCCAGCTTTTCGAGAACCATGCCTTAATATTTGGGTGTCAGTTGCGCTGTCACTGCGTGTTCCGTGAATGCTTGGTAGCACATGAAGCAGGAACCGTTTCATGGCTAAGAACACCCTCGCTAACTCTTGCTGCAGGCTTCAGCAAGGATGCGGACTATAAGAAACTCAGGGACTCAAAGTGCTCGTCGTGCCTTGTCAAAGAGGACAAGTCGGCTTACTGGTAGGTCTGCTCTTAGTCACATGGTTGCTGTTATGCTGACAATCCAGGACACCTGCCATGAACTTCATGCACGCGAATGGCACGACCCAGATTGTACCGCAGATGGGTGGCATGCTTGCCTACTATCTGCTCTTAGGAGATAACCTCAAGGCGTTCCCTGAAGGTTTCCAGATGCTGGCTGGAGACACCCGGCTGCGTAACTTCACCGGAGTTGTCCCAGATCCACCGACCTCTGCGTGGGGCAAGGATGATCTGACGGAGCACGCGCTGGGGCAGAAGTCCATTGGCATGAACTGCTTGGACTACTTTTCGGGCAGGCCAAACGAGGCCTCCAGGGGTCGCCATTTCCTCCCTGACAAGGATTACTTGGAGACGAACTGCAAGAACGGCATTCGCGCTGAGATCTTCTTCCCCTCGTGCTGGGATGGCAAGAACGCAGACACTGACAACCATCGCGACCACATGAGGTACCCTACGCTCATCGACGGTGGGAAGTGCCCGGAAGGCTTCGAGACTCGAGTTCCATCGCTCTTCTTCGAGACTATCTGGGCTACCGAAGTCTTCAAGGGCTTGCCAGGCTACTTTACCTTTTCCAACGGCGACCCAACTGGTATGTTGATTGCAATACGCGTAGCAGTTCTTGGTACTAAAATTCAACAGGCTATGGCTACCACGGCGATTTCATGAACGGCTGGGATAAGACTTTCCTTCAGGGCGCCATCGACACGTGCACTAACCCCTCCGGTAATTTGAAGGACTGCGGGGTTTTCCAGCCCCATATGCAAAGTATGGAGGAGGCAGCCAAGTGCAAATTCGAGGTTCCTGAGGAGCTCAAGGACGACAATTGCGATGGCCCAGCTGATCAACTCTGCGGCAAGGTCCCCGTCCAGCTTGGTCCCGAGTACGCCTCTTCGCTCATTCCCGGCGACGGCGAGAAGCCCGATCCAACCCCCGCTCCTCCTGCCGTAACCGAGCAACCCTTGGTTCCTTCCGCGTCCTTTGAGAAAGCCGAGACCGTTGTCACGGACAAGTTTGGCGGCGGGCTGTCTCACGCCAACGCCGAGATGTCCATCGCCAAGGACATCGAAATTGCCGCTGCCACGCCCACCCCCACACCGGAGCCCGTGGTCGCAGAGGCCGTCGCCGAGGTCAAGGACGTCGCCGCAGAGGCGGCCGCCCCCAGCGCCAGCAGCAGCTCCCAAGCAGTAGCGCCCGCTGCACCCGCACCGACTCCCGCCCCGCCTGCAGGCGAAGCACCCCCCGCCGACGCCGGCAAGATCCTCTCTACCAAGACCTACACCCAGGACGGCGTCGTCCACGTCGAAGTCATCCAGCAGCAGATTGTCACAGTCATCGAGAACGTGGTCGCCCCGCAGCGTCGCCACGCGCACCACAGGCACCAGCACCTCCGGAGGGACCGCGAGCACGGCTTGTTGGGACGCCAGTAGAGAGCGAGGCTCATCGCGAGCTGAGGCCTCCCGCTGATGATGATGGATGGATGGCTCCGTGTCCTGCTTTCTTCTTACGATTTAGCATGCATCGGCGTTCTCAAAACTCATCTTCCTCCCCTTCGAGAGCATGCTCATCTCCCCTGTGGGCATTTATGCGATTTATCAAGTACATATGTATGACGGCTCGGTTTGGTTGTTGTTCGTGGCGTGCGGGTCGGGCTGGACTGGGTGGGTTGGGGCCAGTTTTCTGTATACCATTTTCTGTTTTTTTTTATCTTCACTTCTGGGATCTTTCTTTGTGGATGCGAGCGCTTGTTAGGGGGAAGGGGATGGAACTGTAGTGTCGAAGGCTGTGCCGGATGACATGTACATTGGGAGAATTTGTGCAGGATGCATAGGTCTTAGTATACGTTTTGCGATCTGGTCGGACGGCTCAGTTGGCGCAAGGAATACTTGGCAATCAATCAATTATGCAGGTGGAACAATAGAAGAATCCCGTTGATGCCATTGAGTGTTTGTGTGGAGTTTGGGCGATTGTGGGCGATTGTGCGATTGCTGTTTTTAGCTGTTGGGTGTGGCGCAGAGTGGCTGGTGAGGAATGCGGCGGTGCACTCGGCTAAACCCACCCCCCTGTGACGTTATTTTGTCGCCCAACACACACAGCTGAGCTCGTTGCTACCGACGCCGACCCCGACCACGACCACGACCACGTCAGCTACCCATCCCAACTGCCCCTGCGCGGCTGATGACCGCATGTTGCTGCCTTGCCCATCTCTATACCCCCCCATGGAGTGTCTCCGCAAAAGCCCTTTTCCCCCTTCAGGAGCCCTTTTCCCGCCTTTGAGGCTGCGAATCGCCCCTAGGCTGACGGCTAGCCGGCCTGCAGCAGTGCAGCTACCAAGACTTCCCCGTCACTAGGACGCTGCCGGCGTTAGTCGGTCGATGACTGGTCGTGCTGCTTGGCGGAGCTGGAGGGGTACCCTCTCGTCCCACGGCACCGCTCGTCCCATCGCACTAGCTCGCTCGCTGCCTGGGAGGCATCAAGGCTGACAGGGCAGTGCAAGGGCGGGATTTTGGTGCTTGAGTTGAGTCAAGCTTCCTGTACGCACGAGTTTCCAGTCGCTGTGTAATGGTGATTGGCCGTTTCGTGAGCAGGGGCGGCGGCTGAGGCTTAGTGTTGCGGCTTGATACTGTGGGCTAGCCTCACCGGAATGTGAGGGTTTGCTCATTGGAGTAGGGAATATGGAGACAGCAAAGGTTTGCATGTGCATGAGGCCGCGCATACGGCTTGTGCCGTGTGTATAAAGGCCTGGCCTCCCGATACTTATCTCTCCACAGGCAACTAGGCGTCTTACTGCTACCTAGTGCGCTTGCTGACTTACTTCTCTTTTCTCATTTTTCCTTCACGGAGATCCACTGGTTGAGATCGGCCTTCCAGTCGGCTTGCCATCACTACCGACCATGGATTTCAGCAAGCTATCAAGCATCAATTTCGAACCTGGAGCCACCAATTCCACTCTCACCAGCCTGCCCTCCACCCTCTTAGAGGCGCTAATTCCCGGCTATGGCATTGTCTCCCAAATCATCCGCCGCACCCTAGGATTCGACGTCGGTTTAGTCGTCTCCGGCTGTCTCGTGGTCTTCGGTCTCTTCCAAGGCGCTCAACTTCTTTACTATAAGAGCTACAGTTTCTTCGCCTCCTACTTGCTGTCCTCGATCCAGATCGAAGATGACGACGCGCTCTTCAGCCAGATCATGCAGTGGATCGCCGAGCAGCGCATGACAAAAGTCTCGCGAGACCTCAAGGCCGTCTCGAAATGGATTTCCTCGTACGAAGACAGCGATGACGACGACATTGAGGCAGACGAAGATATCCTGGACGAAACGGGCCTGTTCAACTATGAGAAGTGGGCTAGCAAAGTCCCGCCGCGGTACGAGCCAAACTACGGTGATAACCGGTTCTGGTACGGAGGCCGCATGTTCATGTTCTCGAGGACGCGACGGGAGACGAAGAGGAATATGTGGGCTGATGAGGGCCAAGTTCTGGTGATCAGCTGCATGGGCCGCGGTACTGATCCCATCAAGGAGCTGTTGAGCCATATCAAGAGCTGGAATCTGACCAAAGAGAACAAGATGACGTCCGTGTACCGGCCAGTAAATAAAGATTGGGAGAGGCAGTCGACCCGCCCTTCACGGCCGATGAGTACGGTTTCCCTTGACCGACAGCAGAAAGCGAAGATTGTCACGGATATCAACGAGTACCTTCACCCTGCGAGCGCGAGATGGTATGCTTCGCGCGGCATTCCCTACCGCCGGGGCTATCTGTTCTACGGTCCGCCCGGTACAGGCAAGACGTCGCTCTCCTTCGCCCTCGCTGGCATTTTCGGCCTCAACATCTACTGCATTTCGCTTATGCAAGCCGGCCTCACGGAATCCGACCTCAACACACTCTTCGGCGAGCTCCCCCGGCGCTGCATCGTGCTCCTCGAAGACATTGACGCCGCCGGCCTGCGCCGGCCCGAAGACCCTCTCCCCGAACCCAAAGACGACCCGGACGCAAGCAACGCCGCAGTCATTGTCGAGGGCCCGGACGGCGAACCCGTAACCGTCAGCAAAGCGGACGGCATGCCAAAACCCCCGGGCTCGCAGCCCCCAGCAGCCACGGCCACCAGGTCGCTCATCTCGCTCTCGGGCCTGCTGAACACCATCGACGGGGCCGCCTCGCACGAGGGCCGCGTGCTGATCATGACTACTAATCACGCGGAGCAACTGGATGCCGCGCTGATCCGGCCGGGTCGTGTTGACCTGCAGGTCCAGTTCACGCTCGCCACACACGACCAAACACGCGACATCTTCAAGCGCATGTACTCGACCACGCCTTCCGAGCAGCTGGCCAAGGTGCCTTCCACGCCCACGAAAGCCACTTCCCCCGCTCCAAAACGCCTCTCCCTCACGCAAGCCCGCTCGAAAAGTGTCAGTCCCAACGTCCTGTTCAACGACGATGCCGACGACGCGGCCTTCCTCGAGCTGCTCGCGCGCCCGCCTGCCCTCGACGTGGTGCTCGAGCCCGAGAAGCTGCGCGTTATGGCCGACGAGTTCGCGGCGCAGATCCCAGAGAAGCAGTTTAGCCCTGCGGAGATCCAGGGGTTTCTGCTGACGCGCAAGAAGGAGCCGAGAAGGGCGGTGGAGGAGGTTGCGGGGTGGGTGGCGGGCGTGCTGGAGGGGAGGGAGAAGGGGACGAAGGTGTTGGGCGGCGGGGTGCAGTAGGTGGTGCTGGAGAGGGGAAGGGGAAAGGGGGAAAGAATGAAGGAGAATAGATACTGTCTGTTTGTGTTTCGGCGCTGGTGGGTATGGCGTTGTGCAACAGGTTATAGACTGATGGATGGATGTACAGATAGATAGATAGATGGATGAACAACATAACGTGTTGAAAATGGGAATCAAAAATATTACTCTAGACGCTGCACTCATGCGTGCATGTATCGTTCGCTGGGGTACTGCTCGTTGGTGTATTGCGGAGGGACACATCGTGGAAGGCTGGTACAGATTGCACTCTGCGGATTTGTCGGTGCACGGTGGCATTCAGATATTTGGGCAGGAAGAGCGATGCAGAGCAGAGCAGAGAGGAAGCCAGTCGCGAACGTGACAGACAGCGCATGATGGGTTTGAATAGACAGGAGCGATCTATGCCGACAAACACACTGATACATGCAAAGAAAGACAGGAGAGCAAGACTAGTGGAGGTTAAACACGCATGAGAATGTGCGAGCCTTTTGTGTGAGTATACTGTTCGCCATAGTAACATGGAAATGCTCATGATGATGTCTCCACGTCCTTGCCCAGCTACAATGTAATGTCACTCCTCGCTTTCCTCGTCCTCGTCGCTGTCCCCACTGTCCCCACTGGCGCTCTCCTCAAGAGCTTCAGCCTCGGCATCCGTGTCAGGTACCTCGCGATTCCGAATCGCGGCCAGGACCAACCTCATCTGAACACTGTATGTACATGCTCCACAGTATACGTAGGCACAAACTCCTCGCTCAAATGTCTTGTGCTTTGACCTTGTCGGCTGAGAAATGTCAGCCGTAAGAACGGGAGAAAGTTGCTTCTGATGCTTAGACGCGTCGGGACGCTCCGCTGATGGTGTGTCGGCCTGAGGAGTTGGGCTTGACTGGTGCGTTGTGGGCGGTGTCTTCGCGGGGGGGGGGGGGGGGGGGGGCTTGGCCTTGCTATTGCCGTTGTGTGAGGTCGACGACGATGTATTGTTGCTCTTAGCTGTTTGTACGCGCTTGGCTGAAGATGGCGGCGCACATGCTCCATCCTTTCTCTTTCTCCCTGCGCGGAAAGGGGAAAGCTCTGACTCCGCCGAGCTAAGATCGGAGCCCGTATCGAGTTGTAGCGCGGGGTCAAACGATTCGAATGATTGTGGACTGTTAGACAAGAATCTGGGAATGGTTCTTGTGGGATGCCTTACTGGAAGAGGCTGCGCTGTTAGGCCGAGAGTAGACGTCAAAGAGGTAGCAGGCTGGGGCTGCGTTGTTGGGAGAGGGGCAGACTGAGGCGGTGCCGCTGCAGCGCTAGACTGCGGAGGTTGCATTGTCGAGCTGAGAGCAGATGTTGAAGAGGCAGGTGCAGATGGAGCATGCTGGTGAGCTAGAGCTTGCATAGGCTGCGCTGTTGATGTGAGGACATTCGTCGATGGGGCAGCATAGAGAGTAGAGGTACGACAACAGCACGATCAGTGCTCAACTTTCTAGCAACACGTGCAAGAACGCAGCTACGCAATGTTAACGGCGTAAGTTTAACACATCTCCCGTATCAAAAACCGCGTGGCTGCAATGCAGCTACAGCACGTTTGACATCCAAGAATGTCGCGTACGGCCCAGTGACGCTGGACGTGTCTGCTGTTGCGAGGAAACACTGCACATCTTCGTCTGCGTATGCTAGAACAGGGTAAGCTAAGGCGACAGAGTTGGTACACACACACAAACCATCGGTGTATGGTACTGAAATTGGGTAGCGCAAGGGCTGGAGACCGCCTGGCCTCCGCTTGTGCTGCACGACGTTGGGTGGATGTTGGTGAGAGGAGGGTGCTACGGTTGTAGCGGTTGTGGGCTGAAAAGCCCAGAGGCCCCTTATGTGACCTGTTACTGCAACTTCCGCCGCAACATCTATTACAAAATGTTAGAAAATAACGTCCTCCCATATTGCGTGATGCAAACAAACTGTCTAGACTGAAACTGGGCTTCAAAGATGCGCGTCGCTTCCTCTATTGACTCCACAAGAGAGTTATACAAGAACCCTGAACTTGCCTTTGCTGTATCTTCTCCTATCTTTAGTCTTCCAGGTTGGGCGTCGATGTTTTGCTCGTTGTTTCTGTCCATCTCTAGTCTTGCTGGCATATGTTGGTTGTCCCTTTCTGCATGGTCGCACTTTCTGCTGCGGTTGCGATTCTTTACAAGTCTCTTGTTGAGGAGTGGAGAGCAACTAATGAAAACATCACAATCAGAACCGAAATGTTTAGTCGGAAGATGTGCCTCAAAGATGCGTGTTGCATCTTCTATAGACCTACAGGTGTGATAGATTTTAAAGTGCTTGAACTGAGGAATAGGGAGGAAGGTCGCGGGTAGGGTGCTGTAGGTGCAGTAGTGCTCTTGTACGTAAGGGGGAGGTGCGAGGGGCGGGGCGGGAAAGAGTGGAAACGAGAGAAGGAAGAGGTAGATAGGCAACATCAACTGTTGAAAACGGGAAACCAACATGTTTTAGACGCTACACATGCTTGTATCGCATGTATTTCCGTATAAAGTAGGTCAAAGTCGACTCTACCTCGTGGTCTGTGCGTCGGTCTTTATAGGCAATGGGCTTGTGCCGCATCTCACCTCATCTCATCTCGTCACTTAAACAGCACAGATCCGTTCAATTCATTCTAGTTCAGTGTAGTGTAGTTGTTTACCTACCTTTCTGCCTGTTTCTTCTCTACGCTCTCTTCTCTTCTGCTGATCGTTTCCTTCTCCTTTGACTAGGCGCCTGGGTGTTTACGTTTCGTTGCGGTGCAGTGTCTTGTAGAAAAGAGAGAAGGAAAAGGGAAAAAGACGAGGAAAAGGGGAAGGGTGGATAGAGGATAGGAAAGGACGAAGGAAAGGATAGGGATAAGGGAAGACGGAGTGGATTGGATACGATAGGGTCTTGTTTGGCAGGTTTACTGGAACTCCTCGCATATCGCATATCAACTTCAAACGCAGTTCTACAACGCGTAGCCCGCACACACCAGACCAGCCAGACATGTCCGACTCCACAACTCCCTGGGCGCTCGCCATCGTCGTCGTCGGCCTAAGTTCCGTAGTCCTCGTCGTCGGGCTCAGTGTTGCAGCAGTCGAGTTCCGTGAAATGGCGCGTGTCACGCTACTTGGCTCGCGCAACAAGTCGGCTACCGCGTTCGACGCCGCGCGCGATATCCCGTGCATGGCGGGCAAGGTCGTGCTGATTACGGGCGCGGCGGGCGATCTCGGTCGCCAGACGGCCATCGAGCTCGCGCGGCATGGTCGGCCGGCGCGCATCTACGTTGCGGACCTGCCGAGGGGAGAGAAGGCCAGGAAGGCTGTTGTTGACCGTATCACCCACGAGGCTTCCACCGAGACTGAGGGGGCCGACATATTGGCACCCAGGACAGAGGTGCGCTTTCTCGACTTGGACTTCAGGTCGTTTGAGAGCGTGAAGGCGTGCGCCGCGGAGTTTCTGGCTGCTGAGAAACGGCTCGATGTTCTTGTGCTGAACGCGGGCATCATACGCGTTGCGACGGGGACGACAAAGGAGGGGCACGAGGTCCATTTCGGGCTCAACTATCTTGGGCATGCGCTCCTGGCAAAATTGCTGGTGCCGACTCTGGTGCACACGGCACAGCAGCAGCTAGGTGCTGATGTGCGCGTTGTGGTCGTTTCGAGCGAGGGACATGCCATGGCGCCGAAGAGAGGGATCCAGTTCGACAAGCTGAGGACTGGGTGTGCAGACATGGTGCGTTGTTTTGTTTTCCTGCCATCGATCCCGTACTTTCTACGGGCCCTAGGAAAAGTGCATGCTGATATGTAGGCATAGTCGTATGCCCAGCGCTACGGGCAGAGCAAAGTCGCCCTCATCCACCTTGCACGCGCCCTCGGGCGCCAGCACCCAGAGCTGAAAACCGCTGCTGTGCATCCGGGCAGGATCCTCACGGGCATGGCGACCGCGCTGAGCAAAGAGAGCTTGCTCGTGCGGGTCACGGCGCCCATTGCACCGTTATTCTGCGTGCCTGTGTCGGTGGGCATTGCAAATCATCTGTGGGCTGTGACGAGTCCTGCGGTGGTGAGCGGGACGTACTATGAGCCGGTAGGGGTGTCGGGGAAGGAGTCGGCTGTAGCGAAGGATAAAGATTTGTCGGGGAGGTTGTGGGAGTGGACGGAAGGGGAGTTGAAGGGCGTTGGGGGGATTGTGTAGGTGTTCAGGTTGGGAGATGCCCTGGAGAGTTGTTGGATCACACCCAGTACGACTGAGCTCAGCTCTTCTCTTCGAAATTGAGGGCGTTTTCCTAGAACAAGAGAAATCCCCTTCGAATCACTGGCCTCGAGAATACCAGTTCAATGGGCAACAAATGTGTTATTTTTGTCGTGGCCAGGTCCTTATTGGGGCGCGGAATATCCTGCTATTGGGCACGAGTCCACAAGTCTCTTCAGTTGATCCTTTTTAAGCAAGTCTCCGACAAGCAGTGTAGTCACGTGGTGTGTATGCAACGGGACCTCGCGCGAGGATCGTGTCGTAGGCTTCGGAGTTGAGAGTCGGGCATCGCTGTTTCAGAAGGGTGGGGTGACAGGTTCGGACAGCGGAGTTCGCGAGATCACGTAGACAAGAAGAGACAGGGAGATCTAATTGGAAAGGGAAATGCATGGATTGGTGTAGTTGTGGTGTTTATGGTTATGTGAAGATTGGTGGTGAAAGTTGGTAGGAAAGGTAGTAGGATGTTTTCTCGGCACTAACGAGCGGTCAACCAATCAGATCAGACCTCACCTCCCACGCCGCACACACAAACTTCTGCACAAACACCCTCCATCTCCATCTCTATCTCCAACCCGACACTTCCATTGTCTATCGTCGGGTATCGCACCGAGGTCCACTCCGCCGTGATGACGACCCTCGGCGCCAGTGCGGCATCCAAGCTCTCGCCCTCGTATTCACCCTGCTTGGCAGCTCCCCTTTACTCATTAGCACTCCCGACCGCCGACACCAAGCTTGTCTGCTTGAGACAGATCCGACCGGGGCTATTCTTGCACCGCAGGTACTCCGTAATCATTCATGCGTTCAGCATTGTTGTTGACATGGAGAGCTGCGAAAGAGACGGGACAAAGAGAAAGAGAGAAAGAGTTATAGTCTGAAAAGGATGACAAGTCGACAACAAGGAGAACGGGTTTGATGATGGTTTTTCCCTCGCCGGCATTTCAGCCGCCTTCTCGTTCCTGTTGATCATCGCCTTGGCTCTCCACAAAGCCCGTCAAAGCGACCGGTTTCGAAACAGTGTCAGTGGCGCACGCTCGTGCGTGTAATTCACGTCTGCCATTTGCCAGCTGCTTTGTTTAGCTCTCGATGCAGGCAAGAACCGCGCCACTGCATGCACGCCGTTCATCAAGCCTCGACCTCAATAAAATGAGGAGCTGCCCCGCTGCAGGTCTGGTTCTATCGCTACCTGCGTCTCGTTCCTGGCTAGACGGCAACGAACTACCACGAAGCTGACCTTTTACAATCGTTGATTCTTTATGATTGGGGATAAAGACGGCGCTTTTACATTTCCAGCGGCTTTCTTTTTTGTCTAATAATTGGGTTTACGACGTTGAAGAATAGGAGGAATTGGATATATTAGAAAAAGCTATTTCGACGCGCCGCTTGCATATATCGACCTCGTTTTTCCAATCTGGATATATCCAGCCCTACCATCGTTCATCGTCGAAGCTTAATACGGCGAGCGCATCCTGAACAAGCTTTACTTTTAGATTAAAAGATACATCGGCTCGTATTATCACAGCATCGATCTCGTTTTCCGGGCATCCCCGGTGCGCTCTCTGAGGCTTTCCACCGCCGCGTTTTCACCTCGCCATGAGGTCGATACTGGTGCTCCAGGTGCTTACAGCAGTCGCCGTAGCACAGTTTGCCTCGTCGAGGGTAGCTACGTCGCTGGAGAATGTGGAGGCCACGGCCACGGAGGAGTTGTCGGGTCCAATAGAGACTGGGAGGGCATGTGGGCAGATTGCGAAGTTGGTGGAAGACAGCAGTTTGGAGTTGCCGAGCGTGGAGGCAGAGGTTAGTTGTGATGATCTTGCATAATATAGGGCGTAAAATGACTAAAAGTCTAGCTGGCGTACGCCTGCCTCAAATCCGTTCCCATCGATACCGAAGCCGCCACTCTCACAATTGGCTCGTTAAAACAGATGGTAGAGTTTCAGTCGACACTGGTATACTTGAAGAATCCGCCAAAGGGATATGCACATGAAGGTGTGGATATTATTGCTGGGTTGGACGATATCGGGCGGAAAGTGTCAAATGGCGACTATAACAACGAGTACGATTTCGAGAACGATATCGCGGCTTTGCTGATTAAGGCACACGACGGCCATCTTTCGTTCCAGGGAATGGCATACAGTGGGGCTTTTAGATGGCGGAGAAACAGACAGATCGCACTGATCTCGGCATCGGAAGACGGCAAGCAAACACCCAAAGTCTGGCTAGTTCACGACTTCAACAAGACTCAAGATGCGGAGACGCCGCCCTCGGCCGTTACTCAGATTGACGGAAAGGACGCTGTGCAGTTTTTACAAGAAGATAGTTTGAAGAACGCGTACCATGATCCCGATACCAGCTACAACGCCATGTTCTACATGCAGCCCGCAGAGAACTTCGGCTACTTCACAAATCCTCGTTTCTATCCTGGCTCTGAAGTCAGGCTGTCTTTCGAGAACAAGACCGATGAGACGTTCTCAAATAGCGCTATCATTCTGGACAAAGAGCTCTGGGCTATGATCAGCAACGGCCAGGACTTCTATGACGCATTCGTAACTCCGAGCAGTGCGAACTTCGACAAGCTGAGGAAGAGAAGTACTCATAGTCTTCCGCGCCACTTGCAGAACCCCAAGGAAGCTGCAGTCGAGCGACGCTACGTCCCGGTAGCATACCCGGAGCCAGTCGTTGAACACAGCGGGGAAGATGTCCCCCTTGCTGGATACTTCATCGACACCAGTGCTGGAGCCGTGGGCGTGCTCATGATTCAGACATTCAACACCGAGGACAACGACGGCGCGACCGAATTCCAGGCCGTGGTCCAAGAGTACATTTCGCAAGCCAAGTCGCGCAACGTGCAGAAACACATCATCGACGTGCGCACCAACGGCGGTGGCAAGATTCTCCTCGGCTACGAAACCTATCTCCAATTCTTCCCGTCGCAGGACCCGCAACTGCTGTCGCGCTACCGCGGCCACCGCGCCAGCGAGCTAATCGGCTCATCCATCTCCTCGTTCCCAGAGCTCAACTCGTCCAACGGCGAAATCTTCACCTCGCCCTTCAACTTCCACTCGTACCTCACCAAGGACCAGAAGCCCTTCTCGTCGTGGACCGACATGTACCCGCCCACGCGCTTCAACTCGGACGCCTTCACCACCCTGCTGCGCTACAACCTGTCGGACCCGCTGACCACGTCCAGCGAGCGCTACTCCATCGGCCTCACCATGACAGGCCACGGCGCCCGCGCAAACTTCACGGACGACCCCTTCCGCTCCGCCGACATCGTCGTCCTCACCGACGGCATCTGCGCCTCGACCTGCTCGCTCTTCACCGAGCTCATGGTGCAGCAATCGGGCGTGAAGACGCTCGCCATCGGCGGCCGCCCGCAGCCCGGCCCCATGCAAGCCGTCGGCGGCACGAAAGGCTCGCTCGTCCTGCAAGCGCAGTACCTAGCCAGCCTGTCCGCCTTCGTGGCCACGAACTTCGCTACCGACAGCCGCGAAATGGACGACTGGCGCGCGTTCCTGCCGCGCCGCTTCGGCATCGCGACCGCAGACGCGTCGGTCAATTTCCAGGATAACATCCGCGCGGGGGACCTCGCGGCCGACGGCATGCCGACGCAGTTCCTTAACGACAGCGCGAGTTGCCGCATTTGGTACGAGCCGCGCATGTATCTCAATGTGAGCCGCGTGTGGGAGCGCGCGGCTGAGGTGGCGTTTGGCAGGGACGGCGGGCTGGATGAGGAGCAGTGTGTGGGGGGGAGCGTGGCGAGTAGGCAGGCGCAGCAGGGGGGGGGCGAGGGGAATCCGAGTACGGGGTTGGGAGGGGAGGCGCCGAGGCCGAGCGAGAGTAAGGGTGCGGCGGCGGGGGTGGGGAGGGCGGCTGCGGGTGGGGGATGGATGGCGACGCTGGGGAGTGCGGGAGTGGTGGTGGTGGCGATGGCGTTGGGGGCGAGTTTGATATAAGGAAGGGAGGAGTGTGGGTATGATACCATGTACGTTGATTGATTGCATGGCTTTGCATCTGGCGGTGTTTTTCACTTCGTGTTTTTGCTTTAAGGTGGAAAGTGGAATGTGTTGAGTAGAGTGTAATAAGGGGCAGACATGTGTGTAGTTAGCGTGAGAGAGATACCCATACATTGACACAACCCGGAGCTTGGCTTTGATCTACGTTCCAATTGTTCATATTTTTTCCACGCTATATCAACCAATCGAGCCCTTTACGTACTAGCTCTATGTCTTTTCGTTCGTTCGTTCGTTCATTCGTTCGTTCGTTCGTTCATTCATTCGTTCGTTCGTTCGTTCATTCGTTCGTCCGTTCGTTCGTGCTTACTTGCGGGCTGGGCTGGGAAGATGTAGCGAAAGAAAAATGGAGGAAGGTTAAGCAACTTGAGCCAGGCGGAGAGTGTTTGTAGATGACAAAGCAATAGTTGGCGGTAAGGATGATGTCTGAGTGATAGCGGGGATTGAGATTAGACAGAACTGAACTGAAGTGAACTGAACTGCTGGGTTGGAGAAGGGAGGGGCTTGGGCGGTCTAAACGAAGCTACTGCGCTGCTTTGACAATATGTCGATGTATTATTGGACATCCACGAACATGTCTATCTATCAGGCGGGTGTAGAAGTTACTGTTCCAGATGTATGTGCGTAGAGTGTGCAATGTAGTAGTAGAGTTTACATTGTTGTGTTATCTATCCACTCACTCTACTAACCAACATCTTGATATAACGAACTAACACACACAAATGAATCCACCCCTGTATTACACTCAACCTCCTCCCCCCATCATCGATCAATCTCCACCTACTGGTCCTCCACGCACGCCCACCCCTCCTCATCCCGCCCATCCACCTCCTCCCCCCTATAAACATTCACCCTCGGAAACTTACAATGCCTCCTCGTAAACTTTACCCCCGCCTCCACGCTATCATCCACAAACTTCGTACCCCTAACCGTCTCCGGCGCGCCCGCCTCCCCCCCCTCCACCCACGCAACAATGCGCGTCAGCAAATTATCCTCCGCGTCATCGCCCGCCACCATCCCGGCCGTCTGCCCCAAGAACGACGCGCCCGGCCCGCCAAAGCAGTGGTCCATGCCGCTGATGCGGAAGTAGCGGTAAAAGTCATCCAGCTCCGCGACGCTAGCGTTCAGCGCGGCGCCCACGCGCGCGTAGTGCCTGTCCGACATGCTGATGGGCAGCACGGAGTCAGCCTGGCCGTGCCAGTGCAGCAGCTTGCCGCCGCGGGCGCGGAACGCCGACAGGTCGGGCGACGACGACTGGGCGTCGAAGCGGTCGTGCGTGAGCACGGCTTCGGCGTCGGCGGGGCTGAAGGTCGCGGCGGACCAGCTGCGGTCGCTGTAGACGACGCCGCGGAACCAGTCGTTGAGGTAGGTGAAGACGAGCGGGCTGGTGAGCACGGTGGTGAGGCTGGGTTCGAACGAGTGCGAGGGCCCGGCGTGGATGAGCGTGCCGTTGGCGGTGGTGAGCGGCGAGAAGAGCGTCGTGATGGTGGAGAGCTGCGGGGCGGTCAGGCAGGAGGCGCGGGGGGAGGACGTCGTGGTGCAGAGGAGGCGGGTGAGGTCGGGCTGGCAGGCTCGCACGTCTTCGACGATGCCGTCGTGGGCGCCGTCTAGCCCGTCACACTGCTTCAAGACTTCAGTCTGCACCAGTGCCCAGTGATCCGGGCCCACGAAAGCGTGCTCGCTGGTATTCGACGTGAGCAGTTTCCTGGAAGTTCCATACCACGCCTGGAGACTCATGAGGTAGATGACTGGCGCGCCCGCAACGACGCCGTCGAAGAGCTCTGGATTGTTCTGCGCGGCTTTGAAGCCTTGACGGCCGCCCGTGGAGCAGCCAACAAAGTACGCTTTCATGTCCTTGCAGGACTCGGCGCCGTAGAACTGGCGTGTGAGATCCTTGCCCACGACTGTACCGGCGTAGATGGCGCGCCAGACGTAGTCTTCCAGGACGCCGGGGTGGAGGTAGAAGACCTCGCCAGAGGTGCCGTTGTGGCCGTTGTCAGTGCCGATGGTAGCGAAGCCATACGAGGTACCGTATGCTAGCTCGGGGTATGCAACACCTGCAAGTAGTCAGCTATCTACGTTATGTTGGAGAAGCAGATAGGAAGGGAGTTCGGAACGCTCTAAGAAATAGATGGATACTTACAACCCGCCATCCCGCTATTCCCCGTCGCCAAAAACCGACCGTTCCACTCCTCAGGCAACCACGTCTCCACCAGCGTCTCACTCACATCACTCGTCGCGATCCTCAATGCTAGTCTGCAGATACTTGCTGGCAGGGCCGGCGCAGCTACGTCTGCGCACGTCTCATTGACCCCTTCGGCAGCATTGTCAATGATTGTGCCAGCGGGTAGATGCTGGGCGATATTGACATGGACGGCGAAGCCGGCGGAAACGGTGAGGTCATTGGCGAGAGAGGTGCATCTCTCGGCGAAGGATTGTTCCCCGTAGCCAGGAGTTGGGTTGCTGAGGGTCGTGGGGACGAGGAAGGCGAGACCGAGCAGTGTGGACTTCTTCATGGTGGCGTTTGGCTGATTGACGGATGCTGCAATGAGTAGCAGTATTTCCTCTTGCAGGTCCCCCTCGTTAAATACTATACGTATAGATTGGTTCGTACGCCCAGGGCGTATGGCCGGTGTTTTCAGCAGAGGCGGGCGTATAACCTAGGCGGGGCGTATACACTAAAATCAAATGAGGTTTCCTGGCTTTTCAAACTTTGAGCTTGTTCAGACTTATCTTTCTTCTCTGGATATCAATGGGGGGCGCAGAACCCTTTTTATATGGTCTGTCAACCTTCCAATATTTTCCTGAACCTCTGTTTGTAGATTTTCCATTACGAAGCGTTGCATTATGCAGCAGTGGAGTCCCGCACCGCACCGCACCAAATTGGTGTAGGCTCAGAAACATGCTCTTCAATCCTCTCCAATCCTTCCGCTGCCCTTCGTCCAATCGAACCCCTACACACCCCACAAATCGTCCTTGGCACGTTACGTCGCTCACGACCGCCCCATCGCCAACCTGACTAGCTTAGACCTCGGATTATTTTTCCACAACAAAAAGAGTGGAACTCGTATCTGGCCGTAAAGATCCAAGCTCGTGGAAGACGGCGTGACATATGATCCGGACGAAGGAAGACCTCATGCCTGCTCCGGGTAACTACAAAGGTCGAATCCTGATGTGCCTGGAAGTTGATTGAGAATTGCCTCATCAAGCCTACTGCATCTACTAAGTCCGAATGTAAGCGAGATGCTTTAGTTCTCGCAAGACTTAGTAGAGCAGGTTTCTTCGTAGCGTGCGCCTTGATGCGAACTTCGCGCTTCGCTCGTGTCGACATCACTTCTTCACACCAACCACGACCAAGTTCCTCGGACTCATGGCATAGTCAAAAACGGGTTCCACCCACGCATGCACAACCTCTTCCTGTTCCTCGAGCCACAACCAGCGATCCGTCACGATGACGGCTTCGACGACGCCGGCACTGAAGGCCATCAAGCTCCACATGACACTCAACTCCTTCTTGCGGGCGGCGTACCGTGCCTCGTAATCTTGAATCTCTTCGTCCGTCAAACCCGCCAGTTTCTGCTTTATGAACTCCGGATCGACTTCGCAGAACGTGTTCGGCGCTGTGAGTTTGCTGATTGCGGCGCGGACGTAGGATACGAAGTCGTTGTATGCAAATTTGCGCAATGTGCCGATGGTGAGGGGTGTGGCAGTGCCATCGGAACTGAGTCCTGGACCGCGGCCGTATGGGGGCGTCCAGTTTACTTTGCTGGTATGGCCTGAGGCGGGTACCCCGTTGCCCTTCACACCATTGTTGTCGACGCCTTGGGGAGCGGACACAACGCCGCGGTCAAAGAAGATGCGTTGTAAAAGCGCGCGGTAGAAGTGGCGGGTGAAGAATAGTTCGCTATCTCCACGACCCCAGTTGAAGGGTGCTTGGACACCCATCATGCGTGCTGTTATGTTGAGGCGGATGCCTTTGGCAGGGTCGGTCGGGTTATTGTCGCTGTTTGGTGATGTTACAGGGGTATGTGGAAGTGGATAGTTTGCCAGTTTCTCGGACATTGGAAAACCATGAGGGTCGAAAGCGTTCGAAGTTTTAACGAGGCGAGGGTGACTGGGACGGAGCGTGGGGAGTTTGTAGGTTGGTGGCCCAAGTCGTTCCGTTACAAGGTTGTAGCAGCAGCCCACCATGGCCACAGCCGATACTGATGGATTCAAGAGGAGCGACCGGAGACCGTGATGGACGAGGTTGCCACATGAGTGAAGCGATATGACCATGGCATTTACGTCAGCTCTTTTTGGCACGGAGTCCAGATCTGTTGCTTCTTCCACAATCTTGGATGCAGAGACCACATTATCTTCTCGAATTTGGGAGGGGTCAAGGACTTGGTCGATGACGGGTTTGAGGTCGCCATCTTTGATGATATGCTCGATGTATTGCACACTGCCATGGCCTTCGGTGAATATCTGCAATGTTGTGGTAACGGTCGCTTTTGGTTCTTGTGGTTCGCTACCCGTTTCTATTGTAGATATAGACTTTGCCGTTGGTATGCGCTCAGTACTTTCGGACTTGGTTCCATTTCGTGGCTCTTCACCTGAATGCTCGGATTGTGGTTGAGTAGGGAATGCACATCCATCTTCATTACAGTCCACTTCATCGCCCGGCTTCGAAACAGCAGACTTTGGTTCTGTTGTTCCGTTTGAATGCTGGTCATTTTTCTCTTTCTTCACTCCGGCGCGAAACTCTTTCTTGTTCCTCATTACCAGTGGTTTTGGTACTAGTCTAGCGCGGATATCCATATTCTTCGCGCCCTCGATATTGTGCTGTTTGCTCTCAACAGCGACGAGGTGCTTGGAGTAGGGCGGCGCGGCCAGTGCACGTCCTAGGTAGTTTTGGCCGGAGCCGAAATCGACCAGGTGCGTGATCTCCTTCTTGCCTGCTGCTGTTATCTCGGAAGTCAGCCTGTCAACATAACGAGCAAAGTTGTCCACTTCATGGACCTTTTTGACCTTCATGCCGACAGCTATATGGCGGGCGATGCTGCTCTTTTGATGCGCCGGGCCAGGGTCGGGAGGTGGGCACTCTCGACCGAGTAGATGCTTTTTTACTTCTCTTATGTACCGGAGCAGGTCCTCGGGCGGTACAGGTCCCCCTCGCCATGCGGAGTTTCCACTTGGTTCTTTACTTGAATCAAATTGACCAAGGTCTTCCCTCATTAGTAGATCCAAGACGTCCATGATATCCCGATCTTTGAACCATGTCCTCCAAGTCTGAGGTAGTAAAGAAGAGTAAAGGTCCGGCGATCTTGTGTAGAAATCCAGAATATGCACCCCGCCACACAGAGTCTGTAGAAGCCATGAAGATGTCGTGAAATGCAGGAGAGATTCCACGTAGTCGTCGACGCTGCCAAACTCGGCCGGAAGGGGAAGAGCGCTGTCCGGACCCATTTTGCAGTGTGTCGTCGCCGGTCGGCCTGCTTTTGCTACGACGGCCTCCGCGCTATACTTCCGCAGTCGTACAGGCAGGTGAATGGCTGGCTGGGCTTTGCAGATTTCGAGGTGTAGTGGTCTGTGCGTCTTTGGCGAAATCCGGGCCGGCGTCTTCGGCGTTGACGACACGCATCGCCGAACCTCGAAGCATGACGGCGCGTCTCCCGGTGCATTTAACCCACCAGACATCTCCCCGGCGTCGTTCTTGCCCGCTGCAGCATTCCTGATCGTCTCGCGCATGATGATGTCCGGCGCGAACGACGAGGACCCGTTCCTGCAGGTTCAAGCGTGAGCGGCTGTCTCCAGAACTCTAGGCATCCTTTCACTGACAGCCGTTGCAGCGAGGTGCTCTCTGCCCTGAACACGTCACGCCCCCAGTTCGCATCGTACCGGCGCATCCGGTCGTCTGCCTCGTCCGCAGATTCCCCCGAGCTTCGAGAGGCGCGCAGTGAGCTCGAGCAGACGCTGCAGGATCTCACCCAAGACCTCGAGGACCTCATCGAAAGCGTCAAGGCGGTCGAGCATGATCCGTACCGCTTCGGCCTCGAGATCGACGAAGTGGAGCGGCGGAGGCGCCTGGTCAAGGATGTTGGTGACGAGATCGAAACCATGCGCGAGGAGCTGGTGCGGACCGTACAAGACGCGCAGAACAAAGGCAAGAGCGCCGTGAATGGCGACGTCTTGCCGGACCCCGACTCGTTCGAAGACCAGGACGAGTACGCCGCGTTTGAGCAGGAGCGCCAGCAGGAGATGATGCACGAGCAAGACGAGGCGCTCGATGGTGTCTTCCAGACGGTGGGCAACCTGCGCCAGCAAGCCGACGACATGGGCCGCGAGCTCGAAGAACAGGGCGAGCTTCTCAACGACGTCGACACTGTGGCAGACAGGGTCGGCGGTAAGCTGCAGACCGGCCTGAAGAAGGTCGGCTGGGTGATCCAGAAGAACGAAGGTACTTGCACCCGACGATAGTATGGCGTTGTATATGCTAACAAGTCTGGCAATGGCAGATCGGTGGTCCAGCTGCTGCATTGGCCTGCTCATCTTCGTGCTGATACTGCTCCTGGTCCTCCTACTTATCCTCTGAGCTTCTGTAGTATGTATCGTGTCTACTCTCGAGAGCTACAAGAGCTCGCAGCTACACGCTCTACCCGGCCACATATCCTGAACAATCAGCTAGTTGCAGGCTCTACAACGTCTCCCAGCGCGCCTGTCCCACCAGATGGGAGTCTGGAGGTACTTCGGACTTTTAACATGGTCTGGACGAGGCTGATGATGAAGAAAGGAAAAGAGAAGACGAGGGAAATGAAGCAGGATTTCATGTGTTATCTTCTTGCTCGCGCTGAGAATGGGGTTGCCCGCCCCAACACGCCAACTGAAGAGAGATCGTCCATGCTTACTCTTGATGACGTTTTGGGCTTCACTTCTTTCATGATATCAGAAGATGAGTACCCTACTCCAAAGGGGAAAGTCATCTATATCTATGAAATCCACTTTCATAAGGTTGCACGCAGGGATAATAATACCACGCGCACGACTTGTTCGTCCGAAACGCTAGGACGGGCGTACTTCTTTTATAGAGATATTCAACCTGCTCTCGTCACCAGGATCACCGTACGACTACGAAGGCCCGACTCTTGTCACTTCGGTATCAAAGATGTGCCGGAAACCCTTTGCAACCCTGCGAAATAGCACTTGTCGTGCATCGACAACAGTATGAGTATTCAATTATTCTGGCGCAGGCCCTGACCGCTCTTTTGGCGACAATCAATTCCGAAAAATTCTCCGCTCTTTATTGTGTTTACTATATGTGTTATAAAGTCGTTTCAAGTAATCTTGAAAGGTTTCCTTCCTAGTTCTACGGCAGTTCTTTCTCCCAGCGGCATTCTTTGCTTCCTCATCATTCCTTGCTTCCGCAGCCGCGGTTCTGGAATGCATTCCATGTCTTTCGTCTGGTAAAGTGCTCAGCGACGGTTGCCATCGTTTCTGACACGCCGCTTGTCGGAGGCTGCGTTCAGGCTCAATCCTCTGTCCCATCTTGACTGCAAGCTTCGATGGCATCCAGCTCCCTCGTTGGGTGGTAGTTTTACATACTGCCTGCCAATTAGGACTTTGACAGTCTTTCCATCCTGCCATGGACCGTTCGCTTTTCTCTGCTGCGTCTTTTCCTTCTTTTGCTAGCGCCGTGCCTCTGCGACAGCATTCGTCTTCGTTCACAACTCGACTGGACGAGTCACCTCATGGCTAGTTCAGACGCCAGCAGCGGTGAAGCTAAACAGCTGCCCAAGGCCGAACCTCATACCGCCCTCGAGAGTAATACCAAACGTTCCCGTCGCCAATTGACACTCGTTGCTATAACCGTTCTGCTCCACGTCTTGCTTTGGAGCTCGCTCATTGCTCTCCTGGCCGCTCTAGGTCAGCTGGCTTCCGATTCGGAGGACTCCACTAGCATCCCGTCTAACGTTTTGACCATGACATCCGTAAGTTTTCACACGAAGTCATTCTTGTGATGCGTAGCTCATGACGAACAGTCAGTCGTCTCCATCTCGTACGCGGTACTGCACACCATCTTCTCCCTCAAGCAAAGGAGCTGGAAGCACCAAGGACGGCATCTCGCTATAATCAAGAAATCGACGTACATTGCCAATCGAATCGCAGTCACCTTGTGCGTTCTATGGCTCTTGACGTCAGGTTGGAACATGATTGTCGTGGCTCGT
The DNA here is from genome assembly GCA_011032825.1 of Massariosphaeria phaeospora. NCBI lineage: Eukaryota > Fungi > Ascomycota > Dothideomycetes > Pleosporales > Massariosphaeria > Massariosphaeria phaeospora. The sequence continues at coordinate 124,288 of JAADJZ010000031.1, read as the reverse complement.
CGACCAATTTGTCTGCTGTCTGGGCCCAGCCTCGAAGGATGGGAGGCGGGAAATACTTGCGTCGTGGGGCGAATCAGCATTGCATTTGCCGTGATAGCGCTGTAAGTTGTTGTTCAAGTCACTAACTGCACCCCAGCTGAGTCGCGATCCAGATTAGCATCGTGCACGCTGTTCGGCATGCTCGCTGTGGTGCGCCGCCCCTTCGAGGCCAGTCTGCTCAAACACGGCTACCGACTTCCAGCCGACCCTCACCCTACGCCAGCAGGTTCCCGCAGGCCATCGCTATCACGCAACCCCTCGTTCACGTCAGACAAGTGCCACCAGGGCCGCGTGTCCGCCTCCACACATGAAAGCGCCCCCTCGAACCTCTCCAACGCCGATGTAGAAACGCTGGATTTGAACTCGACGCAAAATACTACCATCCACGCCCCGTCCCCGGTCCGATCCGTAGGCCTGGGCATCTTCACATCCAACGTCCAACCACCACCTCTCCCCCCCGCTTTCCTCGCCCCCTCGCGCGCCTCCTCCCTCGAGACCGCACCCCCCGTCCTCTACCACTCCGTGTCGCACCAAAGCCTCCTCCTCCCGCCGCGCCTCTCCGCCCTCGCCGCGCCCTCCCCATCCGGCTTCGTCCCGCTATCCATCCCCGTGCAGTACTCTGCGTCGGCCTGGCGCGCCGTGCACCCCACGATCCCCTCTCCCCTAGGCGCAGCCTCGCGCTCGCAACCCCACCTCCCACAACACAGTACGGCCTCAGGCCCCGGCTTCCCCTACCGCACCCGCTACTCCCGCTCCTCCGTCTCCATCACGCGGCCTAGCCGCCTCAGCACCGCATCGCCAACGCCAACGCCATCCGCAAGCGTGGGCTGGAGCTCCCGGAGTAGCTCCACGGGGCCCAGCGAATGCCGCGGCCACCGCCATTCGTTGTCGACCGACCGCGGCCCCGCAAGCGCCATCGCGAGCTCGGTAGTAGCAGCAGCCAACAAGAGCCCGCCGCCCATCTCGGGCACAGAACCCACGAGGACGCTGAAAAGCCATTCCCGCCGGGCCAGCGCTCCGGACGCTACCGCTGGCGCCGCTCCGCCGCCCTCGCGCCCCGCCGAACGCATGGCCAAGGGCTGGAAGCCGCAGCTGCGCTCGCAGGTCCAGGCACCGGCACCCGCACTCGCACCCGCACCCGCACTGGCACTGGCCCGCTCGGCGTCGGCGCTGCTGCTGAGTGGAAGTAGGCGCGATGGGCGCGAGGGTAGGAGCTTGGAGGACGATGGGGGAGGGCTGGGGCTACAGAGAGGGGGGGACGGGCTGCCGGTGAGGAAGGTGAGGTCTGCGAGTGCGTTGCGGCGGTGATGTGGATGGGTGGTGGTGGTGGGGCGAAGGTTGCTTGGGGAAGGAAGGGATGGTCTGTGGTGTGGATGGATGGATGGGGGGAGAGCGATAGGAGCAGGAGTAGCGGGGATGGATGTAGAGAACAATCAGTTGCTCTGAGTAAACAGTTGGATCATCAATCAACGACCAGTTAATCGATCGAGTAGTTACTCAATCAATCAATCAATCAGTCAATCACACAAATCAAACAATCAGTCAATCAATCAATCAACTATCGGCCATGTCGGCTGGTTTTTCCTCATATGCTGCGTTGGCTTGGGGTAGGTTGGGTCGAAGTCTGTTAACTATACGGACGGCGGGTGGACGATGGGAGATGGAAGATGGAAGATGGAAGATAGAATATAGAGTATAAGTCTTTCTTTCTAGTGCTGTTGTGATTGCGTGCCTGGGAGGAGCTCTGGTTTCTATTGTTTTTGGGTGTCGTGTCGTGTTGTGTCGTGCAAAGGAAGGTGTGCTGGGAGATCTAGTATATCTGTATAGTGTAGATAGTATGGTAGTACGGTAGTACGTTTGTGATACACATACATACATGCATGCATCAACTCTTTTCAATTTCTTTCCCTTCCTTTATTCTTCTCTCTTCTCTTGTTGTTATCGAGTAGTCATCTAGGCTAGGCTGTTTTCCCCTGTGCCTTCCCTGCACTTCCCTGCCATTCCAAATGCAAGTCCAATTCCAAATACAAACAAACAGATACTGTCACGGTTTGGAGTCTCTCCTGCCTGACGTGTAGTGGCGCCTCACCTACGCTGAGGTGCGACTACCCTTCCTGCACTAGCGCTGTTTACAGCCCCTCATGTATATCTACCGTTCGTAGCTACACACAATACAACCTCAGTTCAATCCTCAATTTCCTGCGCACTGCTTGCACTCACCGCAACAGATACTCAAACAGGCGGGAGGGAGGCCCTACCTGCAACTCCGCTTACTTACACCCGCAACTGCAGCCTATAAATAATACAACCGTCCTTCATACCACCCTGATTTCTAAGCCGCAGCAGCAGTAGTAGGCAGGTAGCAGCAGTACTAACTCCGCGTCCGTCTCATCTCATCGCAGTGGAGTTCCACCGGCTCCGATCCGTCTACCTGCATTGGGTATATGCAATATGGTCGGTGGGCTAGCGTAAATGTAGGGGGCCTGACGTGATGCGGGGTGGGGTGGGCATGCAGCGGTTTGGGGGGTTAGTTGGAGAGGGGATGAGTAATGCGGTCATGGAGGAATTGGTCCGAGGGGCGCGGTTAGGCGTTTATGCAGTGCGGCGGGGATCTAGAGCGGGTTGTAGGTATATAGGCTGCGGTTTGGCGTCATCGATTCATTCGAATGCGTCTCCCCTCGATTGAGCATTGCAGCACCACATTACCGGTTCCATCTTCACACTACTCCGTACACTGTAGTACTATACTCGCGCTCGACCTCGCCTCGCCTCCCCCACCATGGCCATCAAAGCTGTCTTCGGCGGCGCGTCGCTCAATCCGCACGGCGCTTTCGCAAAGGACGAGGCCGTGCAGGAGGTCTTCGCTACGCTGAAGAAACACGGCGTGCTCACCCTCGACACGGCGCGGCTGTACGAAGGCTCGGAAGAGACCATCGGCCGCATCGCCGGCCACGAGGACTTTGTCATCGACACCAAGATCATCGGCGGCTTCGCGCCGGGCACGGCGAAGAAAGACGCCGTCATTAGCGACGCGCAGGACTCGCTGAAGCGCGTGCAGATCAAGCAGTTCGACATCCTGTACCTGCATGCGCCCGACGCGTCGATCCCCATCGCTGAGACGCTCGAGGGCATCAACGACGTGTACAAGCAGGGCGTGTTCCAGCGCTTCGGCCTGTCCAACTTCTCCGCCGAGCAGGTGCAGGAGGTCTACGACATAGCCCAGAGCCGCGGCTTCGTGCTGCCCAGCGTGTACCAGGGCAACTACTCGCCCGTAGCGCGCCACCTCGAGACGCTGCTGTTCCCCACGCTGCGCAAGCTGGACTTCGCCTTCTACGCCTACTCGCCGCTGGCCGGCGGCTTCCTGACCAAGACGCCGCAGCAGCTCGAGGACGGCGTGGGCCGCTTCAGCGCGGACGTCCTCGGCGGCATGTACAACGACCTGTACAACAAGCCCAGTCTGCGCGAGGCGCTGGCCGAGTGGAATGCCATTGCGGACAAGGAGGGCATCTCGAAGGCCGAGCTGGCGTACCGCTGGGTCGGCTACAACGGCGCGCTGAAGGCGGACCTGGGCGACGGCGTCATCTTCGGCGCGAGCAGTGTCCGCCAGATCGAGCAGACGGCGCAGGGCCTGAAGAAGGGCGCGCTGAGCGACGAGGCGCGGGATCGCATCGAGGCTATCTGGGAGAAGGTCAAGGGGGATGCGCCCGTGGATAACTATGTGAGCAGTTTTGCGCTGAAGTTGTAGACCGCTGGACAGGTGGGCCGCCACGATACAGCAAACGATAGAGCATGTAGATGGCAAGAATGGAAGCTAGACAAACAACAGTGGCACGGCGGCGTTTGGTGCAGGTGCGTTGGGTCGAGTGAAGGTGCGTTGGGTCGAGTCGAGTGATTTGCGGTGGAGCTGGCCGAGTCGAGTCTAGTTGCCCGCCGAGGCAGACGTGAAAGCTCGAGGCAGAGCTTCCACGACTTTCTTTCCACGCCATCTCTCACAACCCAGTGCCGCACTTGTATAAAGCTTCCCCCTGCTGGTCCCAGACTCCTCTCTCACTCTCAATCAACCACCACCACCACCATCGCTAGCCTGTGCACCACCACTTGCACTGCAGGCCCACTACCCCGCCATGGACGAGGCATCGCAAGGCGCCGCAGCCCTCGGCGCCAGCAACTACGACGACGCCGTGAAGCACTACACGGCCGCCCTCGCGCACCACCCGAAAGCCGTCGACTACTACATCAAGCGCTCGACGGCCTACCAGCGCTCCGCAAAGTACCCCGAGGCCCTGGCCGACGCCGAAGTCGCCGTGGTGCTCGCCCACCAACGCGCGCGGCGGGAGCTGATCAAGAACGCACAACTGCGCCGGGGCATCGCCCTCTACTTCAGCGAGCGCTACGCCGACGCCGAGCACGTGCTGGGCATTGTCGCTCGCCTGGACGACGAGGAGAAGACGCTGCAGATCTGGAACATGAAGGTTGCCGCCAAGCTGAAGGCTCTGGACGAGGGCGACGAGAGGGGGAAGCTCACGGCAAAGGATATCCCCGATGTCAAGGTTCCGGAAGCGTCGAGTTCGAAGAGCGAGGAGAGCAAGGCGCTCCCTATCCGGCCCGCAGCGCCAGCAGCAGCAACGAAAGCTGTGCCTACGCCGGCAGACAAGATCAAGCACGACTGGTACCAGAACAACGACAAGGTCGTCTTCACACTACTCGCCAAGGGCGTGCCGAAGGACAAGGCATCCGTCGAGATTGAGCAAGACTCCCTGTCCATCTCGTTCCCCATCCAGGACTCGGCGTCCGACTACAACTACCACCTCGACCCCTTCTTCGCCAAAGTCGACGCCTCCACCTCCACCTTCCGCATCACGCCCACCAAAATCGAAGTGACCCTAACCAAAGCCACCCCCGGCGTGAAATGGCACTCTCTCGAAGGCGACCGCCCCGCCCCCGCCTCCACCTCCGACACCGAGAACACCGTGCCCCGGCCCGCCGTCCCAGCACCCAAGACCAACGACGCCCCCCCCGCATACCCGACGTCCTCCAAGACCGGCGCGAAGAACTGGGACAACCTGGACCTCGACCCGGCCGACGAAGAGGTCGGCGACGAAACGAGCCGCTTCTTCAAGACGCTGTACAAGGGCGCGTCGCCCGAGGCCCAGCGCGCCATGATGAAGAGCTACTCGGAGAGCGGCGGCACCGTGCTGAGCACCGACTGGAGCAAGGTGGGCGGCGCGCGCGTGGTGCCGGAGCCGCCCGACGGGATGAAGGCGAGGAAGTACTAGGCATTTTCTGGAGCTGCTGCGGGGCAGGAGCGCGATGCCGATGCCAGAGATGCAGAGAAGGAGGCCGAGGCGCTGATGGCGGTGGCGAATGGGAGGAAGCCGGAGGACAGTGCGGGTATGGAGGCTGGGAAGGACGAGGCGGCTTCGGATGCTGCTGCTGCTGCTGCTGAGCAGGAGCGCGATGACGAAGCCGCAGAGCGATATGCTAAAGCGCTACGCTTGGTGCCGGGGGGGAGGTATTAAGCGTGTGTGTGTGTGTGTCAGTTACTATACTTGCGAGGCATGGCAGGGGAAGGCGGGGGATGGTTCTGCGTGATTTCGCATAGCGCGATGGCGTTGTAAATAGGGGACTGGACCGGACTGGCAATTGTTACTTAGTTATTCGTGAGCGAGTGAGCAGGGCGGTAGAATGTATATGGTTTGCTGGTTCAGTTCAGTTCTTTCCTTTTGTTCTGTTTATTGGGGATTGGGGTAGTTTGCGTTTTTGGGTTCGTTTGATGTGTGATTTGTGGTGGTGAGGTGGTTAGTAGTAGACTTGGCTAGAATAGATAGATAGCTGTGTTCTGTTTGTAACCTAGTTGCTGCTCGGGTCTATGCACAAAGAATTGTCCTGACTAATTGTCGCGCGTTGGACGCGCCGAAGCTCCGAACTGAGCTGTCAGATTCGCGTGTGCGTGCGCGTGCAACCTTCCCGCTCTTCAGACGTCATCGCTACACATCAGATCGGCGGTGCACGAGTGTTACTGATGCGACACTCCGACTCTGGACTCACGTCACGCAGCGGGGTAAACGCGAGTAAGAGTCCTGGCGATTGCAAATGCTTGTTAGAGTGGCGGGTATAAGAGGCGCGTTTCATCCTGGATGTTTTCGGTCCATTGCACTATTACGACTGCATCTCTCTAGCGGTTTGGCAACAAGAAACATGGCTACAGCTTCCAAGATCAAACTAGATGCTTTACAACGACCCGAGTTCTACGTCGAGGGGATTAGCAAGGAGGCGGCCGAGACGGCGAGCGCGTTGCTGCAGGAGAATCACGAGAAGCACCATATCTTCTTCAACCAGTCTGGGTTTCATGTACGTTACGTTATCTCGTTGCCGTAAATCGATAGATACGCGTACTGACTCGATGCTCCCGCTGACTCGATGCTCTCGACAGAACCACATCGTGCACCATCTGCTCACTCTCTTTGCCCTCAATGCGACCCCCGCCGAACTCCAGAAAGCGTATGATGAGAACGCCTCGTACCAGCGCCCTCCCGCACCGCTCGACCGGGCGATTGTGGAAGACATGCACCAGCCGGACAAGTACAAGAAATATCTAGGCAAGGAGAAGTACTACCACGACTTCCTCGTCTTCTTCAAGCAGGAGATGGACAACAAGGGCTGGCAAGCCGTGTTGAACGAGTACGTCTTCAAGGGCGACGCGCGCGCCGACGACATGCTGGTCCGCATGTTCGCCGGCTTCCTGCACCCGATTATCCATCTCGGGTTCGGCGTCGAGTTCGAGCAGCCGGCCATTATCGCGGAAGCACTAGCGCAAGCATGCGCGCACGATACTTGGATGGCGCCGCTGTTCCAGGCTTCTGAGCAGGCGGCTCGGGAAAGAGCCACAGAGGGCAAGCCGCAGAAGTCGGTTGTGGAACTTCTGCATGAGATTCGTGCGGACGAGAAGCTCAGGACTGCGCCGCGGTGGGGAGATGGGAATAAAATCCGAGACGGCATACTGACAAGGGCGCCGGACGAAATGGTCAAGTACGCGAGCCAGTACACGGTCTCAGAAGCACAACTCGAGGAGAAGACAGCGGAGATGATACATGCTGCCAGTAAGTCAACTCCATGCCCGCCACCACAACCTCCCCGTGCGTCGAGCCACACTGAACACCCACTCACTCACCCACCCCAGTCCTCTTCACCGCCACCGCGCAACGCCCACCCAAACGCGTCCAATTCGACTTCTTCTACATGCACAGCGCCAACAGCAGCATCTTCTTCCGCGCCTTCCAGCGCCAGCCCTGGCTGTCCCGCGCCTCCAAAACCCGGCTGCTAGAGTGGAAAGTCCGCGCCGACCTCGCCATGTACGCCTCGCGCGGCGCGCCCGCGCTGCTGCTCGCCGAACTTACAGACTACGTGCCGCGACAGGACTCGGGCTGGGCCGGCGTCTTCGAGCGCGTGAAGCGCCTGCCGGATGATGGGCATGCGAGTAAATTGGTTAGAGCGGTGGCGCATGCGGAGATGGTTTGTGGGGAGGGGATGGGGAAGGGCGGGTTGCTGATCGAGGGCGATATGTGGAGGGTGTTGGGGCATATGGTGGTGGATAGCGTGGAGGTCGGGGAGCCGCATTGGGTGCGTGGGTGTGGGTTCGAGGAGGCGTGGCGGGAGGTGCCGGAGCGGGAGCAGGAGCGGGAGCCGCCGGAGAGGTTGTAGCTGTGTAGGTAGGTTTGTGGGTTCGTAGCGGGCTTAAAGAAGAGTATGATGCGAATCGGGTATGTACAATGTGCTTGATGGCACCTGCGGTTTGCTGTACATAGGTACTTGGTCGGTAGGGTTGCTCTTCCTGGGCGCCAGAGTGGTGTGGTGTGATACGGACTTTTAAAGGTAGGCTAAAGCTAAGCTAAGCTCAGCTGAGGTTGTCTATCAATCAATCAATCTATCAATTGATTAACTTGTCCCTTTTGGTTCTAGGTATTGGTGCATTTGTCGCGCGAAGAGGTATCCTCTACGTAGGGCTAGCAAAGGAGAGGAGAGGAAATGAGAGTAAAGGGCTGAGGTCGATATAGACATGAAACACTAAATCGTGAAACACTACAAGGCAGATTCTTGAGCGCGCGGCGCTTGCGCGTGGCACAGCTGCCACAGCATAGTGCCATCACTATTTCTGTCTTTGTCTTGGTCTTGCTTGCGGGATCGGTACGGTTTGCCACAGCACATGTGTGGTTATGGCACAGCACAGCACCGCTGCGTGAACGTGAATGTGAACGTACGGAAACCGAGCAAGGACCTAGTGCTCGGGGATTCGAATTTCGAATGCGAAGTGGTTGGCTAGATGGCGAAAAGAAGCTGGGGGTGGTGTTGTGTTTGTGTTTGTGTTGGCGGCTAACGGCTAGCTGGTCTAGCCATCTGGGATGACGCCGACGCCGCTACGCCGCACCTGCATGCAAGGAAGCTGATGGTCTTAAGATGAGGCGGGCCCTGGCGGGGTGAATAGATAGATAAAAGGCACGCCGACGCCCCCGGGATTTTTTGGTTCACGCACGAGAGTGAGGAGAGATTTTTGTTTATTTGTTTCTATCTAACTTACCGAGTAGAATACCTGCATATACAGTTGTTTTTTCTGTTTCGGGTTTGATTGGGAAAGAGAGAGAGATTGTTTACCTCTTCACATAAGAGTTGGACTGCGCGGCTCGGCTCGGCACAGCAGCACACCTCACCTCAGCATATCTATCAATCACAGCTCAGCTCAGCTCAGCACAACGCAGCAAGAGAGTTCTACCACGGACGGGCGATTCGCGACGGTCTTCGCAGCACAGCACGCTCCCTACTGGTTTATAATATAATATAATCGCCATCCGATCCGATCCGGGAAAGAAAGAAAGACGATCATGTTCCAGCTCCTGTTACTAGCTGCGGCGCCGCTGGTGGGCCGGTCGTGGGCGGCGGGCGGCGAGCAGCTGCAGAAGCCGCTGGTGGACATCGACGTGAATGCCGATGTGCTAGAGTTACCTGTACGTCCCAGTCATTTCTGATGCTGTGCAGAGGCGGCCAAGTCGACAAGAAAGTCCACCGACTAACTCGCCGCCACGCAGCTCTCCGCCAACAACACCTTCTCGCACCTCGGCGCCCCGCTCTCGCTGGCCAGCCTCGCCGCTGCCGCCTCGTCGCATGGCCTCGTCGCCCTGCACTTCGCCGAAGACGTCGCGCCCGCTACGCTGTCGTTCCATAGCACCTCCGCAGCTGCCACTGTAGACACCACCATCGCATGGCTTGACTCGCCGCGCCCGGGCCGCGATCTGGCCGTCTCGAGCGCCGCCGTGCGCCGCGGCGCCAGCATCAGCGCTGAGCCCGGACTCGCGCAGCTCGCGCTGCACACGCCGTATATCTCGCTGCCCGCGGCGCTGTACCAGGTGATTGCGCTGGCGACCAAGCCGGAGCCCGCAACAGCAGCGGCGGGTAGTGGGAGTGAGGATATGGTGGTGGATTGTGCGCGGTGGGCTATGGGCGTGTGGCCGGATATTGTGGTGGGGTTTGGGGCCGAGGGCGAGGGGCTGGAGGTTGTGGTAACGCCGGAGCAGTATGTTATGGAGAGGGAGAGGGAGGGGAACGGTGCGGATGCGCAGAAAGAGTGCGTGTTGATGGTTAGAGAGGGGGAGGGCGAGGGGCTGGAGTTGGGGTGGGCGGCTGCGAGGAGGTGGACGGTGTGGTTGGATTTCGAGGGCGGGAGGACGGGGCTGGGCTTCTAGGGAAGGGCTCATCGGGGACTGTGATGCTGTTGTTAACATTCGCTAATGTGTAGATATTCTTTTTGGGATGGGTTAGACTTTTTTTCCTTGAACATGGGGTTGGCTTTGGGGCTAGAGCGTGTAGGGTATGGATGGCGTGCTGGGCTGTGTGTCTGTGTTGCTAGGTAGTAGTTCGCAATACTCAGGCGATGACTGCTCATTATGTATCTCTAGAAAGCGTTTTCATAATTGCATATTTGAAGGCCTGGTGCCATTTTGTGTTGGATCGGCCCAGGGTTGGGAGTTGCCAGGTCAAAGGTGCACAAGGTCAACTCGTAGCCGAAGGTGTGAGTCCAGATGGTGTACTATGTGAAGATATACCCATTATCCTCTGTGCGGAGTACTCCATGGTGATGTAAAGAACTCTGCAAAGTGCCCACATTCCGGATTCCGAAAGCTGACTGTAGTCTCCGCACGTGACCTGACAACGACCTCGGTCAGGCCTAGCGCCATTCCGGGGATTCAGGGGCACGCGCCGCGCCTCACCGCCCGGTTTCATCTCAGCTCCAACGCCCGCCCACGCCGGTGTTGACGGACGCCCACCACGAAGGCTGCCCGACTTCAGCGTACGGCCACCCAGGTCTCACGGCAGCGTGCGCATCCTGCGCTGGACACCGACATGATCGTGTCGTGGCTCGGTAGCCCTCGTGACTGGAGCTGGGCTGCGGAGCCTCCACGATGGCGCTGCGCGAATGGCAGAGGAGAGCAGGGCGGCCGGGAGAAGGATGCGCGAGGCTCAGGGACCGGCGTTGGGTGCGAGTGGCTGTGGGCGGCGCCGAGTGCTTTTTGTCATTCCAGAGGTTGTTGCGAGGCGCCATCCTATTCCTTTCGTCATCGACGCAACTTGTCCATCCATCTGTCACGCTTTCGAGGATCCGTTTCGGCTCCCTCTAGCACCGAGTCCACAGCGGTTTCAGGGCCCACAGGCTGCTGTTCATCTGCTGTGAATTTCCGCAGAGGGAAGGGCATGCAGCTGGCCTATCCAGGGGTCCACAGCGCGAGGCTGTGGTGGACGGAGGCGCAATCAAAGCGTGGACTAGTAGGGGGCCCCTGCCAATCACAGCTGACCCGCCCCTTGCCCAGGCCTGGGCGCAGATGAAGATGGCCCGTCAGGATCCCCCAACGGGCGCAGGCCGTCTTGGCTCTCACCTTAGCTCCGCGACTTGTGCAGGCCCATCGGACAACATCAGACACACGCGCAGCATTGGCATTTCTTGCGAGTTCCACATGGAGCCAACAGGGGCCGAGAGATTGCGGCTTGCCCCCTTCTCAAATACCCGCAGCCCCAGGACCTGTTTCCTCCTCAATGTCTTCCGTGTGAACTTTTTCTCCCTCCTCTCTATTAACGTCCTCCTTACCAGTCACTCTTTGAACAGGTCTTTTTTCCATTTTCTAGCGCCCTATTAATTGTGTCTTCTTTCATACTGTCGCTGCCATGAAGTCCTTCGTCGCCCTTCTCGCCCTCGGGGCCTCCGTCGTCCCAGCCCTGGGTGGAATGGTCACCCGTCAGTCTCAATCAAAAGGCAAATCGACACCGGTCGAGGTCAAGGGAAATGCGTTCTTCGCAGGCGACAAACGATTCTACGTCCGCGGTGTCGCCTACCAACCAGGTACGTGGTCAACAACAAACGCCGTGAGGGTAGAAAGCTAACAATCGCAGGTGGTGCGGCTGACGCAAAGGATCCTCTTCTCGACCTCAAGGGACTAGAGCGTGACATCAAAAACTTCAAGAGCCTCGGCATCAACACCATCCGTGTGTACACGATTGACAACGCCAAGAACCACGACAAGGCCATGCAGATGCTCGACGACGCCGGCATCTACCTAGCCCTGGACGCCAACACCCCAAAGTACTCTCTTAACCGTGAGACACAGGCCACGCTACACAGGTCGTACAACGATGTGTACCTACAGTCCGTGTTCGCTACCGTTGATGCTTTCGCCGACTACACCAACCTTCTCCTCTTCTTCTCCGGCAACGAAGTGATCAACGCTAAGAACAACACCGGTGCGGCTACCTACATCAAGGCCGTGACTCGCGACATGAAGCGCTACATCTCGAACACAAAGTCACGCCCGATCCCTGTTGGATACTCGGCCGCCGACGTCGCCGAGAACATCGAGCAGCAGGCTCTCTTCTTCAACTGCGGCACCGACGACGAGCGCTCGGACTTCTTCGCATTCAACGACTACTCCTGGTGCGACCCCTCGTCATTCAAGGAAGCCGGCTGGGACAAGAAGGTCGAGACATACAAGGACTACAGCAAGCCCATCTTCCTCTCTGAGTTCGGCTGCATCACCAACAAGCGCGAGTGGAAGGAGATCAACTCGCTCTACGGCGACGACATGACATCCGTCTACTCCGGTGGCCTCGCCTACGAGTACACCGAGGAGCCTAACGGCTACGGCCTGGTCTCGCTCGAGAACGGCGAGATCAAGACCAACGACGACTTCGACACGCTCAAGAAGCAGTACGCGGCCGTCAAGACGCCCTCGGGCTCCGGCGGCTTCAAGGAGAACGGCAAGGCCTCCGAGTGCCCGCCCGCCGACGACGAGTGGGAGGTCACCAGCACCATCCTGCCCGAGATCCCCAGCAAGGCCCTCGACATGATGAAGAAGGGCGCTGGCACCGCGCCGGGCCTCGATGGTGACGGCTCCCACTTTGCTGGCGAGACGAGCGCGTCGGAGGCTACGCCCGGCTCTGGCGCCGCGACGCGTGTGCCCAATGGCCAGGCTGCGGCTGGCGGCGACGGCTCTGGCGCCGCTGCTGGCGTCGACGTGCCGCTGCGCTTCGTCGCTATGCTCGGTGCTAGCGTGCTCTTTGGTGTTGTGCTCCTCTTCTAAGCGTGTCCAGTTGAGTTGAGTTGTGGATGGGATAAGCGGTGGTCGGATGCGGTTGACTGTCGGTGTGTGTTGTGTATAAGTCGAGTTGAGTTGAGTTGTTGGCGTACGGAATAGAAAGATGTGGTTGTCGATGACGCTGCGTGTTCGTTACATGTTATCCTCCCTCTGTGCGTTCTGTCCTGTTGTCGTCATCAATACCATTTATCTACCTCGTCTCTGTCTCTATTCCCTTTTTCTCGCTCTTGCTTCACGTGTGGCCTGTGCTAGTTGTAGGTCGCAGCTAGTACCGCGCCGCACCATGGCTACAGTGAGCAGATCGAGTCTGAGTTTCTTAGGGGTTTACTTTTCTTCTATCTTTTTTTTAAGATAAAGTTGGAGTTTAAATAGTCATTGCGGCGGCGTCGCTATCTCTCGTTCGTGTTTTTCTTCCGCTTAGGCTTGCGTTTCTTTCTGATCGCGTGTGTGTAGTTCGTGTAATGAATTGATTAAGATTTTTGCAGTAATGTCTTGGTTTTGCTTTTAGGGGTGGTGTGGTCTGTGTGCAAGGGTGGAGTGAAGATGTGGTGTTTGCTGTTTGCGCTGGGCACGCTTCGACATGACCTCCGTTTCCCGGAGGACCTTGCGCGGGACAGCTTGCGAGCAAACCAGCAACCGCTGAAGTGATGCGCTGAGAAGTTAGGCTCAACAGTAGAGCCGCAACGGGCACAAATCTCAGAAGGCTGGCAGAAAGCGCCAGTTGCCAAGGCCTAGAAACCGGCCGAATGTTCTTTCCGATGCGGAAGAGAATGGATGATGTTGACGACTTTGGGAACTGCGAGGCCCCAATACGCTTGACCTCAGGGGCCAGCATGTCCACGCAAAGTGTTTGACTTTGCGCTTGTAGTGTGTCGCAGCGGAAAGCCACGTGACGCAAACGTGCCTCCCTCATGAAGCAGAACAGAGAAACCGTAGGTAGGTCTTGCTCACGAGAACAGGAGCAAACCGTGTCTCAGACAGCCTCTCGCTCTTCATTGGTACCTACACTATACTAACTATCGCACTAGCGTTGCGTGTCTTGTCGCTGTCTCAGTGCTTGTCTTACTAAAATCAAAGAGGAAAACGTAGTGAAGAAGTATATTTAAGTAGCTCGCTCACTGCTTCAAGTTTTTGCATCACAAGCACTGCACTTTGTTCCTGATCACATCTTTCTACACGCTTTCACTACGTGGACATTTGAAACTCAACATTACCTACCACCGCCGCCGAGATGAGTTTCTTGGGCTCAACCGCGGACTACGCACCTGATCAGGATGACTACCTCATTACCGACGTGGAATACCTTAGGACGGATGTGAACGACGGCATCAAATACCGAGCTCTCCACATAGCGCGCAAAAAGGAAACATCCGGCCCAAGCTTCTGGATCAAGGACAACACGACGCTTTCTGAGGACCTAAAACACTCCTCCCGAAAGACCGCCAGGGAGCTTGGCTATGTCCGAACGCAGGATGTGGATCGATTCAAGCGTATCATCCACGCCATTCCAATTACGCCCTCAGCAGACCCCAGCCATTCATCGCCCGACGATGTCTTCAATACTTGGAAAGATACCGCCATTGCTGAGGCGAAGTCCAGAAACTGCTTCGTAGCGGTTGCCTAGGAAGCCAGTCGTGAAAGGGGCCTAGCTATCAAGATACAAATTTTCGCGAGCTCATTGCGACGAGCCTTATCTGTTCTGGCCCCATTACGAAGGATAGCTCTATTAGCTGGTGTTGCGGGCGGTTGAGTGGTAGCAGAGGAAGCAGACGCGTTGGGGGAGAACTTGTAGGCGAGGTGTTGAAGCTAGGGATTAGGTATAGAGTTCTGGGTGTTGTAGGTACAAGTGCCATTGTCTGAATAATTACTGTTTGAGGTGTTATGGATGCTGCGCGGGAGCGAAGGCAAAGCATAGGAGAGTATTGGAGTCTCATTTACAGAGTCTAGAATGTTATAAAAGAAAGACGGCATTATTGTATTACTCAATATATTCTTCCTTATCATGGTCTACTTGCCCACAGGTCAAAACTGCTTCTATTCCTCCTCTTCAGATTATAGCGCCGAAAAGCTCAGCACAACTCATCCAGAACTTAGCCTGGGCAAGGTAAAACGGTTTGATCCCCATCTCGTTGGAGATGGACCAGTACCCTGTAAACATAGGCTCAGATTGCGAACGTGGTAAACGCCTGATCGCTGAGCAGGCATCCGCCCAAGCAGGATACCAACCCATGTATTCCCAGTCGATAAGGCAGAGATCGTAGTCCTCAATGCGGCCCGAGGTGCTCGATGCCGACGGTGTGAGAATCATATTATCGAGCTTGAGATCCATATGTGAGAGCGTTGATGCCCCACTCGCCGAGTTTTCCTCAAGGCAGTGGAAGAAGTTGTCGGCGTGTATTTGGTGCTCGGGGTTTATTGGCCTTTTGAAGCTGTCGAATACATGGTATATGAAATTGATCTCAAACGTCTCCCAAGCATGCTTGAGAAAGGCTCCGTAGCTATGAAAAGGACCGTTTATGGCGTTTTGTCGGTGGCTTGCGATCATGCAGAAGGCACCATAACCCTGACCATTGACACGACCGAAGAAACCTGGATGCGGAGGTGGAATGGAGCGGAGGAGCTGTAGTTGTTCACCGATCTTGCCGTAAAGCTTGAGCCTAGTCTCAAACGGCAATTTCTCCCACTTCTCATCATCGAGAGGAATACCATCGATGAATTCCATGACTATGTAATAATAGGTAGGTAGCGTGGCACGAGTTTCCTTTCGAAAAAACTTGAGATAGCCGGCCGGGTCTGCGCCTTGGTGCGAAAAGGTCGCATATAGTTTTGGAGTCCGGACATTATAGTCCTGGAGAAAGAGAAGGTTTTCAGCTTCCTAAAAGTATCGTGTTAGCACTCATTGTTTCCTGGTAGAATTATGGCTTACCTGGAGGAGCGCGGATCTATTTGTAGAGAATTTAACCGCGTATACTTTGTTGATACGATAGAGCACAGGGGTGGGGTCCGCACGAACGAGTTCTGGGGGTCGAGCGTTTTCAACATCCTCAGCCGTAGGCAATGGAGCTGGAAGAGACTCGCTAGGCGCGGTATAAGGGAAGGGCATCTTGATGCATTCCTCTATTGGTAAGTTCTCTCCCGCCTTTTCATCTTCAGCCCGCATAGCCTTGGCCTTTGCCCAATCATCGGTCCTATAATACTTCAGTAGAAGGGCTGGCCCGTCTAGCATGATTACTAGCAAGGGTAACACAGAGTAGAGATATAAGGGATAAGAGTAGATTAGCGTAAGCTGTGGTGCACGACGTAAAGCGAGAAAGAGATAAAAAGCAAAGTTGTTAGGCGTAGAGAGGGTTTATATAGTTAAAGGCACACCCTGCGAGTGAACATGGCACTCCTTTCAGACACAAGCCACAATACTAGAGCGGAGTTGACTTCTTGTCGTGATCCTGAACCCGGAATACCGAGAGCTTTCTCCTTTGTTACGAAGCCCACTAGGGCGCATTCATATTCTGCAATTGCTTTAGCAGTATACGGTACGCTTTGTTATTATGACGATTAACGTTGGAGTAGGTAACGATGAAAGTATTTCTCAGTGGTGGCGTGATGTTTGCGTCAGCTTTTGGATTTGTAAATGGAGTGTTCTCTAAAGGGTGGAGCTGGATGGGACGTCGCATTGTTCGAGTCCGAAGGCGGCAACTACAGTAAGTGCCGAATCCGTAGAGTAAAGAGGAAAATTGTGTGTACGCACATTCCACAAAACGAAACACCCACTCAGCTTACGCTGAAAATAAATGAGGCTCTCAGCAGCAAGTTTGAGCTTTGCGAAAACTTTCTCTGTCCGTATGTGCGTACAGAAAAGTTTCCGCGAGCTCAGAGCGAGGGGAGCTTCCTTTTTTTGATAGTGTGTGTATAGATGAAATACAAAACAAAAGAATAGAGAGTAAGACAGTTTTCAAGAATTCGAGCCTTATTCAACAGAAGCTGAAAACAGTGGCCGGACGCACGAGTTGCGTACAACTTTTATCTCATATTTTGCATGCAGGTTCAAGCACGTGACTCGGTCGCGTACAAGGGTAACACACATTCTAGTTCGATCACCAGTACTTCGCGTATACAGAGTCTGGCCTCGGGAGAGAGAAATACGATGCATGTCCAAGGATCTGAAGCTGGTTCCTCAGGTCTCTCTGTACGAGCTTGAGTCGTTAAGCAACTATGAGCTAATGGTCTCTCAAGGGGTTGCGGGAGTAATTGCTGCTCAAGAACTGGTAACTCACCGACGATGCAACAGGTGGGTAGAGAGCACAAAATGTTCTTCACGAACAGAGCGGGACCTCGGGAGGCCAGATCAAACGACATGCACACGGCACCCACCATCATAGCTAAAACTGCTTCCCCATGCGACACCACGCGCAGCAGAAGCACGCAACTGACGATCAGCACGCACTCGACAAGGCCCTCGAGTCAACAACCCGTCCGCCAGATGGTGCGGGGAACCGGGCCCGGTCAACGTTGAGATAAAGGGTGCCCCCCTCGCGAAAGCGTCCTTGAATATGAGATCGCAAGCTCCCAAAGCGGTACTCAAGGCATTGAAAACGCTTACAGATCCTGAGGCAGCCACGCGCTAGTAGGTAGACAGGACACTGAGGACAGCTCGTTGCAGTGCAGGGTTGCCAAGATGCGCGCGATTACATAAGCCGGTGAACGCCCAACGGCAACGATGCACGCAGCCTCCATCCATCTCTCCCCGGTCAACAACCCACATTTACCCGCATAACACTCAGCTGGGGGGATACAGCTGCATCGGCACTTTGAGTCGCGCGCGCCCCAAGGCCCTCATTTGCGGGGTGCATGCTTTTTGAAATCGCGACTGAAACGGGTATGAGACTGCCCGCACGCCAACTCCATCGTGTGGGCCAGCGGTAGGGAGGCGACCGCGGGAGGCATCGCAAATCAAACTTCGGCGCTGCGACTTGTGTGACGAGGCATGCCGCATTCGTTCGCGGTCCAGTGCTTGGGTTTCTTGCGGGAGGGTGTGCGCATGCATGTGTGCTGCAACTACATACATACCTAGGGGCGGGGGGATTCATGCAAACCTGGGGTAACGTTGTGGAGTACCACCTAGGTAGGGACGTCGAATCGAACTACTAGCTAACTTACTTACATACCTACCTACCTACCCGCTCACCTAGTTACCGGCTACCTATTGGGAAGTCGTGGAGAGCAGTTGATCTTTTCTCCATGGCGTCTGGAGGCCGTGTGGGTTTCTCTTTGCTGTCACTACCACTACTACGACTGTTGTCTTAATGGATATGCTGTGGCTGGCCTAGCATGTAACGAGTTGACGGCTTCTCTCACCCTCATTTATACCCGTATCCTTCAGCTTTGTCTTTTTCTACGTCTTCATCTTTCGTCTTCTTCTATTCCTACTGGTTTCCCCTCTCCGTCGCAGAGGCCCAGCGCCTCGCACGCTCTCGCTTCTCGCCCTCCATGGAACACCTCGACTTGTCGGTAGATCCTATGGGACCAACGGGTCCTCCTCCTGGCATGGGCCGGCCGGACAAAATGAACGGTTTCGACCGCATGGGCAACGATATGAACTCGTCGTCGTCGTCGCGTCCGAACTTCAACCCGGGCCGCTTCCGCAACAACATGGGCAACGACACACAGGCGCCAATTCTGCTGGGTGTGGGCGGCGCGCTGCTGTTCATCTCTCTGTGTCTGCTGTGCGCGAGACTGTGGTCGCGGGTCCGGTCGGCGTCGCGACTGCATGTCGATGACTGGACGGTGCTTGGGGGCACGGTATGGCAAATCCTATTTCACATCCCACTCTTCAAAGCCTCCAAATCGGCGAATTGCTGACGGGATATCCAGATCTTGGCCCTCGGCCAATACGCCCTCCTCGCCGCCGCCGTCGTTTACGGTCTCGGCAGACACGCCCGCTTCGTGTCCTTCCAGCGCCGCCGCACCTCCCTGGAACTCATCTTCATCAGCCAGGTATTCTGGTACTGGTCGATCACGCTGGTCAAGCTCTCGGTCGCCTGCCTGCTCCTGCGCGTCAAGCGCACGCACCGGTGGAAGGTCTTCCTGTACGCCATCATGACGCTGCTCGTGCTCGCCGCCATTGTGCAGACGTGCTTCCAGTTCCTGCAGTGCCGGCCCTTCGCCGTTTACTGGGACCCGCGCGTGTTCCGCGTCGTGCAAGTACAGTGCTTCCGCCGCAGCGTCATCAACGCCAACATCGTGCTCTTCAGCAGCTTCCAGGTTGCCCTCGACGTCGTCTTTTCCTTTGTGCCCATCACCTTTATCCGCAAGCTGAATCGCCCGCGGCGCGAGAAGATCTTCATGTGCGTGCTGATGGGCCTCGGCCTGTTCGCCTCGTGCGCCGCCATCATCCGCACCATGACCCTGCAGGGTTTCTACACTTCGCGCGACATCTTCCGCACCAATGTGTATATCGCGCTGTGGGCCGTCGTGGAGCAGCAATTTGCCCTCATTGCCGCGACAATCCCAACGCTGAAGTCGTTCATGGAAGCCTCACTTACCAAGCTCGGCCTCTTCTTCTACAACGAGGGCGACGAGGCGAAAGCCCGCGGGCGACTAGTGGCGTTCGGATTGCTCGGCGAAGGCGATCAGCTGGATAGAGCGGACAGAAAGACGGCGGCAGCGGCGGCGGGAACAGAGACGGTCGTCAGCGTGGGCAGCGGCGCGAAGAGCGTGCGCAAGATGAAAGACGAATTCGATGATTCCGTGTTCGAGATCGAGATCGAGAGCGAGAGCGAGAGCGAAAAGGACATCGAGGACATGTTGGCGCAGATGGCCCGGTCGCCAGTGTGACCGTCGGGACGCGGCTACGAATTGCAAATGATAATGTTCAACACATCAACCCAGTGCCACGGCCTCTTACAATCGTTTTATAGAGTGATGATATATCCACGCTGAGCTGGCCTCGAACTTGGACTAGGTCAGGAACCAAAGTACAATTATAAACTAACCCACATCTTCATGTTGACCCACTCATTTTGATCGTGACCCTTGACCGTAGCTCGCAGCCTGCCCTGCCTTACCCAGAGACCACCATAGAAAGCATCGATCTAGAGAAGCCTCCGCGACGGGCTCCCGACCTCGCCCACCCACGCATCCTCGATTGTCGAATTCGTCCCCCCAACCACATTAGCACTGCACTCCGGAACCCCCGCCGTCCGATTCCGCGACTCGTAAATCACATTGCCATCAGGCTCCTTCCGCATGTACCGATACGCAAGCGACGAATTCGCAGGCAACTCCGCCGTAAAAGTCCACAGCGGGCGCGCCTGCGTGTACCCGCTCGCGCTGCCCGGCAGCGCATCCGCATCGCGCCAGTTGCCCAGCTCTGCGGTGCTGCCGCTCAGATACACGTTCTCGCCAAAGTACGTCGACGCGTTGACGTTGAAGGTGACGAGGACGGTGCAGCCGCCTGCGCCGGGGGGCGCGCCGGCTGCGGTGGCGGGCTTGTACACGCCGGGCACGGAGCCGGGCGCGCAGGTCGAGGGGATGCATGGCGGCGCCGGGGCGCCCCACGAGGGGACTTGGGGGTGTCCGGAGGTCGCGGCTAGGCGGGCGCTGCGGACGGTCACGAAGGCGGCGTAGGACCAGGTGAGGTCGCGGGCGGAGACGGCGGTGCCGTTCTCGCGGCTGTATTGCTCGGCGAGGGCGCCGGAAGGGGGCGTGTACTTGAGCGCGATGCTGACGAAGGCGTCGGCGTAGTCTAGCGCGGCGTTGATGAGCTGTGTGAACTGCTTGCCTTTGCCCTTCCTGTACGTGCCGGGCTTAGTGGAGGGTACGAGGGATGTCCAGAACGCGAGGTCGACCGAAGTGATGGTGATGGTGTTGTAGGTGCTCCATTGCTGGATGGCGTCGTAGAGTTGCTCGGCAACGGCTGTCGTGGTGAGATACCAGGGGTTGCCGCCGTAGTAGACGTCTTCTGCGTAACGGCCGGTTGCGACGGCGGCATTCTTAGGCAGCTTCTGGTTGATGGTGTAAATGGCGCGGAAGGAGTCGACGTAGGCTTTTAGGTTTGCGAGCGCCCGTGGGGAACAGGGTTGGAAGAGTGCGTCGTCGCATTTGGCTTCTGAGTCGAAGGCTAGCACATTCAGTACAGAAGCAAGTGTATTTCAGTACAAGATACATACTGGCGATGGAGGCGAGCACCGTGTTAGCATCGAGACCCGTCCTGCTGAATCCTTCTTGAGTGTTGATGTTCGCCACAGCATATTGTCCATTCCAGAAGGTTTGCAGAAAGCAAAGCAGATTTGGAGATTGCGATTCATACGCGGATACTTTGACACCTAACCGTTTGCCAAGGGATGCGCCTTCCACGAGGGCGCGGTGCTGGACAGCAACGGTAAAGAACGAGGAGCCGCGGACTTCTTCCCAGAGGTCGAATCCGGTTTGATTCCAGTATTGCGCCACGTAGTTTAAGTCGTTTTGAACAACGGGCCAGATCTTATCTTTGGCCTCGCTCGCATCCCTTTTGCGGCCGGTGCTGAGTAGCCATCTGGCATACGTGATCAACGCCGTAGCACGAAGAGCCGGTCCGTCCCGCTGCGGTCGTCCCCAGTCGCCGTTGAACCGGGTCAGATTGGAGTAGAATTTCGGCTCGCCGAGACCACGTCCTGAACTCAAGGCTCCAGACGGGTTGCTGACAGTCTGCAGGATAGCTTGGGCCTTGACGAAATCCTGGATGTATGGCCGGAGATCCCGTTCACCGTGTACGAATTCGTCCACGATCATCTTCAGCGTCAATGAGGCGTCTCTCGTCCATGTGAAGAAATCTGTGTGACCATGAGTTAGGAATAATGGCGAATGCGCGAGTGGGACGTACAGTCTGGATCGGAAGCTGATGGAGAGGCAACAACGGCACCCGCATGGGCCCCAGGGACCTTGCTACCCTTTGGGCCAATGTTGTTGAGTACGCCCTGTAGCGATATCTTGCTCTGTTGCTCTATCCGGGTGAATAAGCTGGCTCCGGCGCGAAGGGGCTCTGCTACAGCTCCATAGAGAGTTGTCCCTGCTAAAGCAACGAAAAAGGACCGCAACAACATGTTGACAGGAATATGCAGAGACGATGAGAAGAGCAAGTGGAGATGGTCAAGAGCGGAAGACCTGCTGCACAGTTGGAAGTTCTGTGGAGCTCAGTGGTCGAAGTTTATATAGGACTTAAAAGACCAAGGCCTATCCGAACGAGGGTGAAAGAACAACCCCAGTATCAAATACTGATGTGGAAGGGTGAAGAGACAGAAGGTCCAACCGGGGATTGAGAGATATTTGTTGCCTTAGGGCATTGATTCACTCATGCACACCTAAATGTGTATGCCTGCCCGCACCAAACACTAGGTCCGAGTCTCGACCCTGAAGAAAGACCTCGGAAGTAAAATAATCCAGGAAGTTGGCAGCTCTCGCGATGAATGAACTATTCAAACCAGTTGGACGCCCTACCGAGTCCTACAAAAAGCTCGCCGCGCCGTTTTAAGGATCATGGTTCGATACCGCTCGTCACAATGGGCCAACAGCGATGATGTTGGAAGGTGCTACACAGCGAACCCCTGTGAGATATGTCATAGAGGGGTATTCGGTGATCTGCATTTGCCGCGGCTGCTTTCCAAAGTTTGGTTGGGAGCGTTGATTGGAAAGTGACAATCGTTGACGTCGATGAGCCATGTGGTGTTCTTCGATCCTTATTCATCGTTTTTGGGGAGTTCTGCCTTTTCACTGTGCTTACTCGTACCTGAAAGTCTTTGGTGAGCTCAGCTCAACGTCAAACACACCACAGAGCGTCCTAGCTATCGAGTGGCTTATTACAAAGTAGCGCTGTGACTATGCTGTTGATTCGATCACCACAGTGCCCGAATCTGAAGAGGTTACAGATGGGGTCGTTCGATGAAGTCAGGTCGAAGTTCGAACGATCCGTGGATGGAGGTGACATGCCATGTGATAATCAGCCAAGCTCGAAAGTGGGCTAGCGCCCCTCCCGATATTGCCTCCCTCCCAAGCGCGTCACCGTACCGCTGCCATTTTTGCGGTACCGATCTACCCACTCTTTATCTCATGTTACGCAATGCGCATGTATAGGCCCTGCATGCAGAACCTGTCCGACAATATCCTGACGACTTTCCCCGATGCGCAGCAGCGGCACGCTCAGGTCTGTCTCAGGTCCTCGGATACAGCTCCATTTGGATAGAGATGGGTGGAAACCTTTCGCAGATAAGAGGAGATATGGGCTCAACATGTCTCAGCTTTCGTTGAGGTCAGCGAAAAGATGGGCATCGTAAGTGCAGTCCGAGGTCAGGACCCAGGAGAGTGGTATCAAGACGACGGAAAGATCAACGATATCACAAGCGCACCATGGATACCTGAGGACCATACCACTCATACACTGTCAGATATTTGACCATATCGTGAACATCTAAGTACAGGAAGATGGTTCCATCGTTAGCCGGCTACATTGTTGCTGACATTGTACTGTATATCTAACACCCTTCCTTTTCTCCTACCGGATGCGCTACGCTTATCGGCAGGTGTAGCCGCCGTCGATGAGGAGATCAGCGCCCTGCGAAGTGTTAGTTGAGCTGACATGAAGGATCCACTGCGTAGACTCACAGTAGTGTAGGACGAAGCATCGGAAGCAAAGTACAGGTAAGCACCCTTGAGCTCCTTGGCCTTAGCATCACGGCCCAAGGGGATCATGGAGTGCCAGAGCTTCTGGATGTCCTGGGGCACGAAGTCGGAGAGACCGGTGTCGATGTATCCAGGAGAGACGGAGTTGACGCGCGCAAAGTCCCTCCATTCGTTGGCCAGCGACTTGGCCATGTGGATGCAGCCGGCCTTTGCGACGTTGTACGAGGTCTGCTCTTGCGGGTAGTTGGCGACGTGGCCGGACATGGACGAAGTGAGGATCAGCGAGCCGGTCTTGCGCTCACGGAAGTGGAGACCGACGGCGCGCGCGCAGTTGAAGGTACCGGTCAAATCAGTCTCGATGACCTCGTTCCACTGCTGGACGGAAGCGTCGAGGATGCCGTTGTCGGCAGTTTTCCCCGCGTTGGCAATGAAGACATCGATCTTGCCGAACTCGCTGATGACGTCCTTGACGAGCGTCTCGACGCTGGAGTAGTCGCCCACCTGGCACTTGTAGGCCTTGACCTTGACGCCGTATTTGTCGCTCAGCTCTTTGGCGTTCTTCTCGGCGCCCGCCGAGCGAGAGTTGTAGGTGATGGCGAGATCCGCGCCGAATTCCGCGCAGCCGCGGGCAGCTTCGATTCCAATGCCGGTGGGGCCCGACGCACCCGTGACGACGACGACCTTGCCCTTGAGGCTGAAGAGGTCCTTGAGCTCCTCGGCTTGAGGGATGGGGCTGGGCATGTTGAAAGGCTGGGTTACTGATATGGGGGTATGAAAGCTAGAGTCCTGGAATGGGAAGCAATTGATGGGAGAGTAAGAAGCTGAAAGGTTATGGCACGGATTCAGCCCGGCTCTCGACGGGTACAAGTAGTCGGGTCGCAAACGCGTTTGAGCTCATAGCACCTTGCTTTTGGTTAGTGAGGGGTGATGGTGGGCTGGTGACGCGGGTAGCCTCTGTTGATGTGATTTAGTCTATGTAATGACTACCTCATTCGCCGCTTGGTCTCGTTTGGTGGGCTGACTATGCTCGGAGACAAGGCTCTGCTGCAGGCTCTAGCCACCAAGTGGGTGTGTGAGCGAAGACGTTGCGTTGCTTCTGCCCCGCCGCCGTGGAGTTGCACCGATATCGATAAGAGAAGGAGCTTACGCATGGACCACTTTTCTTTTCTGTGTCCCGAGGTCCCTTCTTCTCCTTCTTCTCCGTGCTGTTTCTTCCACCTCTTCCACACACATTACTTTGTCTAACGTCTACTATCTGCCGCTTGGTACATAAAACCGAACCTCATGTTCTTCCTCCACGTCTTCAGGATAGATCTTGGATGCCGACAAGACCCGGAGCGCTGCGACATGCGAGAACGCCCTGGTTGTCAAACCCCGCCGCGCCGTGCCGAATCTGGAAAGACTGCGCGTATTTTGCGAGGCAGAGTCAGCGATCTGTTCTTCTTACAAACCCACACATCGGGCGCGTCCGGCCTCGTATAGACAGAGCTTCGGGACCCTAGATGCGTCCCCGCCAGTTTGGCCGGCCATGTATGAGCGCCATCCTGGTCTACTTAGCGTGACCAAGAACTGACCAACACCCTAACCCTAAATCCAACTCTTTATAGCAAGAGATAAAACTAGCTCGCAAAGCTGTCACCATGACTAGCCTTTATTCATCACTGGCTAATTAGCTCTGATGATAGAGCGCTTAACCCAGACAACGCTTTTATGTTGGAGCAAAGTCGTTTCACGTGCTTGTCCCAATCAAGTCTTTAGCGTACTGCTAGCGTACTGCTAGCGTGCGCAGCCCGCACGCCCACCTCATCAGCATGTGCTTTTGGACCTCGGGAGAGAACTTTCTCACAACCAAAACTGCAACTCTCTTCAACATCTCTCTCGCTGGTCGCCGCTCGCAAATATGACCATCTTCACGAAGTTCACGATGCAGCGCGAACACATTCAACGCCTTCCCACCTCAAAGGGACTAGATACGGCCGCTAGGAATCAAAGTGGCTCGACCGAGACTCCATACAATTATCCCAGGTTCATCACTCTCATTCATCGCTTCATCGATGGCTCTGATACCTTCGTTTGCGCCTTCTTATCATGTTCATTATCGCGACGAGTCACAATTATCATCATTTTTGGGCAATACCGATGAGACTCAAGACTTCCATCCATCCAGCAGTTGTTGCTACTCTTCGCTGGAAACTGGATGAACAGAGACAGTCTGCGAAAGCGTTTGTATTGGATCTGTGTTTCCTGCCCGCTCATATAACTCTCCCCTCACACTACGTACAAAACCACAACACAACCATTGAGACCACACTACTCAACTAACAGTGATAGTGCTAGTCCCGCTAGGCAGCTTCGTCCCATTGGCAAACGCCTCCGTAACCATAAACATATTCTGCTCGAAATTGCCCAGACGATACCCCTTGCTACTCCAGAAATTGAAATGATCGGCCGTGTTGATAGTCCCGCTGACAGCGCCGAGTTTCTTCTCGGCCTCGCTCCGCACGGAGAAGTACTGGGTAAAGGTTCTGGTGCCTTCAATCGACGGCTTGTTCACACGCTGCGCAGTGTAGAAGGCGTAGCTGCTGCCCTCGGAGGTGTAGTTGCCGCGCAGGGTCCAGGGCTCGCCAGGCGCAAGCACGTCCCAGCCCTCGATGATGTAGTATTCGATGAGCGGGTTGCGAGTCCATCCGTATAGCGAGAGATAACCGGGACCCTTGGCATCGTAGGTTCCTTGATACTTCACAGTCCTACATCGCAGCGTCGTTAGTCTCTTCCAGCAGCATGTCTTCTAATGTGCAACTCACTTGGCGCCCGCCCTCCAGCCGCTGCCAGCTACCAGACCGCCGCCGGCCTTGCCATTCCATGAACAGGAGTATTTCGCTCCTTGCTGCTGGCAGCTGAACTGGCCCGACCCCTCAGTCCAATACTGCCACGGAGCGTTCTGGCGTGTGTCGAGACTCTTGTGCGCGGAGTCGTAGTCGCTGGGTGCGGTAAGAGCACTGGGAACGAGGGCCAGAGCCGCAGCGAGGATAGCTGTAAACGAGACCATATTTTCTGCAAAGTACACGTGGCAAGTCTGCGTGTTCAGGTATCGAGCACCGAAATCAAAGGTTACCAGAGCCCGCTTTATACGGCAAGCAACAGTGGCAACGCCGAGCAGATCCAAAGACGCTCATTATTGCACCTCAACTTTCCGACCGGCCTTGGTCGAATGTCGACGTCGCACCTAATTCCCAGCACACGGCATTTAGCCATTAGTCGACGAGCACTCTATGGATCCAGGATTCGCGCAAAGCAGGCCAAGCGCTGCCCGGAAGCCCCAGCGTGCAAACGCGAGACGACCAAGACTGGGGTGCATGCTTGTTCGCACGTCACGTTCCTTCTTCCCCACACTTTTTATATGGCAGTTTGCTGCCGGCTCTTGGGTCGAACGGGTGCAGGAAATTGGCGAATACACCCGGTGGTACGGCCGATTGGTGGCGGTGGTACAAAGGGACGACGTTGAAACAATGGAGGACTTCCGGTGGGAGAACAGGATTGCGCGAGGCTCTCAAGCACGCTGGCTGCTGTTTCAGTGGCAGCAAGGCCGCAGCTTGGGTGTAGAGCTGCGGTTGAGCATCGGGGATAGACAGGTACGGCAGGCAGTATGAGTTCCGTGGATGTGTGTTGACTAAGAACACGCAAATGCGATTGTAGGGCGTGAGCGTGAAGCCGCGGCGAAACCCAATATCGGTTGATGAGGCGTGTTGCCCTCGCGCAACAATTCGAAGCCGCGGTTAGATTGGGGGTTTAGATTAAAGCATGGACATGTGACGGTGGCACGGCGAAAAGTTTTGACCTCTGTGCTAATTATAAGCATCGCTGGAGTGGCAGGGAGGTTGTACTCACTTGATTGTTTAGTAGCGGAGGCTTGTGGATGAGCGATGCTGGAGAGACTGCTTCCTCGTTGCAGCCCTGGAAATTACTGGAGACGGAATTTACTGGAGACGGAATTAGGGGGAAAGAAATGGGATCTCGTACTGGAGGTAGCGCCCTACGATATGAGCATGACTAGTGCTTTGGGTCTTGATGAAGTACATATATTAGGAGCACGTCGCGCACCAGCTCGAGAGACTTTCGACAAGACGACGCCTACCGAATACAGTATCCTCAACTTGGCCAGATGGAGCTGGTAGTGCTATGGCTAGTCGTTGAGCTCATCTTGAATTTTAGAAGTCGGACGTTCAAGGAGGATGTTGTATCATCGTGTCCGAGAAGCTGTTCCAAGGCTGTGTGCCCAACACACTTACTTTATATGTTTGCCTCCTGACCATGTTTTCTACACAGAGTCTATGGTGTTGTTGCAGCGTCTGTATTGTCCGTGGATCTGAGCAACAGCTCTGGTAACTGGCGGATAGTAGGCTCTTAGCACACATCGGCCTGGGAACACTATTTTATGATGGTAGCAGGAAGAGCGAGCGTCTCATCAACCGGGATGCAAACACGTTTCCTGGCAGCAGGCCTCGATCTCTGGAGAGCCACTAGGCCGGACTGATCCAAGCGCCGGGAAGAGTTCCGCGCGTCTGATTCGCTCCTGCAGAAGCCATGGACCTCAGCTACGATATCCCACGGCCAGCACCACTACAGCAATCGTCGCCTCAACACCTCCCTACCCCCTTATCCGAAAGCACCTCGACCACCTTTGTCTCCCACCCAGCTCTCCATCCGAACCAGCAAAACCCAACGTACACCGCCCACCGCCCACCGCCCACAATGGTCCTCACGCACGGCCTCCTCCCCAAGCCGCTCCCCTCCAACGACGTCGTAGTCGGCCAACTCGTCCTCGACCCCCTCCACCCCGAGCGCGACGGCTTCTGGTCCGAGCTCGCCCGCGAGCAAGTCGACGACCTCAACGACTACCACATCCAGCTCCGCTACAAAGACGTCTTCTCCGTCGACACCGAGGGCCGCTTCCTGGCCAACTACGGCGCGAAATTCGACCTGGGCCGCGTGTATCGCCAGCCCAACCTGCTCACCGTGACGGCCGAGCAGATGATCCAGCGCACCAGCCAGTCCCCCTCGAAAGCCTTCGAGGCCGTGCTCAGCGACCCCGAAGCGCGGGACTGGATCCACGGCCTCGCGGCCAAGCAGCAGGACTTCTACATCGTCGTCGGCCTCACCGAGCTCAAGAACGCCGTGTTCAAGCGCGCAAAGCTGCAGGACGCCGGCGCTTCGAACCGCCTCAGCGAGCAGCCCATCGAAAAGGGCGCCAAAGTCCCCCGCGTCGTGCGCCGCGACTCGACGCTCGGCCGCGGCTCCGAAGCCCACGTCTCCGGCGTCTTCGGCATGGACGTGCGCCGCGTCCAGGCACGCATCACACGGCCGGAGGAGCCGCACGCCCTGGCCGATCTCGGGTTCCGCTGGTCCTACTACAACGTGCCCGGCAGCACGACCAAGGAGCAGCTGATGGTCGGGCTGGGCAAGCCGCTGAAGGCAGACGAGCTGCGCACGATGCTGGACCTGACCGAGGAGGATGTGCAGACGAACCTGGACGCGATCAGCCAGTTGAGTCTGGATGCACTGAGCGCGGCGGCGAGTCCAATGTTACGGCCTAGTTCACCGGCGCTGCGGGGTCGATCGCCGAGTCCGCATCCGATGCTGAGGGGACTTTCGAACGAGATGGCTCACTGAGCAGACGCTGTGTCGAGCTGACAGGGCGGATTGGCGTGGGCGTAATGGCATATATCGGCGGGTTAGGCTCGTGAGCATCCGCTAACGACTTCACTGTTTTTCTTCTTCTCACGGCCGGTTATCATCTGCTCCTTGGCCGCAAAAGAAATGACTCTATACCCGTTCCTCTACATAGCTAAATTGTTGTAATACATCGGGGAGGCTAGATACCATATCTGAATTCTGATCCATCTCCCCACTCTCCATACACGCTTTAAAAACCCAGTTGTGTCCAGCCCGTGCATAAGCGACGTTGGGTGGTGTTAGTATCTCGTGGTAAATAGCAGTGAGTCTCAGAGACCGATGAGCTGGAAGCAGGATAGCAGGGATGGCCCTGTAGGAGGCCAAAGCTTGGCGCCTCATCATCTTCCGCAGCGCGTGGGTGTTTGACATTGGACACTCACACCACGACTCCGCCGGCTCTGCTGTCGTCGCTATTATTGCTGTTGCTGGGAGCTTCTCGTCCTAGTCGAGCGTCCGACTCATCCTTTACACGACATGACATAGCGTGCCACGGCAGCCCTTGTCCCACTCCCTATGCCTCGGCCACCCACGCACGCCCAACTTGCGCCGCGAACATGTCTTCCCCTTCTCCTCGGAGATCCACCGAGAGCTTCGAGTTCCTCTCGCCCAATCCGCAGCAGGCCCAGTTCCCCTTCCCAAACCACCATGACCACACCCTGCGGCCGAACTCGACGGGCGGCCGCTACAAGCCACGTCGCGGCTCGACGGCGAGCTCGATACACTCGGTGGGAGGCGCATTGGACAGCTCGTTCAAGGCGAGCATGGGCGCGGTGAGAGAGCAGAACCACAATGGTATGGAAGCGTCCAGTTGCTGTGGTTGAAACGCTGTCGTTCAGGGTGCTAACCAGCCCGCAGCTATCTCAACTCTCCTGCAGCCCCCGATTGTGCGGACGGGAATGCTGCCGCACACATCCGCCTCCGCCTTGTCGGGACACAAGCCCCCATCCACAAAGGATATTCCGCCCGTGACACTCCCCAATGTCCCCCACGTCGAGTTATCCGCCTTCAATCCCTATCTCTCGCAGGTCGGCAGCCTCTATGACGCTTTCCAGCGCGCAAAGGCGGAGGCCGAAGGAGATGCGGCGCAGGTACTCCGAAAAGATCCCGCGAAGAGAGATGACTTTTCGGACACGGTGGAGCGCGGCCTCCCGGTTGAATCGCCAGCGGGAACCCCTAAGCTGGCCGCATCCGCTTTCCTGCCTGCTGGAACACCGCCCAAACCAAAGCGACGTATAAGCGGGTCGAAGCGCGTGGTACCGTCGGCAACGCCCCTGTCTACGATACCTAATGTATACTTTGACGAGAATTTCCATCTCGAAAACCCCCGCACATTCGACGTCGTTAGTGAAAGATCGGAGGTGGTGCGTCCGGTACGCATGAAGAGTACCGATGATGTAAACCTGGGGAATGGGTCAATTGAAGAGCCGCAACAACCCGGAAGGAAGGCCCTGGCAACGAACGCTATATTACAAGAGAAGTTATCCTGGTACATGGATACTGTTGAAGTGCATTTGATCTCGTCGATATCTACGGCATCGACATCTTTCTTCGCGGCTTTGGGATCTCTTCGCGAATTACAATCGGAGGCATCGGAATCCGTGGCTAAGATAAAGACCATCAGAGAGGATCTAAGTCGGCTGGATCAGCAGATGGCAATAGGCGGATTGAAAATTGTCGAGATGAAGCGGCGACGGGAGAACCTGCGGAAATTGACGGACGCCACGGATCAGCTACAGTGTGTCATAATAGGACTTTCCAACTGTAACGAGCTGGTCAACAAAGGGGAACTCGAGTCCGCTATGGACCGCTTGGAAACCGTGGAACGGCTGATAGCGGGCACATTAGACACTTCGGATCCTTCTACGACGTCCTGGATACGGACCCGGTTGCCTTCGACTGTGACTGACCTCCGGAATCTAAATGCCCTTGATGGTGTAGCGGAGGGAATCCGGGAACTTCGATTTCGCATCGGGAAAGGGTTTGAAGCACGATTTATCGACATATTACTTACCGACTTGCGCCAACATGTACAGGCCGTCTCAAGTAAGGACACGTTGAAAAGATGGGTAACCGCGTCGCAAAGAGCCCGCGGGGATCACCAGCGTATGAAGTCGATACTACCAGCATACTTGGGTACGAACGAGGAGTTCCGCCGGAATTTACGGGCCAATGTCACGGGTCTGAGTGAGGCAAGCTTCACAAGTCAAGCGACTGCCGCTTTCAGAGAGGCCATGGTGCGAGAAATGAAGATGCTCATCCGAAAATATCTTCCCAGCTCGACGGACGATGACACAGAGTCCATGACCTCAGTCTCTACGAGAGGTGGCCGCGGGCACAGCCAACAAGATAAGAACACGATACTCGCCCGTAATCTACGCGCCATGGACGCTGAAGATGCGGAAGAGTTCTTCGTTAACATCTTCACCGACATTAGTGAGGCAATACGGAGGTTAAGCATACAAGTCAAGGTGCTCCTAGATGTGACCAGCGGAGTCAGCACACCTCCTGTGTCTGCCGGAGGATTTCGCTCTCCGCCTAGAAGTCCCTATCTCGGCAGCATCGATGGTTATCTCAATAATCCGCTCAACCCAAATGCTCTCCAGGAGGAACTAATGCAAGCATTGGACATGTCTAGTTTGCTTGGCCAAGCCGTAGATGCTGCGCAGACCCAAGTCACTAAGCTGTTGAAGGTGCGGTCGGAAGCCACGACAAACCTTCCCCTTGACCGGTTTCTCCGGTACTTCAATGTCTGCAGACTGTTCGCCGACGAGTGTGAAGCAGTATCTGGGCGGTCCGGCGCTGCTCTCAAGGGCGTAGTCAATACGCACATTAACGACTTTGTGTCTCGCTTTGGCGATGTCGAGAAACAGGAGCTGGCGAAGGCGATGGACTCGGATCGATGGGAGCCTAAAGATTTCGGCAGAGACGATGAAGAGGTGCTGGCAAGAATCTTGAAAAGCATGACGACTGATCCGGCAGAGTGGTCACAAACCGGTGCTGTACTCGAAGAACCTAGACAACCCAATGGAACTGCAGCGGAAATCAACGGTACTGCGCAAGAAAAAGAGAAGGAAGATAAAAAGAAAAACCCTACCCCTGCCGTTGTCGACGAAGAGAAATACTACATCTCGAATTCTTCCACCGTCGTCCTGCGTGGCATCGAGCGGTTCGAGATCCTCCTTGCTGCTATACCCAGCATGACCTCGGAAGTATCGTCAGGACTGTGCGATTACATCAAACTGTTCAATTCCCGTCTCTGCCAACTGATCCTCGGAGCTGGGGCGATGCATTCAGCAGGATTGAAGAACATCAACACCAAGCATCTTGCCATCGCCTCGCAAACACTATCCTTTGTCATTGCTATTCTGCCGTATATCCGTGAATGTGCGCGACGGCGTGCATCAGGTAATAGAACAGGGGTTGCAGAGTTCGACAATGTTAAGCGCCTCCTCCAGGACCAGCAGGTCAGCATCCACGAGAAGCTGATCGACATCATGAGCAACCGCGCCACCGTGCACGTCCGCAATCTTAAGAAGATTGAGTGGGACACTGATGCGGAGGTGGCGAAAGATGTGAGCCCGAATATGGAGACGTTGACCAAGGATACGGTCACGCTGCATAAGGTCATCAATAGGTACCTCCACGAGATCCAGGTCCGCATGATCATGGCGCCGGTGTTCGAGAGCTATCGCGATCAGGTTGGGAAGCTTTTCAAGGATGCGCCTGTGAAGACGGCTGCTGGGAAAGCTAGGTACGTACTTGACGCGCCAAAAATTTTACATTGAAAGTGCTGACGTGCATAGACTCCTCCGCGACGCGAAGCTCTTCGATGCCCGGCTCGGCCAGATCGACGGCGCTGGCAATACTGGCCCTTATGTGATACAGCTTGTTGAAGCCAAGACGATCGCCCAGAGTGCTGCGGAGGGCAAGAAGAGTGAGGAGAAGGATAGTGAGGGGAAGGCGGCGGAGGATAGCGTGGAGAAAACTAACGGGGAGGCTTCGTGAGTGCTAGATGGAAGATCATTCACACAACGCTTTTCGGCGGCGGAAAGACCGCTTAATCGGAAGTCCATAGGGTCGTGCGCGGTGTACACAGGGCTCGTCATCGCGTTGTCCATGGTCATCGAGCTCGTCGTCCAAAGGCAACACGTGTCTGTCTCCGGAGCCGCGCGACCTGCCCACACCACCGCAAGGAACAGCACACGCACACTGCGCCAACGGCCAGAATGCGCACCTCTTGACAGTAGCGAACAAGCTTCGGCGCGGAATCCACTCGACGCATGGTTTTCGAAAAGCGATAGAAGAAAGGTGGAGACCGGAACGCAAGAACGCTTTGCAAGCGCACTACAACACTGGTGACGACCACAAGAGAACGACGACGACGACGACGAGGGGCCGTTGTTCACTTCCGGACCGTATTTATATGTATAGTATGTTGTTTGTATTCAGTTGATCATGTCAAGTCAAATCAGGTCAGGTTAGATGAAGTTATAACACTTCACAGCGGGATCAGCATAGCAAGCAAGCAGGGCGTTATATATAAGTGGTGCACGCCGTAGAGGAACTTAACCCGGACCGGACCGGAAGATGCACCGCCTTATTATTTCTAAAGAGGGGGAATCGATTACGGGGCTTACTTGG
Source organism: Massariosphaeria phaeospora (assembly GCA_011032825.1). Classification (NCBI taxonomy): domain Eukaryota; kingdom Fungi; phylum Ascomycota; class Dothideomycetes; order Pleosporales; genus Massariosphaeria; species Massariosphaeria phaeospora. Next base: position 90,593 of record JAADJZ010000031.1, on the reverse strand, counting down.
TGTAGCGGGGTGAGAGCGCAGTGGGTAGATGGTAGGTAGGCAGTTCAATTCGATTAGTTGTGTCCTTTTTCAATTGCGAGTTTTTGATGTACTAGCCGCTAGCTCGCAGCACTTCACGCTCACCCTCACACCTACCCCCAATAAACCCACCGCATCCACTCATCCACATCCACGCTGCGCCTACTACTCGCGCTGCTGTCGTCGTCTTCCCCGGCTGTATTCTGCTGCTGCTGCTTGGTGGTTTCGGTGGTTTCGCCGGCTTCGGCGGATTCGGAGCTGGGGCTGGGGCTGGGCTGCGTGGAGGAGGGTGAGCGAGGAGGAGGGGGTTCGTTAGGGGAGCGAGGGGGATGGGGAGGGGAAGGGGGAGGGGCTTTGGTGGATATAGGAGGGGGAGAGGGGTTTGGACTGCGTGCGGGCGAGGGCGTGCGCGCGTCGCGGGTTATGGCTTGGAGGTCGATGGAGGAATTCGTTTTATGAGACGGGGGGTGGTGGTTTGAGGGTTTATGTAGGGCCGGGGGTTGTGTGGGGGGTTTGTGTGGGAGGAAGGAAGGGTGAGGGGGTGGTGGTCGAGGCTGGGGTTTTGTGGGGAAGGGGGGTGAAGGACGCTGGCGGTGAGTTTGGGGTCAAGAGCTTCGCTGGTGCGGTATTGATGATGACCAGTCAGTTGTGTAGGTGGTGAGGTTCTGGGGTTACGCCGCGTGCATTGACTCGGTGTGTCGTTCGGCAGGTGAGTCAATGTGTGAATCGATGCGTGTGAGTCGAGTGAGCAGTTACATTTGCTGACTCGTTAGGACCTCACGATGAGTCGTGGATGTGACGATGAGTGTGAGTGTGCACTGAGTCAATATTCACGGTGGTGTGGGGAGTCATGCTAACGTATTTGAAGACTTGAATACCGCCTTCACGGGAGCGATTCACTGGTTGTTGGGCGTAAATCGTTCATGGAAGTTCGGGTTTTATTGCGGATACGGAAGCACTCGACTCAAGGACTAGTATCGATTACTGTCTATACCACTACATATTCGCACACCGCTCAAGCAAGCGACTCAACCACATCGTCATTCTCCATGGACTTCCCGTCATTCAAGGTCGTCTTCTTGAAACGGAGTAACGACCACCTCAACGAAAGCGACCGCGCAGCCTGCATGAATCACCTGGAACAACTCCTCAAGCCAGATTCGCCATACCACTGCTTTGCACCGATCCGTCTACAAAAGGCGGTCACAAGAATCTGCGATAAAATCAAAGAGAAGGGGGGGTCGTACAGGGCTTTGGCGGAGCTGCGAGAGAGCACGCACCGCTACAACGAGTACACAAGACCAGTAAACCACGTTGCCAATCTACGATTAAGCTACAAGTTCCCCGCGCCCTACGAGAAGGTCATGCGCACGATGCACTTCATGGCCCTGGCCATATTCTACCTTTTCGAATGGTGCGCAACACCACCAAAAGAAGACAGGATCAACAACGACGTGAGGAATGCGCTGCTGGCAGCTCCTGTCGACGATGCAATACACACCTACCATCAGTTTGCCGCTTCTTGGATGCAGGACCGCGAGGTCCTGGATGTTTTAGCGGAGTTGGGCGTCGACGATGCTGTGGATAAACAAGACTTGGCGATGGAGTGGATACATATGCAGGAGCTACTGAGGAGGATGAGGATGGCTTTGGGAGCGCTGAGCCGCTTGCGGGAAGAGGTGGTGCGGGTGCAGGTTCGAAAGGTCAAGAGAGAGGCTGAGCACAAGGCTGAGCGAAAGCAGGAGGCGGAAATGGCTGCGGCGTTGAAGCTTCGGGAAAGTTGGCTGCGGCGCTCCAGCGTGGACGAAGATGTTGGCATTTGAGTGATTCTGTCTCTTATGTTTTGAGTCACTTTATGCTTATTTCCTTCAAGTCATAATACTTCTCGTCATGCTGTTCTTGCGTCATACTTCAACAAGACCAGTCTTGACGCCTGCCGGTACCACTCACAGTGTGACGCTGAAGAGGTGGGTGAGTCGGGTTGAGTCACGCATAGCGTAGTTATCTTGGTGTGAGTGTACCAGAATCAGACAACCCTGCTGTCATACATGCGGTTATGAAGAGTCCTGCTAACATATATATAATCTAGGTGCGTACTTCGTAGTACCTCTTTACCACTCTCCCTCGAAACACAATTCTCGAATACCGAATCGACTTCACATTCCAGTTTACGTCTATAGAACGAAAGCATTCCCTATATTGTCGTGAGAGTAGACACTATCATGCATATCAATATCGTACGGAGGGGGTTAATTCGAGAGGAACTTCCAGCTCGAAATCCAAGCCGTGTGCTGAAATATCTCATATTTGTCCGGAACAATATTGAAACGGTCTCCAGACACCTGAACGAACCCTCTATCAGGTTGGCCCCACAAAAGCTGCTGGACATCTTTGGACCTGAAACCCCCAAACAAACCTGGACGAGGACTTCCGTTACTCGACCATCAGATGAGGCGTACCTTGAATATACTCCACCGACACATGACCTACCGTCCCTGTCCCTCAAAGAAACAACAAAAGATATCATGAAAGACCGCAAGCCCATCGACATGCTCCTTCTCAAGATGATATTCGACGAGCGCTGCATAATCCTCGAGCTCGAATATATCGCGGCACATTTTGCGCTGGCTGAGAACAAAGTGCCTAGAATCGAAAAATTCTGGAATCTCTGCAGAATGCTATGTCAGAAGAACGGGAATCGCTAGTCGGTTGGGCCTTGGAGCATGACGTCGAGGAGGTTCTGGGTGCGTTCCAGATTGACGATGAAGACAAGGCCAAACAGCGAAGGGATCTCACGGACTTGCGAAACTACCGGATAAAGCTGAAGTCGGTGGTGCACACGCTCCATGTGCTTCTCCTGACGATGAAGAAGTTGGACGACGCAGACAGAGCTGCAGCAACCGGAAACCGCGGGCTAGTCAATCGCCCAGATCTACCAGCGTCAGGTAAATGCTCTCGAACTTCTTCCTTCGTAAACACACTAACTCCTATAGCGGATACAGTATGGCGTTGAAACGGGGTTCTTTTCTTTTCTTTTGTATCTGTTTATTGGGGTGTTTCAATGGGCTACTTGCGTGTATTTGATTACTTTTGTTGTTGTTTCTGTACTCTCTTAGTTTCCTTAATGATTATCTCTTTATTACACCTGAAATCCTCTCAACGAACATATCTTGACAACGTTCTAGCGGTGTCACTCTCTAAGCTGATGAGTCTGGTCGAGTCAGACATATCGCGTCATAGTCATCTCGATGTGAGTGTTTGCGGAGTCATGTCCACAATCTTTTGGAGTCAGTTCTTTGGGTTTGGTCGAGTCACGTACCGTGTTATGGTCGCCTCGATGTGAGTGTTCGCGGAGTCATATTCTGGAGTCACACTAACACATATAAATCTCTCTGGTACGCACTTCCCCAAAGCTCTTCACACTCTTTCCCGAACCACTTTCCCGAACCTCAAGATCCATACTTGCACACAAATTATCAGCCTCACTACATTACCTCAACGATGACCTCGACGAAAAGAGATGTGCCGGCCGGATCGACTCTCGGCGATGTGCCTCAGTGGATCGAATCTATCCAAAACCAAGTCATGAACAACGAGAGATACAAGAACGATTTCACGGTCCAGCAATATGTAGCAAGGCTGAAACGAAGCTACTTTGGAGAAATCTCATTCAGTTCTAGCTCCGATGCCAAATCCTCCATTGAGCAATATCCCAAACAGGCAACTGAGTTCGGCAAAGGACCCATCGAAAGCCTCCTTCAAGTGCTGAACAACTCAGTTAAATCCAAAATCCGCGCCATAAAGTTCTTCCATGATGAGCTCTCAACCTCGGATAGAAGAGGTTATAGAGTGGGCAAAATTAGGGGTGCACGGAATAATTTTGAGACTTGGATGATATCCTATGACGTGGAGGAGGTTTTGACGGAGCTGAAAGTTGAAGACAAGGACAGAGATGAAAAACGTAGGAAGTTGGAGGATCTGCGAGCGGCGGTAGTAAGAGTAAGGCCTGTCGCGAGTGCAGTGCGTGACTTACTCCGAAGAGTACATGCCATCGATACCCGAGCAGAGCAGATCGGCGAGACCGACGCGACCATCATCTAGTTCATCGCCGAGTCCTTCCAGTGTAAGCCATACTCCGTCTCCCGCCTCCGTCAACCCGCATACTGACTCGTACAGCAGATCCAATCGTCGGCAAAGTCCAATCTGAATGGGTCTCTTCATCAACTCAGACTGTGCTAGAAACGCCTCCCGCAGGAATTTCATCAGGCACTGTAGGTAGGGTACGAAGGGTAGAAGATAGGACTTTCTTTCACCTCGGGTTGGAGTTTACGGTTGAATTATGTATATAGATAGTTGTCATGTGTTTCTGGTTTGAGCGTTCTGCTTTATCTCCTTTCCTGTATTTAATCCAACCACTTTCATTAAACGAACTTTTGTCTCTTCTCCGCTTTCTCGTTACATATTCAAAGTGAACCGACAAGGTATCGACTGCTGAGGGCATTGTCGTCATTTGTTCGACTTCTGACGTACCGCGCAGGCGTGACTCCGATGTGACTCTGGAGAAGGCTGTGAGTCTTTGCCAGGGCTAGTCGTTTTGGACAGCAGTCATCTCTGACGATTCAGTTTCGCTTGCTTCAGTACACGCTACAGTCACAGTCCTTGCCATATAAATTCCTCGCGGTCGTCGTGCGGCGTGCCTTCCTCTTCTCTTCACACTCAATCAGTGAACCATCAACACTTTCCGAAACTCCACACACAATGCACGACGAAAACCCCCCCAAACACGCAAATAGTCTCCCCGCCATGAACATCCTTTACCGCCCTTTACGAATTGCGCAGGCATACAGTGCAAGCGACAACCCCGAATATCTATCGACGTTCCTCAACCTCATGGAGAACAACCTTACTGCAATGAAACAATACAAATCCAAGCCGTCAACCCAAGCGTCTTTGGCCAACTTCAAAGAGATCGCAAGCAAAGAGAGCGAAAACATGGCTCACACTCCGACGCAACCACGCACTTCTCTGCCGACACACCAACGTGAAAGCTGCACCAGTGATATCAGGGCCTTCCACGAGAAGAATAAAGAGAAATCCCTTGCATGTGTGGAAAAGGAGCTGTCGGAGACGGACAAAGGACTGGTGTACTGCATGGAGCTACTAGCAGCGCCATTCTCGGCGGATTACCCAGCTCGGACGGCCGACGACTATATCGATCAACTACACGGGGATCTCTACAATGCAGTCAATTACACGCAGGATTATTCCCAACACCTTGCCACTAACGCCGACACGTCTTAGATGTTTGGCTGCGACATTGGTGACATGCTGGATATCCTGGAAGTGCCGGAGGCGGATAAGGAGGCCAAGAGGACTTATATTTGCGGAGTTCGAGAGCGCTTGAGGATATTGGAGCCAGTGGCTAATTCTTTGCAACGGTTGTTCGTGGAGATGGGTGCGGTGGATGGGGTCAATTATCGGAAGTTGACATATCATCACCCTCTTGTCTCGTTGGAGGAGTACGAGGACCCCGAAAATTGCGAGGATCTCGAGGATTGCGAGGATCCCGAGGATCTTGATGTGACACATGACTTTGGTTTGGAATCTGGATAGATGCTATGTACTTAGCTTGGATCTGTTCGAATAGCTAAGAAGTTACGGACTGACGTTGTGGTTCTCTGCAGCTCTGATGCATGGCATGTACATAGTTAGTTTGAATATGGATGAATTGGATTAATCGCCGATCTTACGATGCTGCGAGCCTGCGACTACCTTTCATCAATAATAAATCCAACCTTGACGTAACAATATTGAGTCGCCACCCCCATGCATGAATCCGTGTCCGATTTGTGATAACTTTAGGGAACTCTTGACAGTATAAGAAATTCTAGCAATAGCTGGATAGCCTACTTTTATCTTTACAAAGCCTTATTGTATCTAGTATACTAGGTAATGTACTATAAAACTTTAGCGGACACGAATTAATGCACGGGGGTGTCGCAGTCACATACCTCGCTGATAGTCATCATTGACTCGCTCTTCAACGAGTCAATCCTAAATCGCAGTCACCCTCCACCCACCTTGACGTATAAACACTTCGCAGACCTCGAACCTTCAACCTACAACACAATAACTATGACAATCCTATACATTTTGCATTACCCTACCAGCCAACCACCAAGTTTCCAAAGAATATCTGTCCGACCTACACTATACAGCAATACTCGGCTTCGACCTCGATTCTACCTTCGCCTCCGCCTTCGCCTTCCACGTCTTGGAGATGGACTTCGAACCACCCAGCCAGGACATCGTCCAGCAGGGATCGCTCATCCACCACGTCACGAGAACCTGCGGTCCACACTATATACCAGCATGCTTCGACTGGATGGCCGAGAAAGTGTTGCGGGTCGACAAATATCAATCCCACCAGCCCGTACAAGATGCTCTAGTCAAGCTACGAGAAAGCGTAAACAGTACTCGTGCATCGACACGATCAGCCCGCAGTCCCCCACCCACCGACGAAGCCCGCAAAGGCGCGATCCGGGAATTCAGAGAGCAACACGGCATCCGCGACGAGAAAATGGAAGCTTTCCGGGTCGTCCATTATTGTTTGGCGAAGATCGAGACGCGCCTAGTGTTCAGGCTCGAGTATATCAGCGCGCTGCTCGTTGATCTGTGCGCGGGCAAGTTCATAGAGAAGGACATCGCTGCGCACTACGGGCACCTGCTCGTGTACGTTGTGCACGAGAACAAAGACTATAGACACTATACGGGGGTCAGCCGATATGCGGGAGAGGTCCGCCGCTATACGGACAAAGACCATTACGAGATAGAGGAGTATGTTTGCTATGAGGGGAAGGACTCGAACGAGGGAGGTTGGATGTACGATGGGGATATCGACGAGGTGCTGGAAACCTTGGGCGTGCCGGAAGCTGAGCGCGAAAGCGATCGAACGATCGTGAGAGAAAGCCGAGAGCGGATCGCGAGAATGGAGATGGTGTTTGGGCCGTTAAGGGATTTGCTGTGGGCGCTGAGCGAGGTGGATGGAGTTGACTCACGGGTGTTGCTGTGGAGGGAAGAGGGGGCGTGGAAATCGCCGCTTCAACAATGGGGCAGGGGATTGTAAGTGCGTGGATCGGTATTGGGGTTTCTGATTCTTTGGCGTTTGGCGTGCATGTAGTTTGTATCTGAGAGATAATATGAGTGTGCAAAGTGAAAGTTTTATATGCGTCATCTTGACGAACCATGGTTCCCCATAGATAGCGCACGCCGAAAACGCACAATCACTCCTATGCATTAATTCGTTTCTGATGCGCACCAAGGTAAGCCTATCCTCTTACCTCTACAAGCTGTACCTATACAATACCTAGTATGCTATATATAATAGGGCTTTGTAAAGATAAAAGTAGACTAGTTACCTATCGCTACAACCTTCTAGGCTGTCAATAGGATCGCGAAGTCTTGTCGGTGGTGTCGGGTGTTGAACGACGGTCGCCCAGGCCCTTGGCTCGGCGTCTGATATTTAGTAGGTTTCCGATTCGCTCGCGGAGTCATTATTGCCTGTGAAACCATGGTTCTGCTAGCCCAGTTTTAAACCCGATCCCGTGGTTCACTCTGTTCTAACCTTCATATAAATCCGTATCCGCGCAAGACTAGAGAATGTATCATCGTCAACCGATCCCTATTTCTCTGCTTCCTCGTCCTCACGCTCCAAAGTCCACTCTACAAGACCCACAAACGCAACAGCTAAAATAAGTACCCTCGAGTTCGACGCACGCTTTATCCTACCATGGCTATACACGATCCCATCGCCCCCACCGATCCCCGCGTCATAGAGGAGATCCGCAGGGAATACCGCCTGCAGCAACAATACCTACACCAACAAGAGCTACGAATATACTGGAACCGAGCTCCAGCTAAGCTAGACGCAGAGTTCCTCCGCAGCTTCTGCGATTACACAAACCAGAAGGGTTCATTCGAATTTGATGCCCGCACCCTCTGCAACAAGCTATCCATCGTGTACGAAACGCAGCAAGAAACGCTCATCTATCCCGGTGGCGCAATATGCAAAGCCTGGTACAAGCACCATGAGATGCATCCCCGCGTAGACTTCGGGTACTACTTTGGAAAGTACTTTGAGATGCAAAGCTGTGTGCCGACGACGTTACCGGAGCTTATGGACATGCATCGGAACCTCTGCAACGCTACAGCGGAGATCATCGACCAGGCTGTCGAAGACGAACGAATAGAAAAACGCACCTTTTCAGAAGACTGTAGCGCGCGGAACTACAAGCTTCTCCCACTCTGCCGCGCCCTGCTTGTCGTTCTCGACCAGCACCTTCCCGAACCACTCGCTGCAGATTTCCGCACTGCAGAAGACCCGACAATCTACTCCCTAGACAAACTCTCGCACCACCAAACCCTCGTCCTTGTCCGCACCGGCGACGAGCACCTCCTCAGCGCCCCCGTAGACTTCTCTCCACTCGCCCATCTCACTCTCCCGCTATCCCGGCCAGACGCCTCCGGCATCTCCGCAGTGCGCGTCTCCATCGCCACCGCCGTTCCCTTTCTCGCGCGTCTGCAGCGCCGCGAGGAAGCTGCGTTCCCGCATCTCTACGCCAACGCGGTGTCGGACGTCTTTAGGAAACCGGGGCTGCCGTGGAGAGGTGATGGGCGGTTGACGCACTGGCATCCGGCTTCGGAGGACGAGTTTCTGCAAGAGGTTGTGAAGACGGAAAAGTATGACTGGGGGGAGGGCTGGGAGAACTTTTGGGTGCGGAATGCTATGAGGAGGGTGGAGAGGAGGATGGCGGGACCGGGGGATTGGGATGACTTGGGGGAGGAGTTGTGGACGAGGAGATGGGTGTGAGCGGCAGTGTTGACGTGTTCTAGCTATTGCGCGACTGCGTCGGTCGAAGCTCTTGGGAATAATATAGGTAATAACCCCCGCTCGTACATGGCAGTACCGTACCCAAGTCCCCTCAACCGCAAAACCCCCGATCCAATTTCTCCACTCCCCAATACAAGACCGTCTCCAGCAGCCTCGCCGTCCCGCCCAAACCTCCGCATGCCTTCCTACATCTACCTAGTGCTACAGCATCGTTCAGGAGTCCCAGTCTCCTGTAAGCGATCAATTCTTGGAAGCATTGCTCTTAGTCTGCTTTATGCCTAACTACTTCTTACTGTAAAAGTAGTAGATAAGTTTCAGACGAGGATGAATATCTACGTGCATCGCTCTACGACGCAGCTACTACACGCTAAGAAGCGCATATCGAGTTCCGTTCCGTTTAGTTCAGTTCGAGCTACCATCTCCTCTCACCCGTATAGTAGTAGCCACAACCACCCCTCCAGTCCCAGTCCTATTCCCAAGACCACGCCCGTCTCGCCTCGACATCAGCACCAAGGACCCAGACACTCAACCCCACTGAACCCAACTCAACTCGCGCGACCATCAGGAAAACCTCTCCATCTAGCTCACACCACCACTACCGCATACGATCACTCCCAGTAACGTCATGCTAAAGCGCGTCGTACATCACCTCACCAACAGCATTAAAAGCCTACACTACACCCACCGAAGCGTCCAAAAGCAGACTACCTACTAGGAGACGATAAATAGACAATTTGCGCAAGGGGGTAGTTAAGTTACGTGTATAAATAAAGCGCGAAGGTTAAGGTCTGCGCGTTAGTAGTAGGAGTAGAAGAAGAAGAAACGTACTTTGTAAAAGATAGGGATACAGCGGGTTAAAAGAAGAGGGTGAATGGTAGTGGTAGATGGGAATATGATGTTTTGATAATAGAGCATGGATCTAGACGCAATCGTTTAGATGGGAATGGATACGTACGTAGTCTTGAACGAGTTGAGTCGCCGTAGCGAAGCACGAAGCACGAAGCACGAAGCACGAAGCACGAAGCACGAAGCACGAAACCAGAATCTGAGATAAGTCTGTATATTCAGCAACGCCGCAACGCCGCAACGCCGCACCGAACCATGGCCAGAGCGGTGCCTTCCGTTAAGTTTCCTCGGGCCGTGAACGACACTCGTGGCACAAGCAAGGGTCCTTTACACGACCGCGCGACCCGTCGAAGGCATTATTCCGTGCGACAGCGCGTATCGAGACTGATGCCACGAACAAAACGGCACAGTAGCAGCGATGGCGAACAAGTTTGGTTTGGTTCAGTTTGATTTGGTTTGATATAGTAGTAAATTGGGGTAAAAGTATGTCTAAGAAGTAAACAACCGTACAAATGCCGCCAACGCTACAAGTCATAACATCATGCAAGCATATCACCACGCCCACTCCTCCTGCTAATACACACAACCTCGTGGACCCTAACTCTAAAACATAATCAGCTTCAGGACTCGTTTTCATACGACGCGCAAGAACAACTCACCGAGCTGGTACCCCTTAGGCGCTCGAGCAGGTGCAGCCCTTCCTCTTGGCCGGATCCACGGACGGCCATCCGACGCAGAGTCTCCCGCCACTGCAGGTCTTGCCGCTGACGCCGCAGTTGCTGGTCGAGCAAGGGCCGGAGTAGCCCTGGGGTGTGGGGTCGGGAAGCGCGAGGGCGACGCCCATGAGGAGGGTGGAGAGGATGATGGAGAGACGCATGGTGAGAGGATGTTCGATGGACGAGATGTTCCGTTCTGAGATTCTATTCTGTGGAGAGAGACAAAGAAAGGATGTCGGTGGCGATGAACAAGATGTTCGGTTCTGGTGTTCTGTTCTGCAGAGAGAGAGAGAGATATGCGAGGCGAAGAGGCAGTTGGGCTGGATGGCACAGAAACTTTTGCAGAGTAGCCGTGTCGTTTATATAGTGTGGCGAGCACGACAGTCTACTTGTCCCACGCACTAGTTTGCTCCGCCCGTGAAAGCGTGGTGTGACGTCCCGGTGCTGGGCGTTCCACCTAAGCTGAGCTCGAAATGGCAGTGGTACAGTACGATCCTCGAAACAAGCATCGACCAAGCCCAGAAATAAATAGGGCAAGGAAACAACAAGACGGCATGGGCTTCGCCGCGCATCAGTCGCACGGATTGTTTTGCCCGCACGGTGCAACCCAACCGAGCGGATGCCGTAACTTACGTGGTTGGCATAGGCTCGAAACGAAGCTTTTGCTGTGGGATTGCGAAGGGGCTGGAGCCAGGCGTTCGAGGACTGCGTAGTCGTAGCTATCAATTATCGCTCAGGCTCAGAAAGAAGGCTGTGTAACAATCGCCCGAGAGATAGATGAAAAAGTTTTCCCTCACCGGGGAGGCTTGGGTGGACGAGTCGAGCCGTGTCGTCCAAGGCTTGTCGAGGCCCCGTGTTCCACTCGTGCTGCCCGCTCCGCATCTTGGGACTTTGGGGATTGATGCGCTTAGTTCCAAAACGCCAAACTTGGCGCTTGGCGCTATCCGCCTATCTGGACCTGCGCTGGCAGCGTGACGATCGAAGGCTCCACTTTGAGGGCTTGGATGCGCATCATAGGCATCAGAACTGGATGCTGGAATGGTTGGTACGACTCTCTTGGCAGTTGTAGCTGTCTAGAAAGTGTCTAACTTTCTTGACCGCGATGCAGCCAAGGGTACCAAGATCATGCGTTGTGTTGGTACATGTGCCGGTATATTGACGTGCGGGGGGAGAGCGGCAGAGAGACGGGAACCGCAGAGCTGGACGAGAGTGTTGTTTGCATCCACGGGTCCCATGTGTGGTGTTGGGGTTCGTGGCTCCGCGGATTGTCCGTTTCGTCGGACATGCATCGTTGTCTACTGGTATAGGCGAGGCGTCCCTCAGAGTGTGCTGATAAGTCGTACGATGAGGTCCAGACAGAGAGGAGGATGGGTTACAGTGTGAAGGCCGGTTTGACGTTGTCCGATGAGGCTCAGCTCAGCCACTGGGACCTTGAAGGTTAATTACCGCTTTCATGCGCTGGCTACTGAGTACATTGTGGAGCTTTGTGGAAGTCCCAATGTCGTGAGATGAGGCTCGCGAGACTACTACCTAATATCGATCAACTGCCTCGGAAGTTTCTAAGCCTTGCTCGCTTTTGGGAACTACGCGCTCAGAAGCCCGTTCTTCGGGGTGTTTGGCTGTGCATGGGTCCAAAGAGCGGCGACATGGTGAGTGGGCAGTGAGTACCGCTCGATAGTGGCATGGACGAGAGCATCTGCTCGCTGGGTGACGCTCAGCAGAGAGGATGCATCGTGTTTCGCGACGGAGCGGTCGATGGAGACGAGTGGCAGCCCCGGATGATCGAAGGTCGCGGGGGCGGCGGGCGCTTGGTTTCGCGCCGACGCCACCGCCGCCGCCGCTATCCAGGCAGTCACGCCCCGCCCAGGCAGTCACGCCCCGCCCAGGCAGTCACGCCCCGCCCAGGCAGTCACGCCCCGCCCAGGCAGTCACGCCCCGCCCAGGCATAGGCACCACCTCGAGCCTCGCACCACCCCTCAACAACTGCTGCAACAACTCACAACTCACAACTCACCACTCACCACTCACCACTCACCACTCACAACTCTACGCTCGTCCGTCGCCCATCACCACAACATGCCCCCCAGCGACGACGCCCCCCGCCGCGACCGGCCCGCCCCGGAAGACAACCCGTTCATCGCCTTCCGCCGCTTCGCCGACGACCAAGTCTCGACCCTCTTCAGCACCGTCTTCCGCCTCCCCCACACCATCGCGCGCTATAACAACGGCCGCCTCGCCCGCGAACAGTGTCTGTTTGGGCCCGCCGACCCAGCCAAATGCGCAGAGCTCGACCATCTTGTGACTAAAGCGCTGAATGTCCGGTCCGAGGCGCGGGAGCTCTACCGCGTGGGCGATGTGCAGGCCGTGCTGGACAAGGGCGAGGAGCTGTTGAGGCTCGACGAGCGAGTAAACGAAATCCGGGCAGACATCGTGGAGAGTGCGAGGACAAGCGCGACGGCCACCGACGACGCCCGCAAACAGACGGAGCTGGTGGAGAAGGTGGGCAGTGCCAAGGGCCAGCAGTGGGCGTCCTCGTGGGGCTGGGGGGTGCCCAAGCCCTATGACGACGAGCATTCATCAGAGCCTACAGGCCCCCGCGATACAAGCATGTGCAATGGGCGGCTTGAGCAGGACTTCCTTCTCAACCTCATGCAAGAGCAGCGGCCGCATGCGAGCGACGACTCGAACGCTACTCCCGCTCATGTCGAGCAAGTCCTCGAAGGGCTAAAAGACAAGCGGGATCTAGCTCGTGCACGATGGGAGGCAAGCAAGCGTAACATGCGCGAAGAGCAGCCTCAGGGCGCCGAACGGGAGCCAAGGGCGCACAATTGGTCATTCGCATGGCCTCCTCCGGCCGACGCCCGCAATCCAGCCGACGCGACGCCCTCTCAAAGCCGAACCTTCCTTGATGACCTCGGCGATATGATAGTAGATGAGGTGAATCGCATGATGCGTCCCGACTCATTCTCACATCAGGACGCATATTCTCCGCGGACTCTCGAAGGGAATGAGCAACTGCGGCGGGCGCAGATGCAGTGGCGAGATGCGTTCGAGGACCTCATTCGCGCCGATCGCGGAACACCTCTTATCCCATCAGACAGGCTCGGACGGTCTGATCAAATGTCGTACAATCAGTGGGTCAGACGGTTTTGGGACCCTGACTTCGGACTCCCAACAGCTACGCGCCAAGAGCGAGCAGAGTATCCTAAACGCGTGCCCTGGGAAAGCGAGGAGGCCAGCGAGGAGCCGAGCTATGAATACGCGCACGACCACGAGGACCAGCATGATGAGCCACCCACACCTAAAACTGCTCAAGGCAGATTTCCAGCAACCGAGCTAGAAGCATACGAACGGCTGTTGGGCCCAGGATCCACGCCATCTGATGAACCTAGAATGGCACCGCGTCCCTCTATTCTGTCCACACTCACTACAACCGAGCGTACAGTCGCGGCGGACGGGACTGTGACAACGAAGGTCCTACTGAAGAAGCGTTTCGCTGATGGCAGAGAAGAAAGTTCCGAAACGGTGCAGACACAGCGCGGCCAGGCAGCCGACGCGCAAGCCCAAGACCCGTGGAGAGCGGTCCGAGGAGCACAGCATCCGCCAGCACCTGTGCAAAAGGAAAAGAAGGGATGGTTCTGGTCGCACTAAGTAAACCAACCATGTTCCAAGAAGTCATGACCTACTGTACGAAATTATCATGGTGTTTCGGTTGATCTCAACTTGGCGTAGATATTGGACGGCAGAACCGACGGCATTGTACCTGGCTTGGCATCAGGAGTCCGCCATCTCAGCCTCCTGTCCTGTAGGTGATTCCCCTCAACTCAGTCATTATTATAAATATCCAAGCGATTAAGCTCCCCTCCCAACGTTCTATGGCCTAGCCACCCCGCCTCCACTGTGTACTATTCCCCTGCCCCGCGTTTGGCACCCCATTGAACAAGTCTAGCCAAGTGCTAGCCATGCAGCCCGCTTTCGGGCCGGTGGTAATCGAGCATGCCATGGCCATATTTATCCGCATCGTACCCTTAGACAGGGCTTCCGCCAATCAAGCAGTGTACTACTTTTCGTCGATCTTTCAGGAACTACCACACAGCCCTCAACTCTGGGTGTCTTCCACACTATTTCCCGGCGCCCGGGCTTAGGCTGTTTAACCTGCGGAGACTAGGATATACATGACGTCGAACCCGGGAAAATATCATTCTAATTCGTTAGACTAGCAGGGGAAAGCAATCTATCGTGCCGAGGAACGAACGCTCAACATTTGATCGGTCCTGGACTCCTGGTTAAAGGTCAATCATGCGAACGTTTCTCGAGCACTGTCTGGTGTTTCACCGAATACTGACGGACGCTAAGACATATTATCGTCAAGATGGTTGGGATCAAAGCAACAGTGGCATGCCTGGCAATGCTGGGGCGTGCTGTCTCGGCTGTGGACATCACAGTGCATGCAAGTGGGGGAAACAAGACGAGTGATATGCCCTATGGGTTGATGCACGAGGTATGTCCAGATATTGAGTTGAACGAAGGTCATTGTTGATTCTCAAAGGACATCAACAACGCCGGAGACGGAGGCCTGTACGCAGAGCTGATTCGCAATCGTGCCTTCCAAGGCAGTAGTCGCTACCCGGTATCGCTCTCCGGATGGACTTCCATCAACGGCGCCCGCCTCTCTATCAAGAATTCGAGCAGTCCGCTCTCCGAGGCACTGCCCTCGAGTATGACCGTCGCTCGCTCGCGAAACACTACCGCCTCAAAACCAATTGGCTTTGCGAATGCGGGATTCTGGGGAATGGACGTCCGGAAGCAGGAGTACAAAGGCAGCTTCTACGTCAAGGGAGGGTACCACGGCACCTTCACTGCCAGCCTGCAGTCAGCGCTCACAAACGAGTCCTTCGGCAGTGTCGAAGTAAGAAGTCACAGTCGTCCTGCTGAATGGGTTCAGCACAATTTTACTCTGGTGCCCACGAAGGACGCACCGAACGGAAACAACACGTTTGCTATAACTTTCGACCCATCCGGCTGCGATGGCGGATCGCTGGAGTTCAACCTCATCTCCCTCTTCCCGCCCACTTATAAAGGTAGGGAGAATGGCTTCCGTATTGATATTGCGGAAGCATTTGCGGCCTTGAACCCGAAATTCTTGCGGTTCCCAGGTGGCAATGCGCTCGAAGGGCCGGATCTTGCAAATCCCTGGAAATGGAACGAGACGATCGGCCCGCTCAAGAATAGGCCAGGACGACCTGGCGTTTGGGGCTACCAGACCACTGATGGGTTTGGACTCGTTGAGTATTTGAATTGGTGTACGGATATGGGATTGGAGCCTAGTGAGTTCTCTTATGCATGTAATAAGAAAGAAACTAATCACCTCAGTCCTCGGCATATGGGCCGGTCTCGCTCTCGACGGCGGCTACATCAACCAAACTGATCTTGGCCCATGGGTGGAAGACGCACTCAACGAGATCGAATTCATCCGCGGCGACGCCTCCACTACGTACGGCGCCCTGCGTGCGTCTCTCGGCTACCCCGAGCCCTGGCCCCTCAAGTACGTAGAAGTGGGCAACGAGGACTGGCTCGGCGGCGGCGTCGCCGGCTACGATTCCTACATGGACTACCGCTTCCCCATGTTCAAGGACGCCATCGAAGCCGCATACCCAGATATTCAGATCATCGCCAGCCCCAGCGTCTACGACAACATGACGATCCCGCTGCCCGCGGCCGGCGACTACCACCCCTACCGCATGCCCGACGACTTCTACAACGAGTTCCACAAATTCGACAACCTCACCGCCGACAACCTGACCCTCGTCGGCGAATTCGCCGCCACGCACGTCAACGGCGGCATCCGCTGGGCCGGCAACCTCTCCGCCTTCCCCTGGTGGATCGGCGGCGTCGCCGAGGCCATCTTCATGATCTCGTCGGAGCGCAACGGCGACCGCATCCTCGGCGCCACGTACGCGCCGCTGCTGCGCAACATGAACCGCTGGCAGTGGTCCGTCTGCATGGTCGAGTTCGAGGCCGACACGCGCAAAACGACCTTCAGCACCAGCTGGCACGTCTTCAAACTGATTGCTACGCACGCGATTTCGCACACGCTGCCGACGAGCCCGGCGGCGGGGAATACGACGAGCTTGTTTTGGGTGGCGGGGATGGGTGAGGGGGGTGGGAAGAGGGTGTGGAAGGGCGCGAATTATAATACTACGGGGGGGGCGGATACGGATGTTAGGGTGGCGTTTGAGGGTATTGAAGAGGGGGCGCGGGCAGAGTTGACGGTTTTGACGGGCACGGATGGGCCGTGGGGGTACAATGATCCGGCGACGGGGGGGAATGTGGTGGAGGAGAGGGTGAGGGAGGTGTGGGCGGGGAGGGGGGGCGTGTTTGAGTTTGGGATGCCGGAGTTGAGTGTGGGGGTTTTGGAGGTGGGTGGTAGTGAGGTGGAGGGGGAGGGAAAGGGGAAGAAGGGGAAGAAGGGGAAGGGGAGGGGTAAGAAGAGGAAGGGGGATGATAAGGATGGGGATGCGTGGTAGTGCATAAGTGTTGTTGCTGACAATGTCCGGGGGTTTGCCGCTGGCATTATGGATTAAAAAATCTGGCTGTGTTGTATGTATGTAGTTGGGTATTAGGTACTTTGGATTTATTGCTGATTTGAATAGATTGAGTCCATGGTTCTTGATAGATAGATGGGGAGATGCTGTCGGTTGTTATGCGTGTTGGAGGTCAGGGTGAGGGTGAGGCTAAGTTTGAGTTGGGCGGTGGGGAGCGTGCGGTGTGGGGGTTTTGAGTGTCGTCTGTCTGTCTGTCTGCTTGGAGCTGAGCTGCATTTTCAGACTGCGTTGTTGGAGAGGGCGCGGGGCAGGGGGGACGGGTGGGATGGGGCAAAAAGGAAGGAATGGCGACTGTCTGTGGCGGCGCGTACTTGTTTGGTTTGTTTGTTTGTTTGGTCGCATGGAGCGCTGTGTGTGGGGGTATGTACATATATAGATAAACAAACAAACAAGGTAGCAGGTTGCAACTTACAAACAAGCCTTTCGTACACTACACTAACTATACTGCATATACTGCGCTAACCTTGCTACTTAAAGCTCCGTCAAAGCTCCGCTGCCTGCTTTCAAACGAACGACAATTTATCGATTTATTAATCTAATCTGATCTGATCTGATCTGGAGTTATTAGATAAGTTCGGGGGCAGGTGCAGGGTTCGGGGGTGAGTTTGAGTTTGAGTTTGGGGTTGGGAAGTGACGGGCTTGTTGTTATTTTGTGTGTTTAGAGGAAGAGTGGAGAGTGGGAGGACGAGGAAAGGAGAGGAAAGTGTGTGGAAGGGAAGTGTATGGAAGGGAAGTGGTTTGGCTGGACGCTAGACGTTAGAGGGAGGAAAGGGGTATGTAATAGAGAAGGCGCGGCAGTTGAGTTGCGCTGAGGTACGCCGAGGTATAAACAGCCCGCGGGAAGGAGGCCCCCGCCTTTGTCGAGTATACTGTGGTATCAGGCAAAAGTTTTGTAGGTGGGTCCCGGAGACAGGGGGGTGTGCTAAGGTATAGTCTAAGCCTAATTCTGTCTTATCTTACATGCAAATATCAATACTTCGTATGACCTCCATCAGCATCAATCACTGCCTGGCATCGATCCTTCATGCTATCAATTAGATCTCTCAACACGTCAGGTGAAACGTAGTCCCAGGCCTCCTTTACGATCTCACGAAGCTGCTCGTACGTACGCTACTTGCCACTAGGTAAATCTGGATAGCAGCTCTCTATATAATCCTTCATCTTGTTCCAGACAGTCTCAATAGGGTTGAGATCTGGCGAGTACGCTGGCCAGAAGATAGGATATACTCCTCTCTCGTGAAGCTCCTCTTGTGTCGATGCTGCAGCATGCCCAGGAGCGCCGTCTTGCATAAATTTCAAGGAGGGATTAAGACGTAGCCAGGCATGTACAAGAGGGACTATACGCTCGCAATAACTCTTGTTGTTAATTGACCCCCACTCCTTCTCCCAGAATAGAGATGGGCCCTTTGTTGTACCAGAGAAGCAGCCCCAGAACATCCACCCACGCTTCTTACGCACCTTATCCACGAGGCAAGTATCATCAAGCTCCTCGCCAGGTCTCCTTGTCACCCAGACTCTCTTGTGCCTCCCTCCTGTGACCTACGTCTCATCACTCCAGAGGATACTCTCCCACTCCTCTCGCGTCCAACCAACGTGAGCCTCTGCCCACGCGCGCCGTATTTGTCGGTTGGCCTCAGAAATAGGAGGTTTCGCACGAGCTATACGTCGTACGTACCCTCTGCTTCGAAGTGCGTTGCGGATAACGTATTCTCCAACGTTCCAATGTGAGAAAGGGCCTTCGGCAAGGCGGGTAAAGCTCATCTGGCGAGACGCTCGTGAGTGAGTGACGTAGGTCACAAGCTCGTTAATCTGATCGTTCGTGAGCTGACGTGGGCGACCTGTCCGCTTCTTGGGCGTGACGCGTTCAGCGTGGATAGCGTAGCCAACCTGTCTTGCAGAGATCTTCAGCAAATCTGCAATATACCGATGGCCATGACCAGCGAGAGACAGAGTCTGTACTTGGAGACGTTGATCGCGAGAGAGATGGGGCGTATGACGTGGCGTTGATGGGGGACTCAATATATATAGGATAGGTAAAGGGATAAAGTTGGGCGATAAACGAAGACGCGACGGGGGCGCATTAAATTCTGTACAGAAATACAGGGGTTTTGATGTAAAACAGTCTGTAGGGGGCTTTTGCACTGCCCCTAAGCCCCCTGTCTCCGGGACCCACCTACAAAACTTTTGCCTGATACCACAGTATATACTAATGCTGATACTAATGCTGATGCTAATACTAATGCTGATGCGGGTGTCGCATAACCAGAGCGAAGGCGTAGTGGTAGAGTGTGTCTCGGCTAGCATCGGTATTTCGATTAAAAATGCTGATCACGTGGTTGTGCGGACATATCTAACGGCTTTGAGTTAGATATATTATTAACTGCTTTGAGTTAGATGTGTCCTCACAACCACGTGATTGTCGAACCACCTGGGCAGCTGAGAAGTTTGAGAATGCGCAGATGCTCGGAGTTTCAGTTTCTGTGAGGGAGGCTCGATTGTTTTCAGCAGCAGCTAAGTAGGTGGGCCTCGGCGTTTTGTAGGACTACTACACGATCGCCTGGATATTGTCTACCGGGCATGCAGCCATGTATGAAAGGCTGTTTTTCAAGGTTGTTTTCGGATGTAGTGTTTGCAGAGTGTAAGGGAGCTGGGACAGAGGCGGGGGAGATTGAGGACGGTTGGGATTGAAGACGGCACTGGGAAGGATATGGTTTGTGCGACGTCTTGCGTATGATTTCGTGGAGAGAGGTGAGGTATCTGGACATGGTATGGCCGGGTACTGCGATGCGGGGATGCTGGTTTCTAGAACTTAGTACGTTGGCATAGCATTTTGTTTTAGCTACAAAGGAGTATACAATAAGGAGAGACATTTCGTGTGTGTGTGAAGAGATGAAAGAAGCGAAGATTTATCAGACTCATCTTGAGAAACGGTAGGTTTGAAAGTACACTGCGCGAAGCCAACCACCTACTTAGCTCAACCTACGCTGGAAACATACGAGGCTCTCCTCGCTATGAGCAGCTCGAGAGAACTTCTCGGGGCAGGTAGATGAAAGAAGCGCGTAGAGTGGATATGTAGGTAGATGTTGTTTGTACGTCGTTTTCTGGAGCTCTGTCGCGACCTGCTTGGTATCGGTTGATTGAGTGGTTAACTCATGTCCATGTCTCTGTACTCCGTACCATTGATCGAAGGGGTTCAGTCGATACTTGGTAGCGGTCGCCAGAGCAGTGTAGCTAAGCTTCTGAGTTGCATGTCAGGATTTCGCATGGACAAAATCTAGCGGCTCTCCTGAACTGTTCCGCGAGATATTGCTGCACAGCTCAGCCACTCGGCCTATGGTTCGGCCGCAAAGTCTTGTCAGATTGCCCGTGCGTGTTGGACATGAAGCGTGTGAGTCGTGGCCGAGATAAAAAGGTCTTTGCGAGCTGCCTTGCGACGGCCTCGTTTATTTTCGGCATCGCCCGTGAGCAGGATAGGTAAAAGATCTCGCGAGCGAACCCGTTGCGACAAACCTCATTTGTGATCAGCGTTCCATGTAGCCACGATAGGGCTGGAGCGCTGCGGTCGTCTAGGCATGTTGGTGGAGCAGCACCGGGCAGCCACATCAATCACCTCATGATGGCTGCTTACCCAAAGAACAAAATGACAGGGCAGGCGAAACGCTGTCAACAAAAGGTTTTCGCGTGCTGCTGCGGGGGGCCTTATTTGCTCTCAGTGTACGTGAGTGGTTTGTTCGGTAAAGCGAGTTGTTGGAACATGATGTCGCCGGTAGAGGTGGCAGTGTAGCTCTATTTCGAGATCAGCATCACTAGCGGCTTCCCTTAGGTAAAACGAGTCATGGTGGGGAGAAACGACACCTTGCTTCTCGCACGGCATCCAGGGATAGTAATTACGTACTCGGGCCCTAGGTTTCTCTGGAACATCGGATGCGATCGCCCGTGCGAAGCTTGAGGTAAGCTAGATGATGGTAAGCGTCGCGGAGAAGCCGATATAGAGAAAGTACCTGACGCCAGTATGGTTTTCTGATAACTGTTGCCAGACTGGTCCATCATAACTGGTTAGCCTCTTAGTTAGGAAAGTGCAGCTTGGTGTATTTGGTTCCTCAATCGTAGGCGGCGTGCAGAAACTGTTTGTCCGCCGAGGAGAAAAGTTTTCGCGAGCCCATGAGAAATTCCTCATTCGATTATGTCCGCCGAAGAGTGTCCGCTTCTTGGCATCCTGAGCGCATCCTGAGCGCATGCACTACAGAGACGAAAAGCTTGTCACGGCATCTCTCTCCTGAGCTAAAACCTTGAAATTAACATTTCAGAATCCAATCGGGCGTACTCCGTGCTTTGGAACAAGTGAACTACGGCTGCTGCCCAATTGGCGTACCTGCAGTTTCATTGAATGTTGGATCTGGGGAAAGCATTGCTCCGTGAACAAATAAGGCTCCTCAGCTTTGAGCTCCCAAGAACCATCCATCGTGCACCGCGATTAGTGTGCTAGACGAATCTGGCTAGCAAGATGGGGGCCGGAGGGAACCCTATGCGGATGCGGAGACTAGCTCCAAACGAACGACGTCTCAGCGCGATCTAGCCAGGACACAAATGTCACGACGTTCTCGTGCGAACCTCATGCACTGTTTATGTTTTAGCGGCGTGCTAAAATCCACCCCCAGCGCTAAATCCAACGGTTCCAACCTACTGGGATTAGTCAGCATATCTATACGCCAGATCATCTTGCTGCCGGTGTCTATCTAGTATCTGTTAAGATTAAATACAACCATTACGCCTATCGCCCGCCACCTTCCAATCGCCTGCTACCTGCCTATCGCCCACCCAGCGCGTGTAGCTTATGAGGTCCTAGAAAAGATTTTCAGCTGCGTATACACGGGCGACAGGCAGATAGCGGGCGACAGGCAGGTGGCGGCTGTAATGTACACAGTGTATTTAATCTTAACATACTAGATACCGTACAATCTGGTGGAGGTCTGATTTGTCGATTTCGGATATCTGCTTCCGCCGCCTGTGAGCCGCAACAGAGGGTTAGTAAGATTTGAATAACTCCACTTGCACGCAGCTGAGTGGTTAACACCTGCCTAAGCGCTATCCTCCCGAGACACCCGTTGTCCACTATACTGTACAGAGGTTGAGATCGACATATCCGACCTCCACCAGATTATACGATAGATACCGGCAGCGAGATGATCGGGCGTATAGTATGCTTACTGATTCCTATGGGTTGGATTTAGCGCTAGGGGGGTCCGATGTTAGCACAGCGCATGTTTCAACTTCGTGAAGCATAGATGGGGCTGCTCGTGCCATGGCCATACTCACGTACCATGTTTGTGCTTTTCTTCTAGCAGAATGATATCAGAGGTGTGAGATTGCAGGTTTCCAGAGACACCCCGCTTCGGTGCCATTGATTTTCGCTCGGCTGGTAGCCCTATGGTCCAGATGTCGTGAGTCGTAAACTCTTGGAGTGACATTATGATGTGATGTGATGTGAGTGGAAGGGGATAAATAGCTGATCGGAGCCACTCTTTCAAACCATCAGCCAGCTTTTCAGTCCTTCTCTTCTCTTCTCCTTCATACACTCATTCAGTTCGCAGTCACTCTTTTGACAGGTCTCGAAGACCATTACATTCATTCAACTCCCCATCGCTCACCATCCACCATGCATTTCAGTCGTATTTCCGCCATCGGTGCTACTGGCCTCCTCTTCGGCCAGTATGCCTACGCTGCGCCAACATCCCGTCTGCAGCCGCGAGGCAGTATCCTTGACAGCCTACCCGGAGGCATCAACACCGGCACCTGCGCCGCGGTCAACAGTTTCGACACACCAGAGGTCCAGAAAAGCATCTGGGAGGGCGGCAACGCTGCGGAGCTCCTCGATTCATACCTCAACCAGAATGGTGTCAAGAAGTGGGCCAACGAAATTTACAAGGAAATGTTTCCCGGTTCGGCTGCAAGCAACATGGACTGCTCGTCACCAGAAGTGACCGTTCACTGTGATTACGGGAAGGTGGAATGCTGTAAGTTTTCCCCGTGAGTGCGCGAAACAGCCATCAAAATCTAATCGCTCTGATTGTAGCGAAATTCGGAGACGCAAACGCTTCCGGCATGTTCTATATTCTGGAGTCGGCGAAGAACATCCATACATACTTCAGGCTCTACTATGAGCAACTCGAGACGCTCAAGGACGAGATAGACGACGATGTGCACAAGGTCTTCGAAGATTTCAAGACGGCGGACGCCGTTAAGAAGCCAGTGGGCGTCGCATCCATCGTGGGCGCATCATTCGGTTTTGCCTCTGCTCTTACAGCCGCTGCTCCCCCTCTTTCCGGCGTCCTTGCAACTGGTTCCGCTCTCACTGGTGTGGTTCAGGCCATAATGGGAGAGAAAGAGCCCGTCGAAACCGGCAAGGATGCGGAAGCAGCAGTGAAGAAGCAAGTCCGCGAGACGCTCGAACAGGGGAGGGAATGGGTGAAGACGGTACACGGAGCCATTTTTGGCGAGGGCGCAGGAGAAATCCCCGAATCGATGACGTTCAAGAGCGATAAGAAGTACAGCCATGTCATCACATCGGTCCTTGACGGCGGACAGTGGCTCCAGAACCAAGTCGGTACAGAGGTCCTCCCCGCGTTCGATGAGGCGCGCAGGAACTTCAAACAGATGGCGGCGTTCCAGTTGTTGCGAACCTTGAACAACGCCTTCGTCCACATCAACGACAACGTAGGCAATGAAGCCGCATGCGTGGACGACAAGAACGCTGTCTGGGACGGCAAACGCTGCATCACCCTGTACCACCGCAAAGACAACGGCGACCTCCTCGGCGGGCTCAACGGCCCCGGCGAAATCCTCTGGCAAGCCGAGCCCGTCGGCTATGGCATGGACAGGTTCGCCACGTACCAGAACACCCTCGACTGCTGGGAATCCAACAAGGGCGCCATGGGTTCTACTAACTTTGATGGTTTTACCTCTGGGCTGCCCAAGTGCGCCTTTGGCATGGAGGTCAAGAAGGGCAGGTTCTTCGAACTCTCAGGCGACTCATACGGCGGCAAGCAGTTGAAGCTCGACACCAACTACCCCAACTTTCCAGAAAGCGAGCCCAAGTATGAGGTCTGGCCTAAGACGGACTGCTTCACATTTGGCCTCAAATGCGACATTCCTTCGGATGAGGAGATCATCGCCAAGTTCGACGGAGAGTAGTCCACAGCGAACATTAGGACTTTATGCCATGATGAGTGAAGGTGGGCTGGAAGGGGACTGTGTTCTTACGCTCTTGCATCTCTGTTTGTGTTCTTGCACTTCTTTTATGTTCTCGCACTTCTGTTTACGTTCTCTTATGTTCTGATCCGTCGATCGCTTTCTTTCTAATCTGTTAATCGTTTTCTGGTATGCTGCAAGGTTCGGTCTGTTATTTAGGGGGATAAAATATCATTTTCTTACTGTTCAACAACGGTTCTTCACATGGTGATTGTGCGCAATGCCAGCAGCTAAACGGTGCCCAGTCAGGCGAACACTCGCATCTGCACCCAATCTGCCTTTCTAATCGGTTTCGCCTGCAACATATTCCAGGTGCATTCAGATTTCACTAACCGCGCTCCGCCACACACGGTTCGCCCACAAGAGTCTGATGCCTTTCCAGTGTCGCACGACAACTGCCCACATGTTCGGCGCTCTTAGGTAAAGACCAATCATAAGAAAAAGCTTGAGGTCCAGCCACAACATTACGAGCTGAACTGTCTTTAGAGGTTTTGGCTACACTTGAAGTGCGCAAGCGAAAAGCTTGGGGAAATGTTGGTGTTGGTATTTAAATTTTGCGGAATCGCGAAATCTTTAAATATGTATTAACGCCCAAGGGGATGCCCGCGCATGAGTGACATTGCTTTAGGTTTCAATCCTGAATCAGGCAGCTTGGCGACTAATCTCGGGTAGGCTAGTAGCCTGTCGATCCTGAGAACGAGGATAAAAGTGGGAAAAACGAAAACGGGTATATGCACGATTGCGGGCCGAGATGACATCAGATTCCTTCCCGAAGATTGAGGCGGGTACGGATGGTTCGGGTTGCTAGAAGACGAAATGTGGATTAGACGGGAGCACCGAATAACTCACGTCTCTGTCATATGACCATGGAGGTATTGACTATCGGTGAGTCGAAGCCCTATCTTGAGACCTTTGTGACATGGGAATCGATAATCACATGATATTAGTCACGTGCTACATATCAGGCGGGGGCTTGCTGGTGAACGTACCAGAGATCTTTCTTTTTCCCTGGTTGTATCTGAAGTTACAGGAGATTCTACTTGAAACAGATGACTTCATGAAGGACGAAGCCCATAATGGATACGGTGGTGACTTATCGATCCGCTAGCTGTTGCTTAGCGGGCCCCGCACTTTCGAAGGCACGGAGACGTTTTTCGCAAGCTCAAATTTGCAGCGCGGGAGTCACATCAACCACACAACAACAACCTTACCTGCAGAAAACGTTAAAAACAATTCTTTATTGTATCACTCTAAAACTACTTCAGGGAATGGCGTGCACAGTGTCACATCAAGGAGTCCCTCGACCCTTCTTCGAGCACCTCAATTACGATATCCGCGTAACCATCTACGCTCACATGGAAGCCGAGCTCTACCCGTTCGCGAGCTGGAGAACTTATGCTGGATTTATATTATCGTGTCGACAGGCAAAACAAGAGGTAGAACAGATCGCTGTGCCGGCATTGCGATGCTATCTCAAAGACTACAAGAAGTTCTTCTCGGCGATTCCCGAAGTCGCCGTGGAGGTGCCGAGTATCCCGTCGGATAGTACTTTCGCCAATTTAAGGAACCAGATGATTAAGATACCTATTCAGTCTCTAGAGGAGTACGACAAGGACCCGATGCAAATAGTCGATGCATTGCGCCCTCTATTCACCAAGCATTTCGCCGAGGTTGCAGTCCTAGTCTACAACGATACGACAATCTACCATGTTACAGAAACCAACGGCATGGACATAATCGATATAAAAGAACTCACTTTCTACGACATAATAAACAACGTGTTCGAAGTTGTTGTGGGAAATGCCGTCGATATCTCAAGCAGTTGGGAATGGTCCGGAAGACCCTACACAAACGAAGACGATCTCGTGAAAACCTTTCATCGTTTGGCCAGACGCGATGGTAGCTCTACTACTACGAGTGGTCTTACTGCACACTTGGAAATGATCGAAGAGATGAAGAGGAGAGACATCAATGTGGGGCGCATGGCCTTTTGTTGGGACTTGAGGGGCGTGGAGCATGGAGCTGGGACCGACGCTCAACTTCGTGGTGAAGTCTGGGGCAGGTGGGAGGAGAGACTTTCTGCCTATCGACTGGAGAGCGCCGACTTCGCTGTCGGTGAGTACAGTCTGACGTGTTTTACATCGAGGGGGTTGCAGTCATCGGAAGTCATGAGGTACACCGAAGATCTTCCTAGCTGGCCATATGTCAACAGCACTGGCATTGGGAAGCCCGTACAACCCGGGGTGGCGGGCCTTTTAGATTCCGAATATGTGCTGTTTTGTGAAAGCAGGTAATGAGAGACTCTTTGTGGGGGTGTCAACGACTCAACGTTGAGGTTTTAATCGAGTATGATCTACAATTATACTGCAGGGAGAAGATGTTTGATCCAAGGTACTCCAAGATAAACCAGAAAATTCGTGCCACGATGATCCAGCAGTAGGAACAGGCTATTATAACAAGCAAGAACGACAGTAGCATGAAGAAAGGGCTTGCTTAACACCTCAACCGAAGTAGAGCCTGTGTACTAGGTCCTAAAGTGCAAACATCCACGAAAATCGAATCTCGAAGACGTCTAGGAAATTCCTTCACACTTCAACAAACAGAACTACCTTTACTATGTTCTACCAGACCCGTTACAGAAGTTCATGCTTTGGCACGTATTACACCAAGGAATAGCGCCATCATAATGGCTGTCTTGAAAGCCGGATAGGCGGTGAGTTGGTACCCGCTATAGCAGTAATGATGCTTTCCGTGCTCTTACCAGGTAAGAGATCCTAGTATACCGTAGAAGGATAACTTTACTTTCACCAAGCTCTATCTCAACATGCTACAGTAGCTAACGCGTGCCCAAAGCTGAAGGAAGGAGACATGGAAGGTTTCCGCGGGCTGCTCCCGCCACGGGTTCCATTTGTTTGGCGAAAGTAGTCCGTAAGCTCTTCCCAAAAAACTCCTACACGAAGCCAAAGCACAAGATAATCCATAAGCACGAATCCAGACAAATCTCGATTCTCTGCAAGAAAGAACGAGGTTTCAACCCCTCCAACGATATACCAATGCACGCTAACCCCCAACTTAGCCTAGCCATCCAGGCCTCATCCAAGACGTCATCCATCGCCCATTCCCCATCGACCTCGGACATAACGGACCAGCGTCATCACGTATTCATGACACCTACATGCGCACCCATAGTCTAGTCTACTCAGCTCAATCAATCCTCCGCCTCCGTCTGCGTCTCCGCATCGGTATCCGCAATGACGCCGCACCAACGTAATAGAGTTATTCGTGCCCACCGCCTCTGGGCTATATAAGCCAAATCCGCAATTGCGCTTCTCCGTGAAATAAATAATCGCCTTGAACCATCTACCTACGTATCTACTCGAAAAATAAACCGGCAACACACCCACCCACCTACACACAGATTCCATCTCCAACGCAAAATAAACCCACTATGCCGCTCCGCCTCCCCACCCGCACGCTCCTCGCCTTCAAGCCCACGCCCCCCACAACCACCACCCGCGCCACCTTCCCCCTCCCTACGCGCTCCATGGCCTCCACGACAGACAAGTCGCACGCAACCGGCAGCTCCGTCGTGCCAGACAAGGCGCAGGAGAAGCTGCCCAAGGGCGTGGAGACGTCGGTGCCGAACGCAGTACGCATACACTCTCCCTTTTCACCCCTATCTCCACCTACAATCCATTCCTACCTCCACCCCAATCCTTCCACCCAGTCTTTTTTAGTGGTAGTGGATGTATGTTTATGTATATGCATGTGATTGCTAATACACACGTCCGCGCAGGTGCACGACACAGGCGACCAGCGGTGGAAGACGCACGCCAAGGACGGCGGCGAGGACAGCATTGTGCCGAAACCGGTGCAGAAGGTGGTGCCGGAGGCGGTGGAGCGGTATGTTCCCTCTTTCTTTTGCAGGCAGGGTAGAGTTGTGGGGATGGGAATGATGGCTAATGAATGGGGTGTAGGGCGCTGCCGAATTCAATTCATAATACGGGGGATTCGAAGAAATGAGCGATATATGTAGGTGTGGTTGATGATGTGGGGGGTTGTGCGGCAGGATATGTGTATTTGTAGGATAGATGTGGACACATTAAAAAAGTTAAATTAAACTGTGCAAGTCAACTAGTGTGTGCCACACAGCTGAGCTCCATCATCACAAAGTAGTCTGAATCATTTAGGCACTGTGTGCAGGGCATATGAAGAGCACAGGATCTGAACGTCCATGATAGTTTGGTAGGTGGTATGGTTTAATATCCGTCTGTGGTCAGTTGAGACACGCCACATTGAGCGTCTTGGTTCCAGCAGTCAAGATATATTGAAAAGGTGAATGAGATTGTCAAACCACCTCCACGCTGAAACAACTAAACTGCCAAAGGGTATCTGACCAAGCGCGGAAACAATAACGCCTGTACCGTACGCCGAGACAGCAACAAACCTTCCATAAGATAGGAGTAGGTAGGGCTCGACGAGGAAACCCAGTACAGCCGGAACGTGTTACCTACTCTTTCTTCAGCACGTCGATGATCCAGCCCACCGCCTCGCGCCCTTCTGGCACCCCATACGGCCACGTCAGAACAAAGCAGTGCATCTGCTTGTCCCACTGCAGCCACTCGCCACTCACACCCTCTTCGGCGCATCGATCGCGGAAGATGACACCGTCGGGCGACAGGATATCGTAGCTGCCCGTCACGCCGTGGACTTTTACGCCGTTGGTCTTCAGCAGCGAGAGGTCCGCGTTGATGGGCGACACGCGGCGGTCGGTCGGCGCCCAGTCGGCGTACCATGCCTTCGCCGTCTCTTTGATGAAGGCCGGCGTCAGCAGCGGGTCGAACTGCTGCAGCTTCTCGATGTCGGGGTTCGAGCGCGTGAGGTCCGTCGACGGGCAGATGGCCATGATGGCGCCCGGATGCGGTCGGCGCGCCCCCTCTGTATCTGACTTCCCGGCGTCGGCGTCCTCTTGCAGCGCCTCCAGCACGAGCGCCAGCGCAATGTTGCCGCCCGACGAGTCCCCGGCCAGGATGACCTTGTGGCCGGCTTCGTGCGCGGCCTGCATGAGGTTGCGGTACAGCTTCAGCAGCTTGGGGAAGGCCGAGGACGCGGGGTTGTTGGGCGCGAGCGGGTACGACACCAGCGTTATCGACGTGTCCGGAATGTCGCGCGCCAGCTTGGAGCAGATCTGCCAGTGCTGGCTCGACGGCGGGGTCTGCCAGCCGCCGCCGCAGAAGTAGTAGATCTTCTTGCGGACGGCCTTGACGGGCGTCTTGTGCGGGATGATGTCGTAGAGGTACGTGTCTTCGATGATGCGCTCCGACACGCGGCAGGTGCGGTGGATGATCTTGTGCGGGTGCAGCTTGATGGAGCCCTCGGGGTGCTTGCCTTTGGCGCCGACGAGCACGCTGCGCAGACGGCGCACGACGAACTGGATGATGCGTGTGTAGAGGCTGCGCTCGGTGCGGTGCGTGATGAGGATCGGGGAGTCGCCGTGCGAGACGATGGGCCGCTCCTTCATGGCCGTCGTGAGGCCGTCGAGCGTGTCGGTGGCCATGGTGAGTGAGTGCTGCGGGCGGTTATCGACGACTTTCAGAAACAACAAGCAAGACGACAGCGGGCGCAGTTAGTTTTGAGCAGTTGGCCAGGCGCAGCCACGCTGGGAACAGGTATCGCGATTGGGATGCATGCAAGCAGATTGCAAGCCCATCCGGCCGTCACCGCGTCATGATGTCTGACCAGCGATCCCGATGGCGCGCTTGGGCAGGCGTCCGCATCGGGGGCGTCCAGATGGCGTTCGGCCGGCCAAGCAGGTATTTCGACGTAGAAGAAGAAGAGGCAGGTCTGCGGACAGCCGAGTGTTGCATGCAACGATATCGACTGCGATCTGGAGTTGAGCGATCCGACATCCATGTTTATCAGGGTCCAACAGGGATTTCGGGTCTTGGCGCGTGGACCCTCCCTCATCCGCCTTCCTCTGGAGTTTGGGACCTGCTCTGCTACTATGCGTGGACACCCTACTCTTCCTGGAGTTGCAGAGTTCAGGTGCTCCCACTCTCAATATTACTCGGCATGGTCTACGTTGAGACACTCTTTCTGCACCTCCGCCATCGTTGAATGCCCTTGCAGTTGCAGGATGACGTCACTTATCAAAAGGTTCTTTCTTCCTCCGTCGACCTGTTTGCATCGTACGCCCTACTATGGCTTTGTCGCCGTATCATTTCCGGCTTTCGATGACTTGAGCATCCATTTGGACGAAGACCAGAACACAGATCACCCGGTTCCATTTACCATTTCTATCGTTATCGACGAGCGTTGATTGAACAAGCGAGCAAGCGACCTCTGATCAATCGAAGACTACTCTCTCTTCCCGAGAGCTTCCTCTCTCGGATCTATGACGGCCGAGGACTTGAGTCTGCCATGTGCTTACGAAGGACAAAGTCGTTGTGAATATCTGTCGAAGAAGAGAAAGTAAACCCTGTTATCAATGCCAATGTCTTCGCCTTTGACCACGGGTAAAGCGGAAAGTTGCCAACGAATGCACTTCGCTCCGCCAGCCCAGACGCCGGTTCTCCGCCTCAGTTCGCGCAGGCTGAGGCTCTTGGTCTCTTGGTAACCCACTCCAGTCGTAAGCAGACTTACCTAGCCGGCGGGACCAAGTCTTTCCAAGCAGTGCCTCGCAGCACTTTTGTTGTATAAGTCTTGGCGTACGACATAATACTGCTGAGAATTTTTCAGCTTTGCAACAGAGTAATTAGAGGTAGTATTTGTTCAGCAGACATATAGGTCTCAGCTTTTGCCGCGGCCAACTCTCTATTCTCTCCCATACTTTCCCACTTGCTTTTTACGATCCCGGCTATCATTGCTCAGAGCATATGGCTTCCGAACAATACCTCACGGACGAAGAAATCGAGCAGTTCATCAACGATTTGGACAAGGATAACAGCGGCAATATTGATTACTGGGAAATAGAGCAGAAACTCGATCAGGTTCACAAAGAAATTGCGCCGAGACCAGCTCCACACAATCTACACCACGCATCTCGCGGAGACGAAGCTCGGCACGAATTCCTACGGAGCATCATAGGCGTACACGAAGATCATATTCCTCTAGCCGAGTTTGAGAAAGCAGTGCGGACATGGGAGATTCCTTCTCTCGAGCAGGACCGGAAGCAGGCGAAAGACGAGGATGACTACATCAAACATATGTCAATCTGGCGGCGGGCGCGCGCATACTGGGCTGTCCGAGGTCCTGAGCTTGTGTTTTTAGGGATTGTCGTGGCTTTTATGAATGCGTTTGGGACGTGGCAACTTGTCAAGTACCTCACTCACGAGCTGTACCGACCAGCATTCGGATGGGGAGCCGTCGTCGCAAAGACGGCCGCTGGAGTCCTATACCCGACTTTCTTCTTCCTCATACTGTCCATGTCGCGATGGTTTTCGACCTTCCTCCGGCGGTTCTATTTCATCTCACGCTTCATCAACTGGGATCTTTCACAGTCGTTCCATATCAAGTTGTCGATCGTCGCCCTGTTCTTCGCATCTTTGCATGCAGTCGGACATTTAAGCGGCTCGTTCGTCTTCGGAAGCATGACCAGCCGTCAGCAGAACGTCGCTGCTGTCATAGGTCAGGATGCAATACCTCGTAACTACATTAGTTATATCCAGTCCCGACCAGGTTGGAGTGGACTCACCGCATTGAGTTGCTTCTATCTTCTTGCCATCCTCAGCATGCCACGGATCCGTAAATGGAGCTACGAAGTCTTTCAACTAGGCCATCTCCTCATGTTCCCCATCATCGGTCTGATGATGGTACATGGTACCTTAGGGCTTCTCCAATGGCCCATGTTTGGCTATTGGCTTGCCTTTCCCACTTTACTTGTAATTATCGAACGCACATGGCGATTCATCATGGGCTTCTGCCCCATCATCGCAGAACTTGAGTTTCTCGACAATGAGACAGTGGCAATCACTGCAAATGTGCCCTCGACTCGGCTCTGGAAGTACAAAGCTGGCCAATATGTGCTTGTACAGATTCCCGAAATCTCCTGGTTCCAATGGCATCCATTTACGGTCTCAACTTGCGTCGATAACA
Organism: Massariosphaeria phaeospora; assembly: GCA_011032825.1. Taxonomy (NCBI): domain Eukaryota; kingdom Fungi; phylum Ascomycota; class Dothideomycetes; order Pleosporales; genus Massariosphaeria; species Massariosphaeria phaeospora. The sequence goes on along the minus strand of JAADJZ010000031.1, from coordinate 58,176 downwards.
CGATGCAGGTGCATATCAAAGCAGACGGAGACTGGACGTGCAAGCTCCGAGAAATGGCACAAAATGGAAAGCGGACAACCATCAAGATTGGCCTCGATGGTCCCTACGGTGCCCCAGCGCAGCGCTTCTACGACTTCGAATACAGCATGGTGTTCGGAGCCGGCATAGGCGTGACCCCTTTCTCCGGCATCCTCACCGACTTGCAACACCACGAACTCGAGCGCACAAAGTCGCACCAACATTCCCAAAACCGTTCGTCCTCGCCGTCCCCCTATGCAGACCACCGCCGCATCGATTTTCACTGGATGGTCCGCGACAAGAACAACCTCCTCTGGTTCTCCGACCTCCTAAACGGCGTCTCGAAAGCTCAAGACCTCGACAACTCCCACCTCGACATCCGCATCCAGACGCACGTAACGCAGAAGCGCAAAAACATCTCCACGCACGTGTTCCGCTGGCTGCTAGAAAAGCACCGTACGGACGAGCACCCGCAGTCGCCGCTTACGGGCCTCATCAACCCTACGCACTTTGGCCGGCCGAATATCGGCGCCATCTTGAATGAGCACTATGAGGACATGTCGAGGGAGCTTGCGGGTCGGTTGCGCGAGAAAGATGGGGAGGAGGAGGATGACGGGGTGAGGGTTGGCGTCTTCTTTTGCGGACCGCCGGTTATTGGGCTGCAGATTGCGGATCGGTGCAAGCAGATGACGGCTAGGGGCAGGCAGGAGGGGCGCAAAATCGAGTACCGGTTTATGATGGAGGTGTTCGGTTAGGGCTTAACTTCCATACCTAATCTATTTCCAAATGGGCACTCGTCCGCATCGGTTCATCCATCCATTATTGAGCTGCATCTTAGCAATGAGGGGATTTGAGGCTGAACACTATGGGATTGAAGGAATGACACTGCAGTGACACGGAAAGCGTTTTAATTGCAGAACCAGAATTTCCAAACTTGAGCGGGTTTGTTAATTAAAGGGTGGTGGGTGGTTGGTTAGAGTGCAGATGTTGAGACTAAAGCTGAACCATGGTTTAGATGCGAGGGGGCTCTGCAAAGGCCACGCACCCACCTATATAGAACTGTTTTCGCAAGCTCAGAGCGAGGGAGCCTCATTCGTTTTCGGCGTGAGTTGAGTGGGTGGTCGTTTTGTGGAGCGCACCCTCAGAACCACGGTTCGTCAAAATAACTCCTATAATATCGCTCCATTATCCTCACCTCTTCTCTCTCTCCTACACTCCCACACTTCCACACACCTTCACACACACCTTCAATCTTCCCACAACCACAACCCCCCCCCCCCCCCCTCCCATCAAAACAAACACCACCATGGCCGCAGCCTACATGTACATACTATGGGCGAACCAACACACATACAGCGCGCCCCCCCACCAACCCATCGCCACAGACCAAGATCCATCATCCAATGACGCACCGTCGTACTTCCAGCGCGCGAAGACCTTCTGCCTCGCTCGCATATGCGGAATACCGGAAATGACAGCTGCGGATGCGAAGAAGACGGAAAAACCGGATGACTTGCGGGCGATGCTGCGCCGGTTGAGAGAGGTGGAGGGGAGATTGAGTGGGATTGCTGAGGGGGAGGAAGGGAAGGAATTGGGAGTGGGACGGGGACAGGAGATGACGGGGAGTGAGGAGGCGTGAGAGGGGGTTTGCGTAGGGCGCGAATTTGCGGAGGGGTGGATTTGGCGGGAGCGGAGTGGGTGGGTTGGTTTGTGGAGGCTGTCTGAACCGTGACCGTGGTTCGTGAGATGGCTCCTACTGTATAATATTGCGTCTTCTTCTTCGTTGGAATCTCTACTCTTTTCTTCTCTCTCTTATATACATGCAACACACACACACACCTTCAACCTACCCCCACCACCATCGCAGCCCCCGCCCGTCCCAGCCTACATGTACGCAGTGTGGTCTCAATCCGCCCGCCGCAACCACGCATATGATGATCGATAGGATTACGTTCGCTATCAGACTCCATCTGATGACGGACCGTCGTACTTGTAGCGCGCGAAGACCTTCTGGTTTACACGCATGTGGGCTACTGGAATCGAATCGAATCAGCAGCTAAGGCAAAGGCGGAAGAGCGGGATGAGGTGCGCATGGTACTGCAGTGGTTGAAGAGGATAGAAGATGGGATGAGGGAAATGGCTGCTGGGATGGAGGAATTGAAATCGGGACGGGAATGAATGGGGTGCGAGCGAGAATGAGTGAGAAGGTTTGTGTAGGGGTTATTTGGATTTGGCGGGAGGTGAGTGGGTGTTGCGTTTTTGTGAGGCGCACGCTCAGAACTGAACTGTGGTTCGTTGGGATGACGCTTGTGATATTGCTTCTTCTTTGTTGTTCTTATTTCTTCACTCTTCTCTCTTCTCTCTTCCTTACATACACACAACACACCCCCACACCCACACACCCTTTAACCTTACCCCAACCCATCCACCAAAGCACCATGCCCCCCTGGATGTACATGATGTGGGCTCAAGCCGAGCGCGACAGGGCCGCTGACTTGGCTACGACACTCCGGCAGTTGAGAGAGATACAAGCCACGACGAGGCGAATCGCCGCTAGAATACAAGAACGGAATTCGGAATCGGAACCGGAACCGAAAACGACGGATAGCGAGAACAAATGATTGCATACATGCTCCATGGCATGGCGGTGGTCGTCGATGTTACTTTCCTCTGCTGGCTCGATTCTACTTCATCTCAACTCAACTACGACAATGTTTTTCGGAGCCGAGCCGGCGTAGGCGTTTTTGCCTGCCCTCTTTCCTGTTTCTAGCATCCTCGTCGATATCAAATATCACGAACTCGAGCGAACAACACTCTACCAACAGCCGCAAAACCAAACCCGGCACCCTCGATATCACGCCCGGACACAGAACACCGACGATAATCGGGCTAGAAGGGGCCGAAAGTCGAGTGTTGGTTTATGATGTGGAGGGACTTGGTTCAGTGCAGTTATTCAAATCTCAACTTATATATTCCATCCAATTACAAAACACTACTCACTGTTCACCCATCCATATATTCATCACACCGCTACCCCTAGGATCAGATGTGATTTGTTGCTAGATAGAACTACGTACATACATACATACACTCACATGCACACCCCCTTTCAGACAAACTTCTCGCGCGCTCCTAGCAGCGCCTTATTTCTTTATTTCTTCGCTTTCCCACAGTGTCCTCTCCCCCCCTTCCACCCTTCCACTCCCTCCCTCCACCACCTCCACCACCTCCACATAACTACCCGGAATCCACCCGCTCTGCCCACTCGCCACGCACCACCCATACGCCCAGCCCTTCTCACTGATATCGAAGACGTCGAGTTGGTCGTTTTCGCGCAGCGTGAGTTCCGAGGGGCGCGAGGGCGTGAAGGGGTAGTTGGCTTTGGCTTTGGCGGGGAGGGGGGAGGCGAGAGGTGAAGAGGTGGGAGGGGGGGTAGTGGACATTGTGGGATTAGGAGTAGGAGTGGGAGTGGGATAAGTTTGGATTTGGGGAGATGTGGATTGTGAAATGGGTAGGATAGGAGGTTAGGAAATGCGGGGAGAGGAAGAGGAAGAGGTGCGTTTAGGCAGCAGTCAGTCAATTGGGAACGAGGGGCTAGTACGGATTAGGCAAATGCAAATGCGGCTGGAGACGACTCTCTTCGAACTGGGATTGGATGAGTGGAGTGGAGTTGAGGTACTGCCTAACAGTCTTGCTTGGATACGATACTTACTATAGTGTCTGCGATATCCTCGCCTGTACGTGTAGGGGTTTAAGATACATGCAGCAAGCACGAGGTCGGATGGTACACAGTACGTATACAGTAGCGGTTTCAGAGTCAGTCCAGTCCAAATGAGCTACACGGTCTTGCTTGCATTTATCACGGTGCATCTTATCGCTTCTCGCTAGACGAGAAAAGCTGGAGATGTTGGAAAATCGGGACGGAAACGTTTAGGAAAGTAGTTCATGACCCTGGGTAAAAACCTGCGTACAGAAACTTCATGTACCTTGATTACCGAATGAACTATCCGGGATATCACACCGGGATCGGATCGATTGTACTCGTTTTCTTGATTTTCCTTTGACTAAATGACCACGCGACCGAGGCCTTGCGAGTCGGAGATGATCGGAAGCCGCTACGCTCCAACTTCAATCTTTCCATGGTATCTCTTGCGCTACTATTCGCAACAATAGTAGTAGTATGCGCTGTTTTTCTCCGCTGTGGAGTTCGCAGTCAGAGCGTGAGTTCGCAGTGAGAAGGTTTGAGACCGAGCACGATATGTATGCGAGTGACTGAGACGTCATGCAGTGAGTGATACTGGAACGGCTTTGAACATTAAAGTAGTCCAGGCAATACAAGCTCGTGCGTTGAGCAGATTTCTTTTTAGTGGGTGCTAGGTAGTTGAGTAGGACCAAAGCGTACCGTAGTTCGGATGCGAGGGGGATTTGCGAAGCACAAACTGGGATTGAAGGAAACAGCTAGAGCCTAGGCTTAAGTATTGATTTTCTCGCTGGCCCACTACACTACTTGGATGCTGCGGATGCTGCGGATGGGGCCGAATCTACGTATTAGCGGTATTTGCCTTGGCGTACGGTGGCTACGTGGCTGAGGCAGTAGGGCTGAGGCAGAGATAGTTAATTCCACCAATACGACCAAACTGCCTGCTTACGCCCCCAGTTTGTGCGGGACCTGCCTATATAGTCTGCAGGATGCCTCTTCTGGGTTTCACCATCGTACCTACTTGAGCGGCTTCTTGGCTGGGTGGACATCTACGCCCACGAACGGCGGACATCACCAACACACGAACATCCACAGCATCCACAACATCTACACCCACTCCCACTCCCAAACGTGAAGGGAGCATCGTCGCACGATGAACACCAGCACGATGACCACCAGCACGATGAACACCAGCACGATGAGCACCAGCAAATGCGACCCCAGCTACTTCGACCTGGCCTCGTCGGACGCCGGTTGGCGAAGTGTGGGCTTGTCTTTTGCGCTCCTCGCGCTTCCAGCCATCATCTGCACGTTAGCACACAGCGCCGCTCCCGATGGCGGTGCTGCATCGGCTAGGCAGCCAGCCATGCCGAGCCCTGCCGCTGGTGAACCCGCGTCTGAGTCTGGATCTGAGCCTGAGCCTGCGCCTGCGACTGCGACGTCTCCTGCGACGAACAAGACGAGGCGCTCACCCGCCACGCGCGCAGCTCGCCTCGCATGGACAACCGTCTTCACCATACCGCTCTGCGTCGTCCTCGGCTACCGCGTCGCCGACATCCTCTGCATGGACGAGCTCACCGACGGCGGATATGCCGCCTGGGGCCTCGTTGCAGTCTTCAATTTCGTGCCGTTCGCCGTCGGAGCGCTGGCGTGGCTCGGCTGTTTGATTGACTGCCTTCTTGTGCGGCTCGATCCGGCGCTAACGTGGGAATGGTGGTGGCCGTTTGCGGGGGTTGCCATGGTGCCGTTTGTCGCTGTGTATATCCCGTTCATGGTGTTTGCGTATTGTGCGGCTGGGTTGGCGGGAGTCTCGGCTGACGAGATACTGCCGGGAGGAGAGTCGAGTGCGAGCGCGGTCGCAGAGCCGGTGGGGGAGGAGGCCTTGTTGATGGCGGATATGGACGGTCAGGATGGAGAAGACGGGGCGGGCCCGCCTGCGTACAAGGCCGTCAACAGCAATGATGAGGAAGATGACGATGCGCTGCCAGCATATAAGTCCGTCGGCACGCATCCTGGAGACATCGTGTGAAGCATCGGATTGCTTATATGTTGGGAACCTGGACTGGAGTTGTGTCTATTAACTCTTCTTACTACCAGCAAAGATATTGCACCCTGGCGCAATTGATACTTATCGTTAGAACAACGTCCTACGAAGAGGACATTGCAGGGCAGGAGAAGAATTGTTGACAGGAAGACCAGGAGCCGAAGTTTATAGCAGTAGAGTATACGCAACAGCAAAGCATCAACTCAACTCAACTATTCCAACACAGTGTCAAAAACCGAACTCATATCAGTTATCCCCTCCAAGATCTCAGTCAGCCAACGTCTACAAATAGGTAGCGAGTCCACTTACATGCCAAATGCCAAAAACACAGCCTTGCAGCTAGCGGACTACAGTATCAGGCCACCCACACCCGGGTCGGGTCCGTGATATTTCTGGGGGCCATGCCTGGACTACTGTACGTGACTACTTGCCTTGTTGTCCCTTGCGGGGCGGAAATCCTTCTTTATTAGAGGCTACCGGTGAAAGTCAACTGTCAGAGAGAGGGATTTTGGGAAACGCGAGGGATTGGGGGTTGGAGGCTGTGCTGTGCTGCTGTGTTTGCCTTGCCCGCCTACAGCTTAAGGCCCATCTATACACTCATATCTCCCTCTCTCTCTCTACCTCTTCTCCATTCCCCCCTCCCTCCTCTCTCTTTCCTATCACAACAAGCATCCCCACACCGCACAACCCCAAGCGCCATGCCCCTTTCCACCACGTCGGCACCCCTCGTCCTGTCTCGCCGCAGCACCACCAACGGTCTATGCAACTCTGACGACTACGACCACCTGTTCGGACACTTCCCGGGGCCGAGTGTGCAAGCGGTCCTGTTGACGATTGCGATTGTGCTGCTTTCGATAGCTGTTAGTGTCGCTGCGCATACGGGGTGGGATGCGACGACTGAGACGCAGACTATGACGCCGGAGACGCAGACTTCGACGCCGATACCGCGATTCAAATTGGACTCGACGTCGCCGGCACGGCACCCTACCAACTCGCCTTCGCCTGCACTGCGCGCGAGACGCCTCGTCCGAGCGACGATATTCATGGTCCCGCTATGTGTCGCGTTCGGCTTCCGCATTAGCGACGTCGTGTGCGCCGAGGTGCTGAATTTCCCACAGTTGCCGCCGTGGTGGGCCGTAGTAGTAGTCAGCATGATGCCGTTCAGCCTCGCGTGCATCGAGTTCCTGCGCGCGCTGCTCGACTGCGTGCTCGTGAGGTGCGGGCGGGCGCTGTCGAGAACGTACGGCCCGCTGTATTGGCCCGTACTGGCGCCGCTGTCGCTGGTGGTCGATGTGCTCATGTTGGGGGCGGCTTGTGTGACGCAGCGGCCGGTGGCGGAGGTGTGGGGGGAGGGGGTGGGGGTGGGGGTGGGGGTGGGAGATCGGCTTGCTGGTGAGGATGTGGAGATGGGGGAGGGGGTTGAGGAGGAGGCGAGGTTGATGGACGATGTTGAGGGGCAGTATAACGAGGAGGAGCATGGCGATGGCCCGCCAGCATATGACTCGGTTGGCACGAAGAATGGGGGCATGGTGTGAAGCGTTCCAGTTGAAGTCCATTGCTATCAGTGTTGTTAGCTCCTAAAACTGAAGGAAGTTTGCGTGCTCTTGCGACTTGTTTTCGCTCTCCTGGGATACATTGAGAAACACCAATGGCATCGGTAGTAAGTATCTTGGGGATATTGTTGTACCAACACTCACGGATAGAAAAGAACACATGATACGCCTAACCCTCTCTCGTTCCCTTTTCCGATCTGACGTGCCGTCGATTAGTGTGCTGATCAGTTCGCTGGTTGGAACCACCTCAGAATTGCGCAATCCACGCCGCATCCACGCCTCCCATCGCCATTTCTCCGCGTGCCCATCGTGCCATCCCATCCTCCCACAACCCCCCCTTCTCAATCATTCCTCCCCAACCGAAACGCTGCAGAGAGATATGGCCTGCCGTTCCCGCCTTCACGTGTCCGCTCACCCGTCCCAACCCTTCCGTTTATGCCGAGTGTACCCGCCGCTCGCACATCACGTCCAACGTCGAGTAGAAAGGTCGGATCATCTATAAAGTTCAGTCTACCTACTCGGAGCTTTAATACAGTTGGTTTTGAAGCGCATTACATCATCAGACCCCTCCTGCATCTACAGTATCGCTTAAACCTGCAGCTTGCCCCGCGCCGCGCACGCCGCAGTCTTTTTACCCATCCATACACGGTTGCCATCACGCCATAGCACGCCAGCGCCGAAGAGGGCTCGACACCGCCATGGTCCACGTACGTGACGTTGCTGAACAGCTATCCAAATGCGGTAGTCTGTTTGTTTACAGGGGGAATCGAATTCACTGATGAATGGCTGTTAGCTCGAGTACTCGGTCGAAAAGCCGCTGAACCGCGAGCCCGACATGGAGAAACTAGTATCGAGGTCAGCGCCCCTGCTTTACTCTTCTCGAACCCCTATTCTACCCCTATCTATACACAAAGAAAAGTCTCCGTCTCCAGAGTAAACCGAAAAAACAGAAAAAAGAAACGGGCATCTAACGAGTAACCGGCCATACAGCTTCATCACCGCCGAAGGCTACGACCGCAACCACGGCCCCATCCCCCACATGGACGCCTCCACGCACCGTGTCTCCGTCTCCGGCCTCGTCACCCACGCGCTCTCGCTGTCCATCGCCGACCTCGCCGCCCTGCCCCAACACACCGTCGTCTGCGCGCTGCAATGCGCCGGCAACCGCCGCCACACGATGCGCACCAAGCTCAAGGAAGTGTCCGGCATCGACTGGTTCGACGGCGCCGTCATGAACTGCCGCTGGCGCGGCCCGCTGCTGTGCGACGTGCTCGCGCAAGCCGGCGTCTGCCTGCCCGCCAAAGACCAGCGTGATGGGAACGACGGCGACGACGACGATGCCGATGCCCACGTAGCCTTTGCCTGCCACCAGACGCCCACGCAAGACGACGCCTACTACGGGTCCTCCATCCCGCTCTCCCGCGCGCTCTCCCGCTCCGCCTCCGTCCTCCTCGCCCTCCGCATGAACAACGCGCCCCTCCCGCCCAACCACGGCGGCCCAGTGCGCATCGTCGCGCCGGGCATCGCCGGCGCGCGCTCGGTGAAATGGCTCGACGGCATCACCGTGCAGCGCGCCGAGTCGGCCAACTACTACCAGCAGCACGACTACAAGATCCTGCCACCGGAAGCCGACTGCGCGGCGGCGGCGGCGGCGTGGTGGCCGCGCGTTGCCGCGCTGCACGACATGCCGGTGAATTCGGTGGTGGGCGTGCCGCGGTCGGGGAGTACGGTGCGGGGGGATGAAAGGGATGGGATGGTGCTGGTGAAGGGGTATGCGTTGCCGGCGGGGGCGGAGGGGCCGGTTGCGAGGGTGGAGGTCAGTGGGGATGGGGGCGAGACGTGGGTGGATGCGGAGTTGGTGCTGCGTGATGATAGGGATGGTAATGGCGGCGAAGAAGAAGAAGGAGAAGACGACGACGCGGACCCGGCCGAGCTGAAGTGGGCGTGGTGTCTGTGGAGCGCAAGAGTGAAGATCGCGAGGGGGAAAGACAGGACGGTGCTGAGCCGCGCGACGGATGCGAGCGGGAACTCGCAGGAGCGGTGCTCGCAGTGGAATTTCAGGGGCGTGGCGTACAATGGGTATGGCGAGGCGACGGGGCTGGAGGTGGTTTGAAAAGACGACTGGAGTTGTTCTTCTGGTAGCAAGCCATTGGATAGATAGATAGCCGTTAGCGTTCCAGTTCAACCCATTACTACTCACTCGAGCTTCATGCACAGATTCGTGTTGAATGAACTTCGGGATATTGCAACATGTCGGCAAGGGATGAACTTGACATTTGTTCAGCACCGATCTGGTAACGACTGGACATAGCATACACTCATGCTACAAAAGTAACTACAACCCCCCCAAAAAGCTCTAAATATCCAATCCAGATCCATCATCTACGCACAGAACCCAGCACCATCCGCAATCCCCCTACGCCGCTTTCGTAGTATCCATCCAAGCCTAGCAGTTTCCCTCATTCGGATCGGACCTACACACATCAGTCAGTTCCCAGATGGGCAAAAAAAAGCACCAGCAGCTTCGATCGATCCATCCACTCACACAAACACAAACCCATCCCTCTCCCTACTCCCCCCCGCCGTACACGCATTAATCTCATCATTAAGCCTACTCTTACACGTCTCGTCATCGAGGAAGCCCTCCCCCTCGCCCGTCCACGTAACCGAGAAGTCGTACTTGAGGCCCTCTTTCTTGGTCGCGCAGTACGACTTGGTCTTGGCTTCCTGGCTGAAGTCGCCCGCGACGAGCGTGTCGCAGGCGATGGCCGCGAAGTTGCGCGCGGTTTCCTTGTCGCTTTCCTCGGAGCGCACGCCTTTGCCGCTGAAGGACACGATATCGCTTGAGTCCCAGGTGCCGGTGGAGCTGAAGCAGCCGGCGTGGACGGTTAGGGCGGAGGCGAGGAGGGTGAGGAGCGTGGGGGGGTGCATGATTGAGGTGGTGGTGGTGGTTGGTGGTTGGAAGGGAGTGTAGGTTGCTATGTGCAAGAAAAGATGATTGTATATGCAAGTATAAACTGGAAGAAGAAGCGAATGAAGGTTGATGATAGGGAAAAGGGATTCAGTTCGACGTTTTCCCACGAACCTTTATACCTTCTTCCTCGTCGCTCAGTGCCCATCTTCGCATCAAATTCCATCTTAGATTCCGCAGCCTTACCCACAGCCCCTGGGCTTCCTTTCCATCTAGCATCGGCGGAGATTGAGACCCTGTCAAGAATCTATTTCTGCGTTGGGATAGACATTGCAAGTGGCGTGCTCGGTGGCCGATAGCATCAGCGCTGTTTCGCAATGCAAAGTTGTGAGCGTAGGGGAGTCGTCTTGGTAGACTAAACTAGACGAACTCGCCAAGACTCGACGATGGAGTACCAGGTAAGTACTAGTGGTCGCGGAGACGTCAGATCTCACTTGCAGGAGACTAAGAGTGGGATTAGGAGAATTAGGTAGCAAGATGGGGAACTCGATCGTTCCATGATGCCGCTTACACCCCAATCACCGTACCGTCTTGGCGCAGCGAATGCGCCTTTCCGGGCGAATCGCGGGGAACCCCAAACCGTATCAAATATAAGAACAACCTATAGCCACCAATATGCAGTTGAGGCCGCGCTTGCTGATTTGGAGTCCTTGGAATCTGGAGAATCAATCAAGTGCACTGCAATAGCTGAAGGAGGTAGTGAACGCTCAAGGTTGACATGGAGGGAGAACCGATAGAAGAACAGGAAGGTTGTTTAGTAGAGAGCGCAAAGCGGAAGACTTTGTTGGTGTAGTTGTGTTCAACTTGACCTGTTGATTGATGAGGGAACCTTACGCATGTTAACTGAAAGCGCCTGCCATTTCCCAAAATCCATATCGAACTCCGGACCCACCATGCAAATCTTATATCATCTTCTCATCAACGTTTGTCGTTTGCGCAACCCATCCGTATTCCTCTAGCGCGCATCACAGCCCCAAGCTCTTTCGCACATTATCGCGCACCATCTTCTCATAATCAGCCCTCTTCTCCCTCCACATGCGCGCCGCATCCACGTTCGCCGGACTCTCGTCGTTCGGCTCGGCCAGCATGCTCATCACGCTTATCAATATCTTCTCGACGCTCTGAATCGGGGACCAACGTTCGGAGGCTTGTTCGTAGTGGTTCGGGTCGTCGCCGGGAGGATGCAGGATCGAGATGCACACCTGGCCGTTCGAATACACTACACCAGTCTATTAGCACGATCCTGGTTGTTGACTCGCAGCTATCACGCAACGTACCGTTTGGATGCCACACATCGACCAAGAACTTCATACTCGGCGGCGCAAGCGGGTAGTCTTTGGGAAACTTCAACTCGGCTGGGAATACGCCGCCTTCGAAAGGTGTGCCTTCGGGGCCCTGGATCAATGCTTCCCAAAGGAACATGTCGTCCTCGGATATGGGGCCCGCTGTGATGCCTTCCGGCGGGTCCGACGACAGGCCCTTGTACTCTTTGAAGAGGCGTTTCGACGCCGAGGACGCCATTTCAGGCTAGATGAGTGTGATGAAGGTAAAGCGAACAGCAGGTTGCGGGCTGCCCACAGAACGTGTGGTCGTGGGGTGGGTCGAGGGGGGCAGTGGGACCGGCCGGGCTGGCGGTTTGTTCGGTGGCAATCGAGAGCGCAAGGGAGGTCGGCGAGGACAAAGGATCTAGCTGCGTTTTACGAAAGTGGGTAGGAATCGTGAGGTGCGGCGAGCGAGGTCAGGTATGATTTCGTGGGTTGAGTGAAAGCGCCAGGGTGTGAATGTTGGAGGTGGCGCAATGAGGTGGGAGCAGCTGCCGACGTCTCCCCGCGGGCATGCCGACATCGCCTAAAGCGTGCACGGATCGGGCGCCCGACAGCCGGGGCACGTGATGCTCACTCCACCTGGGCAGGGCTCCGGGGCTGACCTCGGGAGGTCATTCTCGGGGAACGACGAGGCCTTCAGAAAGTCTGGGTTGGAAATCTCCTCAAGCTAGATTTTTCCGCGTCTTGTGGCACGATGCTTAAAGCTCGTACAGTACCTAGTCTGCTATAACGTCGTTTTTCAAAGCCAGTCATCAAAAAGATCAAAGAAGCTTCCTCCATCGCCTCCGCCTCCGCCTCCGCCGTCACTCCCACCTCCACCTCCGCTCCCTCCACTTGAGCCACTGCCCCCAGCCCCTGGATCGTTGCTCTGGTCCCAGACGTCCTCACCCGACTGACCACCAAGCGGTTGGTCGGGCGGAGGCTGGTCTGGTGCCTGGGGGGACTGGCTATCCACCTCAGTTTCTCCCGGTGCTGATTCCCTCGACCTCTGCATCGCCTCATACCCTGCCATTGTCCCAGCGCCAGCAACCCATCCTTCACTGGAACCTACTCCGCGCGCTGCAGCACCCGCCTCGCTCGCTATTCCTGTTTCTCCGGCTGCGGCTCCAACTGCGCCCGCCTCTCCAGCAGCCGCGCCGCCAGCAGCAGCCTCTCCACCACCCATACCAAATGGCAGCCACATGGGCCAGAGACCACCTGGTCCACTATGGCGGCTGAAGTAGTCAAAGTCGATACTCACAGCAGTAGCTAGCATCACCGCACGCTGGTCGAGCGTCATGCCTGGGTGACCTTCCAAGGAAGGCTTCGACCCGTCTTCACTGCCTGCGCTGAGACCGGCAGCATCCATTCGCAGAGCGTAGACGCCAGTGTCGGTAAACAGTTCACGAGCAAAGCCAACAAAATTGCGATTCACCGAGCTGATTAGTCGATTGTCCTCTGACATTAAACTGAAGTCCCATGATAGGAATGGCTCGTCTACGCGCGCAAACTGCACCATGCCGACTTCTCGTGGGCCGCCCTCCGCGACTTGGAGAGCTTTCGAGTCGGACAATGGGAGGTCGCCGGAAGTAAGTTGCGCAGTTCCTAGAGCGGCTCCAGCATCGTCGAGGCTACGTGCTAGAAACATGTTGTATTTTCGCCGCAGTGGCGCCCACTCTTGTTCTGCAGAGCCAATGATTCTCATCTCTGATGATGGTATACTCGACACGCCCGCGCTTGTCTGGCTGACGATGCTCCCTGTGCTCGTTCCTTGAAGGGCGGTCGATGCACCATATGCACCTCCGTCTTTTCCAACCGCATCATATATCCGTATCCGTGAGCTGATCCAGCTAAAAGGCCTGTGGAACCTTAATATCTCCTTCTCTTCCCGATCAAAGACATGCGTAGTGAAGCTCCGATGAGTCTTGAACATCTGCCGTGCCACAGCATTGCCCATTCCGTGTTCTTGCTCTGCCAGGTATCCAATATGGGTTCCGTGCGGGTCCATGATAACATAGCGGTTGGCTTGCTCGAACCCCATCAGCACGTTCATCATCTCGAGCTGTCGCTGAATTACAAGGGTGGAATTGTCTAGCAGCCGCATGGCAGGATGGGTCTCATTAAGAACGCCATTGGGGTCTTCCGGGATATAGACCGGCGTCACAAGGTTATTCTCCGCATCTGAGGTTTGTGCGAGCGCATTGGACACAGCGTCGACTTTCGACACCTCCTTCGGCGGCTGATCTGAAGCTTCAGGCTGGGAAGCGGGCTCGTTGTTTGGCTTAGGGACAGCGTTGGGGCGTCTGCTCGGTGCGGCTTGCTTTCGTACGGTGTTGCGCGGTCCTGGAGGAGAGTTTCGCGTCGCGAAAGCTCGAATCTGTTGTCGTTGAAGGCGTAGCGACCATCTCGCTATAGGGAGCATTTCGGTGACCTAGCTATGTGAATGCTCTGCCAGTAAGTCGGAGTCAGGAAAGCAATACGGCCAGATGGTGGAGTGCGGCAAAGCGAAGCTTTATGGATTGCCCTTGCATGGCGACGAGAAAGCTTTCCGACCTTCTTATTACCAGATTACGTCATCGCAGGCTTCTTCAACGACCGATTACTATCTTCACGACGGAAAAAACACGATTGATGTAGAGAAAGTTGGAGGCTCGCGACATCTCAGTTGCGATTTACTAGGCATGTCTTGCAAAGAGTGGCCGCAAGCCAGAACGTGCGGTGATAGTTGAGGGGCTTAGCAGGCGCCAATCAGACACGGGCTTGGCAAGCTACAGAATTTTTCCGTAGCTTTACGTGCGTTCCACTCTGACTCTCACTCTGCACACCCACTCTGACTCTGCACACTCCCAATCCTCTACCTCGCGCCAGGAAACCGACGGCCGACTCGACAACGTGGTAAGTAAAGTCTTTCATCCCCTCTGTACTCCATCTTATGATGATACACATTACATTATCATATTAGAAGCAGGGCCAGCCATTCACTTGTCTGTCTCGCGCTCTCTATGCTGCTCAACAAATAGACTACAACGGTATCTGATATACATGCATGCAACCTCTTTGTACGCCGTCTCTCGGTCAACTCAGTCGCTGACCAAATCAGGTATACGGCAGGATTCTAGATGACCTCGGACGTCCGCACACTCAACCCACAACCCATGGCAACGAATGCGGTGGTGCAAGATGCGCCGAAGGTGGCGACGCAGTCTAATGCTGTAAAGGACGCTTCGGTAGAGGTCCGCCCTAAAAGGCCCAACTATGGGGAGATACATTCCAAGCCTCTGCCGTTAGAGGTTTTCCCATTACCGGCATTCATTCCACACAATCCCCTCTCTATCATTAGAATAGCAATCGCCGTACTCTCACACTCGATATGGCCTCCCAAATCTCATACATATATTCACAAAGCCTACTTCTCGTCTGAGACTGAATCAATCCACGTTACAGATGCACAGTCCATTCGCGCTTTGTGGGAACAGGGCTTCTGGGGCGCCGGCTCTCTGAGTCGGAGCGAGCCACGGTGGCTGGATCAGGAGAAACGGAAGCGCGGAATCGAGGCTTTGCAGACCAGCGAAGAATTTACCCGTACGAGGAGGGAGGATAGGCGTCAGTTCAAGCTGGAGCGAGCAAAAGCGGAACGAGAAGTAATTGAGCAGCAACTCCGTGCAGAAGGAAAACTCGAATCTATTACAGATGCGCAAGAGTCCACGAGGAGCGAGGTAACGGCCGAAAGCATCGAGCCGATTGAAACTACAGTAGACCATTCTAGCGAGTTACCAAGTGGTCTCCCCTGCGACTCCACGTCTAAGCTACTTCCTCATCAGGACGCAAATGACGAATCAAAAGTATCGCTAAACCTACAAGATCTGGCTCCGGAGATCCAAGACCAAGAGCATCTTCAACTGACGCTTGAGGAAGCTTTCTTTCTCACTTATGCCCTCGGTGTCCTCGACATATACAAAGAGGAGACTCGTATCTCACCGTCAGACCTCCTCCTTCTCTACTGCGCCTCCTCAGCTTCCGCAACCACGAAGAACGTTGATCTAGGTTCAAGAGACAGCGGCCCATCGACCTTAAACTCCATTGGCCTGATCACTCCGGACAACTCATTCCTCCTCAAGTATGTTGTGTTCCATCACTTCCGGTCTTTGGGATGGGTCGTACGTCCTGGGATCAAGTTTGCCGTGGACTACCTCCTCTACAACCGCGGACCGGCCTTCGCCCACGCTGAATTCGGCGTCATGGTCATACCATCTTACTCTCACCCATATTGGTCCGACCCCGTCCACAAGGCATCTCACAAGCAGCAAGAGGAGAAGGATTGGTGGTGGCTGCATCGAGTCAATCGAGTGCAGAGTCACGTACACAAAACGCTTATTCTGGTCTATGTGGAGATACCGCCACCGGTGAAGGCAGAAACCAACACGACTGATATTGGTGCAGTGCTCAAGAGGTACAAGGTGCGCGAATTCGTTGTCAAGAGGTGGACGCCCAATCGGCATAGGGACTGAGGAGAAACCAGGACTGGAGAAAATTATGGATCGATTGATGTCGAATTGGGTATTCGAGCTCACTCCGGTGTATCCGGTGGACACTGGAGGTCAGCATTCAGCCAAGTATGTTGACCGTGCCTTCGACACTCTTTACAATGCTGCGGGTTTTCATCCTCCCCACGCAAAGGCTAATGGTTTCCAGTCTACTCAAAGCTCACGGGTTCAAAGGCATGAAGCCGAACTCGACCTCTGTTTATACGTGAGCGATATCAGGTGCCTGCGCTGCCAGCCATCGCGGTTGCGCCCCCCGTGGCCCTCGATGAATCACATTCACTGCCACGGACTACGAGCCAGTTCTCAGGAGATTTGTCTGTGAACAAAGTATGCACATCTAAATAAATTTCCTTGAACGTTACAATGGTGCAAGTCAAAATTCGAGACGTTCTTTTACTAATAACACTGATAACTAATCATTGATACTGATACTGTTTGAGCTTTCCGGTTCGTTCTTTTCTTCATTTCTGAACTCTAATATTCACTGCAAAGGAGCCCAGTAGCGCTCCAGAATCCCTAACTCATCACCGGATGGTGTAATCTGTCTCATTCACCTGAAGTATGCTTAGTTTATAGAAGTCTTCACGTCTTTAGGGATACTTGTCGGCAAATATTTTCTATTTCATGCTAATCTGGGCTCGTGGGAAGAGTCTCTCTATTCAATCGCGTTCTAGGTGACAGGTCTTCAATACTGGCTTTGTCTCCTCTGAACAGGCCGTCGGAACGGTCGCCGGACTTCTAAACTAGGAAAGACGTCTCGACAGACTCTCACTCTCCCAATCTTGTCTCCTACGATGTTTGACCCTCAGAATCTTACCCCCCTCGGACCTGGCGTTGATACCAGACCCAATCCTGCACTGGACGGCCAACGTACTTGGTCATCCAGTTCCCACCCTTTTCGAAGCCCCTGCTGGCCTCTTCCGGAGTTGGCTCGTAGTTATACTCTGCAAGCTCGGAACGGTACACATAACCATGACCGTGTAGCTGCCACCAGGCAACTCCTCGCCACCACCTTGAAAATGGCGGTTTCCATCGAGGATCAGTAGTCAGGGTCACCGCGCCTACCTCTCCCCGGTCTGTGACGCCCTCGAATAGTGTCGGCCAGGGATACTCGTCCAATAGCGTATCGTCGTTGGGATGTATACTACACTTTATCATATCTTTTCTAGTGCTGTTATTCATCTTTAGAAGTCCACCTCTCAAAGTCCGTGGATTAGGCGCATCCTTTGGGCGGCAGTTCCATGAGATTACGAAAGACTTCACATGGAGTTCGTCTATATTCTCCAATTGACGCAGAGTTTTGAAGAGGTAGTGCTTGGCCTTGAAGTGCGGGAAACCCAGTGTAGTAAACTCTGGGCAGTCGCTCACTTCTGGAGTGAAGTGCAGGCGCAAGACATCGAGCTCCAACCGCAACAAGTCCACTGGACCCGTCGTCCGGAACCAGTTCGAAGATGTAAGCGTCAACTCCCGAATGCCGACAAAGTTGTCTTTCGACTCGATCGAGGGCGATAGATGTGGCATGACCCCGCCATTGGCTTCGAAGCGCTGTATCGTGCACTGAAGATAGAGCCAGAATGCTCGTGCACCCTCGGCTTCCATCTCCTCCTTCGCCTGGCGGCACGAGAAGCGGATACCGGCGGATTCGCGGTGGCCGTGGAATGGTGGGAGGATCATTTGATTGTAGATGGCGTTGCGGACATCGAGGTTGAAGCGCTCGAAGAAGGTGTTGCCTCCGAAGGGGGTTGCCATGACCCGCGCGATTTCTTGTTGGCGTGCTGGTATTTGGCGGAAGCGCTTCGTGGTCCCGATTCGGCCAGCGGGAGTGACTGCTTTGCGCTTCGTCATGATGAGTGTTCTGGTGGTAGTGGTAGGAGTGGTGGTGGTAGTACCTAGGAGTGGTAGTAGTGGTGGTGGTGGTGGTAGGGAGTAATATATGTCAAGAACTAGAGGGATATATATAGGAGGAGCGGTAAAGTGATTCCGTGGTCGTGAGCATACAACTCGCTTCTGGATCATTTCCCTTAGGTACTTACAATACGTTTTCACCTCATGAACCCACATTGTGAATGGATCTGGAAGAACATTCCTTTCTATGTTCTAAGGGCCTGTTCGGTGCAGGATCTGGAGCCTCCTTTTCGGCCGGATTAGGCACCGTTTTGGGAACGGCGATTGAAACGGTGGCGTGTTCGGTAATACGGAGGTTTGCCAGGGCGATCTGGAGGTCTCGTTTTGTTAGCTCAGCCACCAAAATTTAAACCCCTGTTTAGAGGATTTTGACTTACAATCTTCTGTTTTGAGCGATCTGAAAGCTCCGTTCCCACAACTGACCCCCAAGGGGTCGGTCGTGACGCCGGAGCTCCCATCTCTGACACGTGATCATGAAGCTTGAACGCCCTGTTGCTGTCGCCCTTACTAGTATAGTTGCTGCTGCTGCAGCAGCGATCACCGCTCACACAGATGGGTATACCGAGCCCTCCGGCGTACGTCAGTTCGAATCCGATCGCGATCGTGGCAGCGCTTGGGTGGCTTCTTGTTTGAGCGACGACGCTCAGCTCTTGGCGGAGACTCGACTGCGTCCTGAGGTATTCGAAGCGCTCGTAAGATGGCTGAGGGAGGATGGTGTACGCAGAGGGAACGCCTTAGTAGAAGAGAAGCTCCTCACCTTCACATATATATGTGGCAATGGAGCTTTTTGGCGGAATACTCGGTACCGTTGCGGCCGATTGCTGGATACTATATCGAAGTAAGCCATGTGAAAAGTAAGCAAAAAGGCGTGTATTGCTCACAAAGTTGCAGACACTTTTATGAGATTCTCGACGCTCTAATCTAACTCTACCTAGAGGTAGTACACCGCGCTTCAACAGAGATCCCAAAGGCTATAAAGTACAGTCTCAAGAGGTAGCCCATGTTCAAGGACTGTGTAGGAGCACTCGACGGCTCTTATTTTCATCTGCATGTGCCAGCTGGTAAGCAGAAGCGCTTCTGTAATCGTTATAGCAAGCTTACCCAAAACGTACTCGCCGTCGTTAACTTCGAGATGAACTTCTAGTACGTACTGGCGAGGTAGGAAGGCTCTGCCCATGACGGAAGAGTAATTTGTAACGCTATCCGACGAGGGTTTGGAGCTCCTCCAGGACGCTACTTTCTTGCAGATGCTAGGTATGCCAACAAAGATATACTGCTTACTCTGTACCGCGGCGTGCGTTATTATCTGCGAGAGATTAGTCAAGTAGCGAAGACACTAAGTGACAAGTATGAGCTGTTCAACTACCGGCACTCGTCCTTAAGGAACGCGGTAGAACGCATCTTTGGGGTGTTTAAGCGACGCTAGAGAGTGTTCGACAGGCTGCACGAGTTCTCTATTAAAACTTAAGTAAAGCTTGTGTATGCCCTCGTCGCGCTGCACAACTTCATCAACAGGCACCACCTAGTGGATAAGAACTTCGGAAGCGAGCTTAGTAACGAAGAGAAGAAAAAGGACGAGCTTGAAAGCAACGGTAAGGCGGAGGACGTTGAAATGGACGCGCTAAGGGAGCGGATCGCGGACATGCTTTGGCAGAGCTATTGTAAAGCTACTAGGCGAAGGTTGTAGGTGTAGCAGCGAGCGTAGTAGTAGTAGTAAGAGTAGTATAGGTAGCTTGGATAGGAAGTTTCGTTAACACCAAGCTCGAAATCTACGATAGTAGCCCGTGCCTATGCTACTAGAGCTTCCGTGCTGCAAGCTACGCGTACGGCGTCTACCTAGTTCGCTAGAAGCTCGCTTTTAGTTGGGAAAAGTTGTCTAGGGCAATATAACCGATATATCGTTTTTAGGGCTATTTACTAGGCAGATTGGCCAAAAAACAGGCCAAAACGTACTCTTACAACAGTATATTGAGACAAGAGCTTTTAATCTGCTAGCAAAGCCTTAGCAACAGCTTGCAGCCTTGCGTATAGCTCATACTCACGCCCTACTTTTGCCGTTAGTGCTCTAAGAACTTTATCAATCCGAATCTAGCTCTCTATTAGCATCTTTTTTTTCTAATTTACTCTCGCTCTCCTACTCTACAGCTCCTATAGCGTCGTCGTACTCTCCTCCATCGCACTCAACACCAACTACATGCTTACGGCGTCGAAGTAGCTCTCGCCGCACTTATCTCCGCTTTATTCCTAGCCGCAAAGCAATAAAAGTCTTCGCGGCGTACTCCTTCTCGAACACCTCTACGATAGCGAGCTTTAGGACGGGCCGCAGCACTTTGTAAGTCTTTATAAACTTTTAGATAACCTTCTTCTAATAGTCTTTATCCATCACTGCGACGAGCTCCTCGAGCTGGTTAGTAAGTCCTGCAAGCTTTCGGCCGAGCCTGTCAGTCGCCGTCGTCCTCGACCTCTTAGCCGATTTAACAGAGCTAGCTGACGCGTTCGAAGCTGCTCTCTTGCTGCGCAGCGTCACCGGCTGGCTCCTAGAGCGAGCAGCAGCCGGCTCGTCGTTGTCCGACGTCGGGTCTCGCTCGATCGATTGAGCAGCGACGAGACTCTCTACGTCTATTACGTTTTGCCCAGTAGCGAGGACACCTTCAAACAGCTGCCGGAGCATGTCACTGAACCTTAGCGGCTGCGACTTGAACTTTTTAGCGTCTTTGTGCGCCTCGAAGTACGCTCTAAGAGCGTCTAGGTTACTAGTAACCATGCCGCTGTCGTTAACGCCGAACCTAGATTGTGAGGTAAGCTCTACTCACACTTTGTAGTCCTTCTTGAAGGCGTCATGCTTATTTTTGCAGTTCGCAACAGTCGCAATCTGCGCCGTGCCAGCGACCTTTTGTACCTCGCTCCTTACGTATTCCCACGCCTCTTTCTTGTACCCCGAGTCAGCTCGGTAGCCGCGCTTGACCTCCTAAACTAACGCTACCACCAGCGTCTCCTCTATTGCTACATCCTACTTCAATCTTGGCGCTGTCGGGGTAGCCGATCGCGCTCGTGGAGCCGTCGAAGACGCCGGCGACGATGAGGGTGAGGTTGCCTAGGTAATAATAGTGGGTGCAGGAGAAAGAGATCGAGAAAGTGAGAGCTCCAGGGACTGCTGGGCTACTTGCTGCAGTACTGGATTGACAGGGGCGGCTATATTGACTTGGGAACTGATGTGTTTAGAGGTTAGAGAAATTACGAAGTACCTCGGAACAAAAACGGCCACAAAACGGTAGCGAACACGGCCTCTATTTTTCGACCCTATTTAGGCCTCGCGCTGGCTTGAACTACGAGCCGCCCCCTGCCAGCCACTTTACCCGATCCAGCTGCCAAAACGAGGTTTTCAAAACGAAGCACCGAACAGGCCCTAATAATCCAATACTACATGCGTGAATAGATAAAAAGGACAACAGAAGTAACGTACCTAACGGGTTGGCGGGCCACACGGGTTGGCGAGACACTTTTGCCAAGCCTTCACCAACTCTACCTATGTACGCGATGCTTCAACAACAACACCAGATGGAACTTTCTAATGAACGTCAGATACAGAATGCCCTTCAAGCTCTTGAACAAGACGCGACACTCTCTGTGCGACGCGCTGCAGCTATCTATAACGTCGCTCGAACAACACTAAGCTATCGACGCGCTGGACGACCTTCACAAGCAGATTGCTGGCCTAAATTGATGAATCTGACAAAGACTGAGGAGGGCGTAGTTGTTGAGCATATACTTGAGCTTATTACGCGCGGATTCCCTCCTAGGCTCGCAGCTGTAGCTGATATGGCCAATTCCTTGCGCGCAGAGCGCAATCTAGGCCAGGTTGGCTTAAACTGGCCTAGTATGTGGGTTAAGCGCCGCTCTGAGTTTACAATGAAGTTTAATCGCAAGTACGATTATAAGAGAGCGCTCTGCGAGGATCTAGAGGTTATCCAAGGCTAGTTTAGCCTAGTAGCTAATATCAAAGCCAAGTACGGCATCTAGGATGAAGACACGTACAACTTTGACGAGGCAGGCTTCATGATGGGCCAGATATCAACTGGAGCAGTTGTTACAGCTTCAGAGAAACGAGGACGGCCAAAGGCAGTGCAGCAAGGCAACAGAGAGTTGACAACAGTCATCCAGGGCATCAACGCGACAGGTTGGGCTATTCCACCCTTTATCATCTTCAAAGGCCGCTACCACCTCTCTGCCTGGTATAAAGAGGATAACCTACCCCAGGACTGGATTATTGCAGTCTCTAAGAACGGCTGGACAACGAATAAGCTTGGTCTTGAGTAGTTGAAGCACTTTAATGAGCATACAAAGATAAGAGTAGTTGGCAGCCACCGACTGCTCGCAATTGACGGCCATGAGAGCCACGACTCGCTCGAATTCCAGCAATACTGCAAAGAGAACAAGATTATCACTATCTGCATGCCTCCGCACTCATCGCACCTCCTACAGCCTCTTGATGTGGGTTGTTTTGCCCCTTTGAAGAAGGCGTACGGGCGCCAAGCCGAAAATCTCATGCGCAACCAGATCACTCACATTACAAAACTTGAGTTCCTACTATGCTTCATACGCGCCTATAATGCTGCAATTACTTCTAGTAATATCCAAGAAGGGTTTCGAGGCGCTGGATTAGTTCCATTTGACCCAAAACGGGTCATAACAGCCCTTGACGTCCGGTTGCGTACTCCATCACTACCACTGCCTATCAACAACGAGCCCTGGCAGTCGCAAACCCCAAGCAATACTCTTGAACTAGGGTCGCAATCGACGCTTGTAAAGGCAAGGATTCAGAGGCATGTAGATAGCTCACCAACGTCTATAGTAGAGGCCTTTGAGAAGGTCTCAAAAGGAGCAGCAATTATCGCGCACAAGCTGGTGTTGGCGCAAAAAGAGATCGCAGAGCTTCGAGCGGCAAATGAGGCTGCCACGCGGCGTAGAACGCATAAAAGAAAGCGGGTTCAGGCAGAGGGGACCTTGGTAGTTGAGAATAGGGCTCGTTTAGCTGCTCTCAAGGACTTTGAGGCGCGTAGTGATAAGAAGAAGCTAAAGACGCAGGTGCGCGCTGAAGGAGGTGAGCCAACTCAAAGGCGCTGCGGGCGATGCAATCAGACCGGGCATAACGCGCGTACGTGTAGGCAAGCAGTAGAAGTAGACTCTGAATAATATCTTATATTGTATTATACTATACAGGGCTAAAGTAGGCTGTTTTGCACCAGAATGAGAGTGGTTTTGGTGAGGGCTTGGCAAAAGTGTCTCGCCAACCCGTGTGGCCCGCCAACCCGTTAGGTACGTTAAAGATTTTATAGTAGATAGTTATCTTAACAAACTATACTTGTAAGAGTCTGCTCTACTAAAACAAACTACCTACTTAGCTTGCGCTGAAAGTAAATAATGCTCCTTGCAACAAGCTTTGCGAAAACGTTTAGTTATCTTGACAAGCCATAACGAAATCAACTATCGATATAGTAGTCAGCTGAAAATTAACAAGGCCCGTTGCAATCAGGTTACGCAACTGTTTGTCCTTTCTCTTTTGATCGATGTTCTCGTCAAACGCTGTGTCGCTGTCTCGCCGCGTAAGCTGCCAAGCCACTAGCCACAACGCACAGACGATCGGTGAACACTAACTCCACCGCCCGTGGAGCCACGCGTACAGGATAATACTTCAACATATTTCACGGCCCACAACGGTACTGTATAACATATTGCGCTTTCATCCAATTGTGTCCCTAGCCATAAGTTCGCTCGGACCTTTCACGCACAACTAAAACGAGGTACAAAAAACATGTCCTACTGTTTGATCTTTAGTACGGAGTAGTACTCCGTAGCAAGAACACTTTTAGGCTGTTGCCTTGAGTGCAAAACGTACCCGACAGACGTCTATCGCACACGCATGCCAAGCTATTGAGTAGACGGCCCGTGAACGACAAGTGGCGTCTAGTTTCTCAAAACGAACATTACAAGTAGAAAATGGGGTATCAGCGTACTGCCAAGCTCGCATGGCCTACCGGAATAGGGTTGAGTGGTTACCTGAAAGCTTCCCGGCCCGGTCATCGAGCAAGTGGGCTCATGTTACTCAAGAGTGTAAACACATTCAAAGTAAGTCCTGCAACTCAGTGTCTCATTACCCTTTTGAATAGCATTGGCATTGTCCGGGTTTCCAAAGGCGACCTCAACATGCATTCATTACTACACGCTGCTGGGTACTTGATCAGCTCATTGCTCACTCTCATTATAGCGAATCTGCTCAGTCAATCCCTTTTGCACAAGAAGAGCGAGCCGCCGGTCATCTTCCACTGGCTCCCATTCATTGGCAACGCAGTCAGCTACGGCGTGAACCCGCATCGTTTTCTCGCGTCTTGTCGAGAGAAGGTCCGTATAAAGGCATTCCGGTCACTGACTCAACACACCCCCTTGTAACGACTAACACCGGTATGCAGCATGGCGACATCTTCACCTTCATCCTGCTCGGCCGCAAGATGACCTGCTACCTGGGCCTCGCGGGCAACGAATTCATCCTCAACGGCAAGCACTCGCACCTCAACGCCGAGGAGATCTACAGCCCTCTGACAACGCCGGTCTTCGGCAGCGACGTCGTTTACGACTGCCCAAACGCAAAGCTCATAGAGCAGAAGAAGTTCATGAAGTTCGGGCTCACGCAGCAGGCCCTAGAACGCCACGTGCAGCTGATCGAGCAAGAAGTTGAAGACTACATCACGACCACGCCAGCGTTCCAGGGCAGCGAGGGCACCGTCGACATCTCCAGCGCCCTCGCTGAAATCACGCTGTTCACCGCGGGCCGCGCCCTGCAGGGCAAAGAAGTGCGGCAGAAGCTGCGACGCGAGTTCGCGGCCCTGTACCACGACCTCGATCTCGGCTTCCAGCCCATCAACTTCCTCCTGCCGTGGGCGCCGCTGCCGCACAACCGCCGCCGCGACCGCGCGCACGCGCAAATGCGCGCCATCTACGAGGGCATCATCCAAGAGCGGCGGCAGTCCAGCTCTACCGACGACTCCGAGCACGATTCCAAGCACGACTTCGACATGATCGCCAACTTGATGCAGTGCAGCTACAAGGACGGGCGGGCGGTGCCCGACAAGGAAATCGCGCACATGATGATCACGCTGCTGATGGCCGGCCAGCACTCGTCGTCGTCGACGAGCGCGTACATCCTGCTGCGGCTCGCATCGCAGCCCGACGTCACTGAGCAGCTGTACCGCGAGCAGATGCAGAACCTCGCCGGGGAGGACGACGGCCGCCTGCCTCCGCTGCAGTTCTGCGACCTCGATAAATTGCCGCTGCTGCAGGGCGTCGTCAAGGAGACGCTGCGCGTGCACTCGTCCATCACGTCGGTCATGCGCAAAGTCACTAAGCCGCTGCCTATTCCCGGTACTCCGTATCTGGTTACGACGGATAAGGTGCTGATGGCTTCGCCCATCATCACCGCCATGAGCGACGAGTTCTTCAAGGACGCCGAGACGTGGAATCCGCACCGCTGGCTGTCGCGGCCGGGAGACGCCAACGACAACGACGACAACGACGGGGACAACACGGATATCGTGGACTACGGCTACGGCGCCGTGTCCAAGGGAACGAAGAGCCCGTATCTGCCGTTCGGCGCGGGCCGGCATCGCTGCATCGGAGAGAAATTCGCGTATATGAATCTGGGCGTTATTGTTGCGACGTTGGTGAGGCACTACAAGGTTTTCACCCTGGACGGGAAACGGCATGTGCCCGAGACGGACTATACGTCGTTGTTTGCGATGCCGAAGAAGCCGGCTAGGATTCGGTGGGAGCGGAGGGAGGCGTGAGGGAGCGTGCGGCTGGGAGTGAGTGAAAGAGAGAAGCGCGGTGCATCGCCTTAGGGTTCCTGGGGCGATAGCGAGACTCTGCTAGAGGGTTCTGTTAGGTTAGTTAGTTGAATTTGATCATGGGGGTGAATACTTCTTTTCACTGGCCAGGATAGACCTGCTTTTGTGACGAGTCTGAGTGAATCTTTCACTCACAGACAGTGACTAAGCCGATCAGCCATCCCCTCGCCGTATATATTCCCATTGATTTCGGAATACTCACCACCACCACCAACACCACCTCCAGCAAACAAACTCTTCTTGCAAACCAACCGCAACCGAAAACGCCCTCTACAACTCCACTCGCCCATCACCTGCGAGAACCCCCAACCCTGCGCACCCTCAACCAAAATCCCCCAAACACTTCAACCCCATCAACAACCCGCCCTCATCACCACCATGGCGCAACCCCCTCGTTCATTCCTCTCCCTCCCAGCCGAACTCCGCACTACCATCTACAAGGCGCTCCTGCTCCCAGGCCAGAACCACAGCTCGACATCCCCATCCGCGTACAGCAATCTCCGCCTGACCTGCCGCCAAATCAAAGCCGAGTTCGACCACGAGTTCGTCGCCAACCTCCCGCAATACACCGCCGAGATCCGCGAGATCATCACAGACACGTTAGGTCCCGACGCACCTATCACCATCAGCCCAATGAGCAACTTCGCCAACGCGCGGACGCTACACGTCAACCTGCCGATATCCTGGCTCTGTTCCTTATTCCCACCCCCTATAAGGGAATGGTACAAAATGGGCCACTCCCGTATCACCAACTGGCTTCCCTCGCACATCCGCATCGCCATCTTCGAACTCGAGTCCGATGGCACTGATTACCGCGCGAATCCCAGCGTGCTTGACCGGCACTGCCTCGTTAGAGGCCACTTTTCTCACAGCCTTGCCAGGGGGTTCTCGAAGGCAACATCACGGAATTCGCCATCGAACAGAGTCAGTGCGGACGGCGGGTTGGAGAGGTTGGAGGTGCGTTGGGCTGAAGGTTCGACGAAGAAGCAATCGACGTGGACACGGAAGGAGGAGTGGTATATCGTCATGGGTGAGGGGCACCCTCGCCCGCACTTGGCCACCAGGAGTAAGCTGGAACATAGCACGACGTTACGGGAATAGTCGTCAGGATGAGGGAACTAAAGATAGTGAATATAGGAGCCAAAGGGTGTTTTAGGGTTTCTAGGGTCTAAGCCAATGGCAATTTCGTATAACGCTGCGGTGGGAAAGGCACAGCCAAGGAAGAAGAATATCCGCATCTGACTATGTCGTCAGCGATGAGTGGGTAGCACAACCATCAAATATCTCAACAAACAAATGACGATTCCCTTTGGCTGTAAGTATGTGAAAGTAAGTATAACCTCGTCTGCCCGACTCTGATAGAGTGAGTATATATGAATCACTTACACGTTTCAATTCCAATGCCAATCCCAACGTGAAGTGACACACACCAAACGCCGCTGCTATGCTCCAAAACACACTCGTTACGCGAAGTCGAAGTCGCAGTTGAAGTGCGACCAAGACGGACTACCTCCTCCCCTTTCCCTGTGGAGGAGGCGTCCCGCCGCCCATGCCGCCCATCATCTTCATCATGCTAGCCATATCCATACCGCCCATACCGCCCATTCCACCTAGCGCTGACATATCCGGCATTCCACCACCACCTCCTCCACGTCCGCCGCCGGCGCCGCCACCGCCACCGCCGAGCATCTTCATCATGGCACCGATATCAGGCATGCCGCCGCCCATTGCGTTCGCGCCACCCATGCTCGCCATGCGCTTCTGCATAGCCGCCAGCTGCTGGGCTTTGTTTCCGCCGCCCATGGCACCCTGAGCTTTCTGCATGTTGGCCATGCCGCCCTTCATCTTCTTTGCCATGCCTGCCATCATGCGGTGCTGGGTGAGCAGTTCCTCGATTTCGCGGACCGAAGTTCCGGAACCACGAGCTACCCGCGTCATGCGTGTGGGTTGGTCGACAAACATCTTGCCGTCGGAGTCGAGCTCCTTCTCGGTCATGCTGTCGCAGATGTAGATCATCCGCTTTAGCTTAGCGCCGCCTTCCTCGTCGTCCATGCCGCCCATCATGTTACTAAGACCTGGAATCATGCCTGCCATTTTCGACAGCGGGCCCATCTTCATGATGTTGGAGAGTTGATCTCGCAGATCCTTGATTGTGAAAACACCCGAAGCGATGTTCTTCATCGTGTCTTTCTGGTCGAGCTTTAGCGACTGCACATGCTCGACCAGGCCTTGGATATCCCCCATGCCCAGCAGTTTCGAGACGAATGGTTGGGGACTGAAGCGCTCGAGGTCCAACATGTGTTCTCCGGTACCAATGAATACGATGGGGGTGTGTGTTGCGGCGACTGCCGAGATGGCGCCACCACCTGCGGCTGCACCGTCGGTTTTCGTGATGATGATGGCTCCGAAATCTGCAGCGTCTTTGAACGCGCGAGATTGGGCTTCAGCAGCCTGGCCAATGGTCGCATCGAGCACCATAATAGTCTGATCGGGCTTCACAGCCTCTTGGATTTGTACCATTTCATCGAAGAGGTCCTTCTCTTGCCGGTGACGGCCTGACGTATCTACAATGATGATCTCGAAGCGCTCCTTCTTGAACTTCTCGACGCCCTCCCTTGCAACGGCGACGGGATCGGTCTGCGTGTGGCTCCCGAAATACGGAATCTTGGCCTTGGTAGCATTTTGCTTCAACTGGTCAAAGGCGCCCGCACGGAACGTATCGGCACACACGAGACACGCCTTGAAGCCTCGCCCGGAGTACCACCTCGCCAGCTTCGTACAGCTCGTCGTCTTTCCGGAACCCTGCAGACCAACGAACATGATGACATTAGGCTTGTTCTTCTTCGGCTTGAATGGCTCGGCGTGGGGATCGACGAGCTTGACGAGCTCATCGAAGACCGTCTTTTGGATCAACCGCTTCTTGTTGACGCCGGGCGCGAGATGTTTAAAGTCGACCGACCGCTTGATCGAGTTGCGCAGGTTCATGACGAGCTTCACGTTGACGTCCGCTTCCACGAGGGCATTAGAGATCTCCTTGACCATGCCTTCGAAAGCCTGCGCGCATTAGCCACATGGCCTGTGGTGAGCCGGGAGGATAATACCTTTTCGTCGAGGTTCGGCGACCGCGTGAGGTCCGAGACGGCGGCATTGATGCGCCGCCCGAGATCCTGGAGAACCATGGCGGCGGTTGTGTAGTGAAGGTAGGGGCGGGGTGGGTGGTGTGTCCGCGGTGGTGAGGGCTGCGTCGGAGGTATTGTGTGGGGATGGATTTAGGGCGGGGGTGAAGGCTTGGCGCGCGGTCCATTTGTCGCCGACCGAACTTTTCCTGGCTGAACTTTTTCAACCGCACACCCGACCCTCCATCCCAACAAGAACTAACCCACGATGCCTTCCACGACGCTGAAACGACGCCGGACCGAGGAGGGCATGCGCGGCAAGGTACCGAAGCAACGGAAAAACATCAAGCGACAGCGCTGGTACCACAGCTCCAGCGACGAAGAGGGCGGCGCACTGGATGCTCCCCGTAGAGCTGCCCCAGTTGAGCCGGTTGCGCCAGTGCCTGTGGAAATCATTGTCAAGGAGGACCCTAAGCCTGTGAAGCCATTACCGAAACTCAAAGCAAAAATTACGGCGAAGAAAGTAATCCAGCCAGCTCCAACCGCAGAAGACTCTGCGTCCAGCGAGGATGGCGGAGACGATGCCCTACCAGACGCCATGGATTCTGAGCTGGACGAAGACGAGGACGACTCGGATGGAGACTCCTCGGACGCTTCAGACGGTTCTGAAATGTCGGAAACCTCGACGAACAACCCGCGAAAAGTGCGAAAGCGGAACGACCCCGAAGCCTTCGCTACGTCCATGTCCCGGATCCTCAACACCAAATTGACCACGCAAAAGCGCGCCGAGCCAATTCTCTCCCGCTCCAGAGACGCACAGTTTACCCATAAAGCACTGGCCGATCAGAAGTTGACGCAGAAGGCCAATCGGCAATTGCTCGCTGAGAAGAGGGCTGCGATGGAGAAGGGTCGAGTGAAGGATGTTCTGGGTCTGGAGAATCCCGAAGTCACCACGGCGGAAATCACGGCGAAAGAGAAGGCCCTGCGACGGACAGCACAGAAGGGTGTAATCAAGCTGTTCAATGCAGTCCGCGCGGCACAGGTGAAGGCCGAGCAAGCCGAGAAGGAGGCGCGGGAAGCAGGCATTTTGGGTATGGCCAAGCGAGAGGACACTGTGAAGGAGATGAGCAAGCAGGGTTTTTTGGAAATGATCACTGGCGGCCAGAAGAAGAAGGAAGACAGCGTGGAGGCATGATTCGGGTCGACCGAGAGGTTTGGCGTTTGAAGGACTCCAATTCATGATGATACCACAATCAATGACACCATCTACATATGCTGTCTACAGTTAGTGTGACGCCATTCGCTTCCGTTGAGATTTTTCTGATATGATACAAGGCAGTCAAATCGTTCGTGTCGTTGCGGGGGTTTCCCTAATTTTTTAATTCCCAGAACTCTCTCCAACGCTCAAGAGACTGCCAACCCTTATTTGCTCCCAAAATCACTAGCCTGTAGATTCCGCGTCATATTCGGCAGCTTCACCACCAGCCCATCCAGCTCCTTGCTCATCTTGACCTGACAGCCCAGCCGGCTCGTCTCGGTCAGGCCAAACGCCAGATCCAACATGTCGTTCTCGTCGTCGTCGGGCTCGGCCATCTTGTCGTAGTACTCGTCCGACTCGACGATGACGTGGCAGGTCGAGCAGGCACAGGACCCGCCGCACGCGCCTTCCATCTCCAGGTCGTTGTTCTGCGCTATGTCGAGCAGGTTGTCGCCGTCGGCGACTTCGAACGTGTAGGCCTCGCCGTTCTTGTCGATGAAGGTGACTTTGCGCCTGCGTGCTGCGGTTAGTATGTGGGAATTAAGAGCAGCATCGGGGTATCGTACTCTTCTCCGGGCTTAGGGGGGTCGAGGTGCGCGTGTCGCGACACGGGACTGGATGAAAATTTCCTCCGGTCCCGCGTTCGGATGGAAACTGAAGCTATTGCGCTCGGGACATTGGGCACGAGTTGTAAGGGCGACGGCGCTCCTCTACTCCTCTGGGCGGTGCTTGCGGGGGAGCATGGCGTCCAATTGCTCGATTGGCTTGAGAATTGTCGTATGCGTGCCGGGGCTCCAAATGACGTATGTAGTGAAGGCAATGAACAACGGGCGACGGCCCTTGAGAATGCCTTTGCCGACAATGCAGCGCCTGGCATAGCGGGCATAGAACTGGACAGTTGCGAGAGCGACAACTGTCGGCGGCTCACAAAAGCGCACCGAGACTTCCGCGTGGTTGCACCGGAGATGGCCCGTGCCTCCGAAGACGAACGCCAAGATTCATGGTTCCAGGAAACCTTTTGCATGCCGGGAGAGCTCCGCGAACAACCCGCCAAACCTCGCCCACCGCCGCCCACTGCCCACCGCCTCTCCGTACCCCACGAGCACGCACAGCATGGCGACCTCGCGCGACGCTCCGAACCCGCTGCGGCCCTACTACATCCCGCCGTCAATTGGCCTGCCGCCCGACACCCCCCACAACCACACGTCCTCTGCCCGCAGTTCCAAACCGGGGCCGAGTTTTGGCAGCCAGGCACGCGACATCCTCTCCGACATCGACTATGACTCGTATTTCGACAACAGCTCGCCCGGCGTGACGCAGCAGGCGAGGCGCATCTTTGACCAGGCGCTGTGGAATTACACGTCGGTGCTGCTGGCCCAGCCGTTCGAGGTTGCCAAGACGATATTGCAGGTGCACCTGGCGGGACAGGCCCCGCCGGGACTGCTGGTTAGCGGCGATGAGCTGAAGAAGAGCAGACCGAGTTCTTTTGCGAGTGGCAAGTACGAGGACGTATGTCGAAGCTGTATCCGAGACGTGGGAGCGGTCGAAGACTGATTTATACAGTACCCCTCCGATGAATCTGACGAAGACTCTCCCGGCTATTTTACCTCCACCGCGCCGCGCCGACACAACCCACCCCACTCGCCTACTGCGTCGACGCCACGGTCGCCGGAGCGTCGCCGCAGTCAGCATGCCCCAAGCCGGTCGGGTGCCTCGACTCCCACCCAAGCGGCTTCGCCCACGCCCCGCAAACTCGAGCTGCGAAAGTCAGACTCGTTGCTGGAAGTCATTGCACAGGTGTGGCAGAAGGAATCGGCATGGGGAGTGTGGAAAGGGTCAAATGCAACTTTCATCTACAACTTCCTGCTCAAGACAACCGAGGGTTGGACGCGGGGCATGCTTTCTGCGCTGCTGAACATGCCAGACCCAAGCCTTATCGGCAGCATTGGAGGCACGACCAGTGGGATTGGCGGGCTCGACATCATCGACAGCCCGAGCCCGCTCTTGTCTCTGGCTGTAGCTGTTACTGCTACGGCCATCGCTGCAACTCTTCTTGCCCCGCTCGACCTCGTCAGAACGCGGCTAATCGTCTCGCCTACGTCCGCTCCACCCCGGACGATATACCCCTCACTCTCTCTACTCCCCTCCTTGATTATTTCCCCGAGCTTGGTCCCGGTGACGCTACTACACGCAACTATCCCTACTGTCGTATCGACGTCAACGCCCGTGGTGCTACGAGGCACGTTGGGCATCGACCCCATTCTTACACCCTCCTACTACACCATCTCGACCTTCCTCTCCTCTTCCATGGAGCTGTTCCTCCGGCTCCCGCTCGAGACAGTCCTCCGCCGCGGCCAAGTCGCCGTCCTACAAGAGCACGAAAACCAGCGTCTTTCCGCCGCTTACCGCCACCCGCAAGGCTCCAAAAGCGCCGTCTTCGGCATGGAGAACGAGGACCTGTCTGTTCGCAGCTTCAAGACCATCGTCGAGCCCGGACCGTACAAGGGTCTCTTTGGAAGCATCTGGTTCATCGTCCGGGAAGAGGGCGTCCAGGTGCTCGGCCCTGGCGCCGCCAAAGCGGCCGCACAGCAGCAGTCCCAGGCGCGAACGCCTAGCTTTTCGGCGCGGACACGCGTGCGCAAAGGTCAAGGTGTGCATGGCCTGTGGCGGGGGTGGAGAGTTGGGTTCTGGGGGCTGGTGGGCGTGTGGGGCGCGGCTGCGATGGGCGCCGGGGGAGGAGAGTTTTGAGAAACGAATGGGTGTTGTTGCTACGACTGTACATTTCTCGGTTGCTTGCTGAATTCTTTGATATCCCGGTTGCTGTTAATCTACGCTCAAATGGCATCATTGCTAGTTCGGATGCAGGTCGGATTCGAGGCGTGATGTGATGTGACTGGTGCCTGGCGTTGTTGTGTTTCCTAATGGCTA
Organism: Massariosphaeria phaeospora; assembly: GCA_011032825.1. NCBI lineage: Eukaryota > Fungi > Ascomycota > Dothideomycetes > Pleosporales > Massariosphaeria > Massariosphaeria phaeospora. Next base: position 24,937 of record JAADJZ010000031.1, on the reverse strand, counting down.
GGGGATCTGGGTACTCCGTGGTGATATATGTTACTCCGCGATAGAGACTAGGAGACATGTTTGAAATTCAGGGAGAAGTTCTCTACGTTTCTATTAGTTTACTCGATATTTAGGTGCTAACCATACCCAGATAGCTGCATGCATTCTGCCAAGATGCACGCTTGCGTAAACAACTAAGTTAACCTCAAAACCAAGCCGCACTTCCTACTTCCTCCCTTCCTCGCTACCCCCACCCAACCAACCATGCCCTACGACCGCGCCACCGTCGTCGCCTGCCTGACCCGCCACTTCGACATCCTCATCCGCACCGCCTACCTCCCCGCCTCCTCTGTTCGCCGCCCACCCCCCACCGGCTGGTCCGACGCCGACCTCGCCGTCGACGTGCTGCGCGCGCTGGGCCGCTCGGAAATGGTGATTGATTTGCTGCGTTATCTGCCGTATCTGCCGCGGCCGGACGAAGGTGTCGAGAGCAAGTGGGAGGTGTGGCCGGAGACGGAGGCTATTTCTTACTTGAGGGATGGTGGGAATTTGGGGGGGGTGGTGGCGGAGGAGTGCAGGGGGGTGGGGAAAGTGGGGATGGGGATGGGGTGGGTGGAGATGGGGTTGATGCCCAAGGAGGGGGAGTGGCGGGAAGGGATGGTCAGTTTGAGTGGGGGGAGGCATGGCACGTGGTGGGTGGTGGATACGGAGGATGGTATGTGTGTGTGTGTGCGTGCGTGTGTTAACCAAGTCGAGAGCGAGAGACAGAAAGAAAGAGCTCCAGCGCAAGAACACCAATCGCTCAATCCAATCCCCTATACCTCTGCCCCAACATACACACCACCCGCCCCCCGCAGCAAGCTGAGCTCCAACAATCTGTTTAATCTTCTGACGACCGGCTTTCCAGGCGTCGTGTGGGTCGACCGCGGCTTCTGCGAAGACGAGTCAGCGCCCGCAGACCAGTTCTGGCGCCGCGGCGCCGTGCCGCACGACATCCAGGCGTATTTTGATGAGATGGACCAGCAGCTGCGAGAGCTGGTGTTTGTTGGCGTGCCGATGGCACAGGGGATGTGGTATCCGCAGGTTATGGGCGGGATGTGGGAGGGGCATGGGCAGGTGAGTGTGGCAGAATTTCCATTTCTCTATTTGTGTAGCGATGCAGGGGGCGGGCTCTTCGGTCAGTCGGGGGTGTCGTGAAAAGTGTGGTTTGGTTTCGTTTTGGATCTGATTACCAGAGCGAAGTTGCACATGCGAAACTGACTGACTGACTGATTCGTGGTGCGTAGCGGGTTAAGCGGTTGTTGACCGAGTTCGGGTGGCCGGGCGAGCTGCGCAAGGAGGAGTATTTGGCGGCGCTAAAGAGGGAGGAGGATAGGGAGTGGGAGAGTTGGTTGGAGGGGGAGAGGAGGATGTTGGAAGAGGAGGATGAGGAGGAGGCGGATAGACGAGGAGGAGGGACATGATGGGAAGGCTGAGGATGGTCAAGATGAGGTAGGTCAAGGCAAACTGCAGGCGAGAAAAGTCATGGGTGGAGTTGAAGAGAGAGGCTGGGAAATACAGGAATACAGCATTGTTGGTTTCGTAAACTTGGGGGAGAAGCTTCGCTGCGGGTTTCCCGGCGAGTAGGTGGCTTCACAATGCGGTGGAAACTCCCCGGCGCTGGTGCTATCTAAACCGGAAGGCACGTCTCTCGCGTCCACGCGTCCTTGCCTCCTGCGCAGTGCGCACCCTCTAGCCAGCCGTATCTCCCACCATGCCTTTTTCCCTCACTATCCATGCCATACTATACCTACCCATTAACCCTCAACTCACTTCCCAGAATGCCACCAAACTCTTCGGAGGAGGTGAGCATGGCATGGCATCCGATCCGCCGGCGCCACTTGCACTACATTCTTTCCCTTCCTGGTTTCTATACCCTGTTCTGCACAAGCTTGCCTGTTATGCTAGAGCCTGCTGCTCACGCCTTTCTTCTTGCGGTTTTTTTTGAGTCTGGAGGTGTTTTTGGGGGGTCTAGAGTTCGAGTCTGGGGATAACCGGAGTTCTATCTATTTGGGCAAGGAGGTTGACTTGGAAGACTTGGTGGCACGTGGGTTGCGCATGCCCTGCTGCAAACAAGGTCGGGGTGGTGATGCTGTAGTGATGGGATTTAGAACTAGGACTGTAGTCTGTGGACGGCGGAACTTGGTTGGGTGAGATTGCAGTGTTCTTTACTCGCAGGGAAGGGATGGCGAGTACTAGCAGACTTGCTTTGCCAAAACCCAGCCCATGCAAGAATGCTGGTGTCTTTCTATACTAGCGTTGCGAGGCAAAACGTTGCAGAACTGCCAGAGGAGGAAGGCGCCCTTGTACGCGTGCCTGCCCTGCACAGCTGTTTCGTCATCCCGCACTGCCCCAACACACCGCATTACAACATCTTGAAGACCACTGGTGAATATCCATGCAATCCTCAAATTCTCAACATTGCGGCTACAGAACTTTCTCGTAAGGTTGTTGAGTGGTGTGCCTCTAGTTCGAGTGTGGTTGAAGTCGGAAGGGTGTTTGGTGCATGTGGGTCGTGATTGCCTTTTAGGGAAGCGTCGGAACTCAGGAACTGCACCCAATTAACCTCTTCGGGACTCACCGTCAAAGAGATGCGGGTTGTCATTCTGGACGTGTTCAAACGTGGGATGCTGCTTTTGTTATACTATCTTCGCCTCTTCTCTCTCTTGTCGCTTTAAGTGATCCTCATATCTAAAACCGACCTCCTCCAAGGTCCTCACTTTGTATCGCGCCTCGCCCAGCTTGCCAAATGCCGCTCTGATTGCAGGGAAGTTCTCCCGGCACCAGAACTCCCACTCACCCCACAGCGGCGGCTTCTTGCCTACGCCATTGTGGACGAGTCCTTCTCTCGGCGTGGCGGTCAGAGCCCATGTGGACAGCTCGTTGATGTAGTTGCCGTCCTTGGGGAAAGGAAGGAGGTGGAAATTCTTGAGGGGCGCGCAAGCGCTGGTGAGTGCGGCGAGTTGAGAAGGGTACCAAGAGAGCAAGGTTTTGTAGGACGGTAGACAGAGGCGACCTGAGTATACGCGGGAGAGAACTGCGGATTGGGCTTCGGCGATGGGAAAGGGAATTACCCGTTGGGGGAGAGCGAGGAATGAAAGCGTCGGCTGAGGGGCGTAGAAGAGATGCTGGTATGTATGTTCGACGTGGGAGCCTTCGGTGATCAGAGGTGGTTTGATACCGTGGAGGAACGGGAGAGAGTAGAAGTAGCCGGTTGCGAAGAGAATGGCGTCGATGTCTTTTTCTATTGTCCCATCTTCAAATTCAACGGCGCGGTTCTTCGATGGGAGAAACCTTGCAATGGGTGGGAGATCGCGCTTCCGGATATCGGCAGCCGGACCAAACTGGGAGGTGGATTTGCTGGACCATAGAAGAGGTTGTTGGGAGAAGGACGCTATCTGTGTGCTGATGTCGAGGCCGGAGGCTGAGTTGCCAACCACTATGACTCGCTTGCCGGAAAACTCTTCCGGGCGCCGAAAGTATTTGGAGTGTGTGATGGACCCGGGGTATTGCTCGTTCCATTCTTTAATGCCTTCAATGTCTGGTATGAATGGCACGATGAAGTGACCATTGGCAACAATCACTGCGTCGAATATCTCGTCTTGGAATATAGTAGAATGTAGTGGCCGTGTGCGAACAGTCCACTGAGAATCGAATGTCGCGGATAAGGGTTCCACGTTTATGACTTGCGTCTCGAATTGGATCAGGTCTTGTACGTCTTTGCCGTACTCTTCAATGTAATCCAGTACCGTCTCATGCTTTGGGAACAGTTGGCTATCTTCTGGCCATTCCAGATCTTGAAATCCCATGAGACCTCTCGGAATGTTGGTCTCGAGTTTCTCATACATAGGTGATAAGAATGCCGCAGAATTTTCAACGCCATCCTGACTGCGCGCAGTGGCCGATGGTGCCTCTTTCCACACGGGGTCTTGATTCTTCCCTCTAGGATCCGTTTGGGGAATATTGCATAGGTCGTCTTCGCGTGCGTCGGGTGTGTAATTCCATATCCCGCCCACACGGCTGCGTTGTTCGAAAACGGTGATTCTGTCGAAAGCTTTTTCGGCGCGGAGATATCTTAGGACATCAGACCAGAGGATAAAAAACTGAACGTGGAGACAGCTTACTTTGCGGCAGCGAGGCCTGATGGACCTGCGCCTATCACAGCTACGGTTTTTGCTCTAAGGGATAGCATAATTGTGCAAGACGTGTCAATAGCGAAAGCTCGCTGTAATCTCGGTCGAGGGGTACCATTGCGACGGATAAGTAATTCGCTAAGCAGAATCCTTCAGAAAGAGGTGATGGTGTCATACTCGGAAGATCTGATAACAGCGATCTATTATTCCCGGAGCGGAACGGAACGCTTTCCGCATTCTGCATATGGCCCAAGCTCGGGTTGATATCATGGACCCAGAACTCAATTCTTGCCCGACTTTAGCACATCTCACCTATTCGATATCGGGCTCGCAATTGGAAGCGCCAATTCGTATCTGTAGTTATGCTGCGTGCTATGTTACCAACACTGCGCGTGTCGCGTGTAACGGCAATGTCTCGAGGCGTTCGACAGTTCTCTGGCGGCGGAGCGGCAGCTTCTGAGCTCCGGATAGGCTTTGTACCAGGTCGTAGTCCCTGTTCCCCACCAGTTGGACACATTTCTAACATATTGAAGAACACTTTTCCACCCCTCTCGAATTCGCAAAGAAACATTACGGCCTCACGTCGAGGCTCCTCCCTTTCCCATCGGGCACCGGCCACATGGTGACAGCCCTCCAATCAGGCGAGATCGATATCGGCATTGGGTTGACGGAAGGCTGGATAGCTGCATTGGGAAAGGCTCAAACAGCGAAGAAAGACGCAGGATTCAAACTCGTGGGGACTTACGTCGAGACGCCGCTATGCTGGGCCATCTCAACTGGTGCGCGGCGCGACGAAATCACCGGCGTTCAGGACCTGCGAGGAAAGACGGCGGGAGTCTCGAGAATAGGGAGTGGAAGCTACGTGATGAGCTACGTTCTGGCGGATGAGCAAGGTTGGCTGAAGCCGGCTTCGTCAACACGGCCGTTTCCCATTGAGCCGCTGAACACATTCGCCAACCTACGAGACGGGGTCAACAACGGCACTGCCGACTTCTTCATGTGGGAGCACTTTACGTCGAAGAAGTACTGGGACAACGGACAGATCAAGCGCATCGGACAGATACTCACGCCGTGGTCATCGTGGAAGATCGTGGCGGTCAACAACCTGCTATATCCCGCAAACTGGAGCGCGAATGGGACGAGCCCTGCGCTTAAGGAGGAATTGGAAGAGGTATTGGTCAAGATCAATAAGGGCGTCTCCCATTTCGAGGAACACAAAGACGAGGCGGTGGAGTATATCAGCTCGAAGCTGGATTACTCTAGGGAGGACGCTGTTGAATGGCTCCCGACGGTGCAATTCGCTCGTGATGTGAGGGGCGTGGACAAGTCTGTGGCTCAAAAGACGGTGGGCATCTTGCAGAAAGCGGGTGTCCTCGGAGCGCAGATAGACGAGACCGCGATGATCGGGCTCGGAAGAAACACCTTGTGAGAATTAGGAGAGACATCCCGTCAACGGTTTGACGCTCCTTCGGTCAAAGCGAAAGTATTAGAGCTGACTCGCAGACAAGTACACGTCCCCAACCACTACTACTGTGCTCGCAGCCGGATATCAGAACTAGACCCAGCTGACAGCGTTCCGCATGGGCGGGACACCCCTATTTTATTCGCCTAAAAGCTTTCCTGAGATCGCCTACAGCCGCCAAGCCGACTACCCCGCGCATGGTACAAGGGTAACGTGTACAGGTTAGGTGAATTCAATGCGCTAAATAAGGAGGGAAAGATGATGTTTTGGCGTAAAACGCTCAGGTCGCTTCCATCGTTATGCACATAACACGAGCGTCGAGATGTCACTCACACAATTGTCCGAGTCCGCGAACCCCGGCGTTAGGGCCTACGGAGTACCGTCTCCGTACACTCGGGTCTCGACCACGCGTGCACGCCAAATGAAGGGTTGAAGAGATGTCACTCGGAGAAATGGTTTCTCAACACAAGTCAGAGTACGCAAGCTCTCAGGGATCTCATCACCGTCGCGGTCACCCCGCCCTAGATAAAGACGTGGAGAGATGTCACCCAGAGAATCGCACACTCCGGATACGCAAACTTTCGGGGATCTCCTGCTCCGCCGGAGCAGGGCCCTCACCATCGCCGTCAAACCTCCTCCGCCAAACCTCCTCCACCGGCCGCATCTGCTTCTCCTCACCCGCACACCCTGCCCCGACAAGACCCTGTTCACCCCTCGCAGCGACCTCATTTCCTACATGACTACCTGAACAGCCACCCCGCATCTGACTGAAACGTTTTCGCAAGCTCTTCGCGACGAGCCTCGCTTATCTCCAGCGTGAGCTGAGTGGGTGAGTCGTTCGCGATGCCAATCTTAGGCGCGTCATTGACGGAAGGCCGAGACTTCTGGGCGCCCTGTGCGGCCTGCTTCCGCGTGCGTGGCCAACGATGCTCGACCTCGGCTTTGGATGGAGGCGCAACACAAGGCAAAACCTGAATATGTCTGCATGCGCCCGCCTCTGTCTCTGGTTAGTTCAGTACCAAACCAAGCCTTTTACCGAATGCTGCGACAGTATGAGGTGATTCGTTCGATCAATAGTGCGAGTAGCCTCAGCCTGATCTAGACCCACCGTAGGATAACACTGCTGCGACAGTATGTGAATCTAATCATCCAGTCTACCTTAATAAACCTACGCCCTGCAGGACGGACAGGAAAACTGCAACCCTAATGCTTCATCTTCCCTAGGCATCGCGTGCAGAATCCCCGAATTGAACTCTCGTAGCGTATTCTACATCGGACGCCATCATCATGGCTGACGGAGCCCGCGACGCCGTCCGCACCCACTTCAACAGCTCCATCATCGCAACATATCTGTTGATGACGATCCTTGTCCCCCTGAGGCTGTGGTGTCGAAAGCGAGCGGGCGGCTGGAAGAACCTGTCACTAGACGATGCGCTTGCGGTGGCCGCACTTGTGCTCGCTACTACGCATTCCTATCTTGCATTTTTCGGTACGTTTACACTTACATGATGGCCATAATTCGAAAAGTAGACAACGCGCTGACACAACCCAAGGAATGAGTAGGTTCGCAGGCATTCATGCTGCCGAACTGGAAGTCGCAGACGTTATTCGGTTTCTCCAGTATTGCTTTGCCGGGCAAATGCTCTACACCTGGGGCATCAGCATGGTCAAGTTCTCCATTGTAGCCTTTTATTGGAAGCTCTTTCGGGTCACGGCGCGAGTGCCGATTCTCATCGTTGCCAGCATCTGTGCCATTTGGCTCATTGCCTTTGTAAGTCGCTGTTCCAAGCCTGGATTGGCTGTTATATATCTTCGTTACTAATGACTGTGCGCAGACATTTGTCTTCATCTTCGCCTGTGACCCTGTCCGGGCAAGCTGGGACATCACAATCGGCCCAACTGCGAAATGTATCGACATCAAGACCCTCTACGTCGCCGCCGCCATTCCGAACGTATTGACCGATGTCCTTCTTATCCTTCTGCCTCTGCCATATGTCTGGCGCTTGCATGCCCCTATCGCACAGCGCATCGTGCTCGTGTTCGTGTTTCTGCTCGGCGCCTTCATTGTCGTCGTGTCGGGCATCCGTCTCAAGATCTTCCTAGGCATCCCCGCCGCCACCGCCAAGGACATCACCTACAACTACCACGACGTGGTCCTCTGGTCGGAAATCGAGCTGAACGTCGGCGTCATCTGCGCCTGCCTCCCGAGTCTGAGGCCGCTCTTCCCTATACTCGGCTTGGGCAAGATTTTCTCCTTCAACACCTACGCCCAAGGGGATGCCTCCAACAAACGATCATCCAGTCACGGCTTGAGCGGCCACGCCACGCATCCCCGCAAGGCCGGCGCTGGGGGAACTAGCAGGCTGTTTTCGACTATGGGGCGTACAATGACGCGACTGGATGATCATGCGTCCGAGGAGTTCGAGTTGACGGGCTCGGCGCAAAACAAGCTGGATGTGGAGGCAAGGGGACACAGTCAAGATACGGACAGAGATTTGCGGCAGCACGGAGGTAAACTCACGGAGGAAGATGCGAAGATGGGGATACGCGTACAGGAGGACTGGCATGTTAGCGTAGAGGACATGACACACGCTGGCAGGCTTGGGGATTAGCCGTCTACGTGCGGCAGTAATGTTGACGGGAGGATGTATATCATGCGTAATAATGGAAGTCGGTATGCTTGCTTCCCTTTGAACTTGAGATGGCTTGGTGGCAGGGTTGCTGCGCAGAGATGCAAATAATCGGTCCTGTTGCAGTCGACTAATTAAGGTACGCTGAAGAAAACGGAAGACAGTGACTACTGTAGGAGATGCGAATGCACTTTCGTTACCGTTGCAATGGAAACCTCCTTGCGCTGACGACGCGCAGGAACATGTAATCAATAACGACATCGTCCTCCGCCGTGGAGCCTCGGGTCCAACACAACACCTCTGACTGTAATATGGAAAGCCCCGAGTGTCCTTCTTTCTTTACCACCTCCTCCAACCGGCATTATGCTTCAGCTCCACCCCTCTAGCCTGTACGCCTGATTCTAGTGGCGGCGAGTTGGTGCTTCTCTTTTGAAGAGATCCATCCAGGTCGCAGACCGCAGCCATCGCAAACTTCGATGTCAGGGGCGTGTTTGTTGCGGAATGTCCTCCCAAACTAGCCAAAGGTCACTAGGTCCTGAGTACAGGATAGGTAACTATTAACGTGGCCTGGGAGTTGTTCCTGCGGATCCCGGAGAATGAACTGTAGATGTCGACACTGGGGTCTATAACGTAACGCCTTCAATATCTAAAGTCCCTCCTACTCTCTTCTCCTATCCACCACCACCTCCAGCCGGCATTCCGCTTCGGATTCACCACCCATTGAGCCGGGATTACCTCGGTCTTGAAGTTGTCAGTGTTCCACGCGATGCCATTGAGAGGCCTGCCCTCGTCCCCGTCCTCGTGCCCTAACGCCTTCCCCTCCCGGATGACGCGAAAAACGGCCTGTCGGTTCGGCACTCTGTCAAGCCATACCGTGCCTTCAGCCACCACCGTCACATGTCTGGAAATCGGCTCTATCCCCGGGTTATCGATATGACCCGCACACCTCACAGGTGCCCACCTGGTCAGATGCTTCAGCTTGGGATCGAGTTCCCACGCAGTGCTGTTCCATGAATCGATCCACCTATCGGGATGCGTTTGCAATTGAAACCCCATAGCTTCGATCTGGGGCATCCTCCTCTCCACCTCAGAATAGATGCCTGCGCCGCGGTCGGACCCGGCGAACGTAATACGTCGTATCTTTCCGAACAACTTCGGCGCCCTCGCCTCGACAAAATCCATCCATGATTCTACCTCCGCCATGTTTACCGAGACGACGGCATGTGCCATTGAAAACTCCATACACTCGCCACGCACAAGTTTATTGGTCGCGGCGAGGGCGTAGAAGCCGCGTGGCTCAGGCGGCGCGTCTTTCTTGTAGGTGCAGCGGTCTTGTTCGTTGCAGAGACCAGACCATTTTGGATTGGCGCAGAGGAGGGGGTGGGTGGGGTGCGGGGCTTTGCAGGGCGTCCAGGTAAACCTTTGCCAACGCCAGGAGTTATACTCGTGTCCGTGGGCGTGAACGAGGGTTGCAGCATTGAGGTAGGCGTAAATTTGGAGGCGGAGCTACGACTGAGGTTAGAATCGGCACGATAAACAGATCGGAGGAGGCTTGTACCTCGGCCGGTAGTCCGAGGAGAGTCGCCTGTGGGTTGTTAGGCGTGGGGTACGAAGACGCGTCGATGGCTTGCGGGCTGGCTTTGGCGCGTCGTTTAGGTGCGAGTTGTTTGGATGATGTATTAACTGCCGCGCGCTTTCTACGCGTCGGAGCCATCGTACAAGGTTCGTCGCGGAGGGTTTGGAAGTGGGTTGAGGAGGTCGGCTGGAGCCTGCAGGGTTGAGGAAAGCGCTTGGTGCCAAGGTATCCGGACCTGCGTACGTAAGCGGAAGTAACCTTCCACCTTCCACTGCATATCGCCGGCTTGCTTTCACCGACCACCTACCACCCCCGACCGGTGACCAAGCCACGCCGCCAACGTGGAACTCTACAAATATGGTCGAAAGCTACTATTGGAACAGAGGTCAGAGAACTGATATGGCCAAGAGCGTGCATTAGGCTGGCAGCGCAGGCTGGATTGCTTGCATGCATATGCTATGTCTACTACTTCTTTGTATAGACAAGTAGATATGCAGCCAACTGTGGACGACAACTATGCCAGGGACCAGGAGCTGATAACAAAGGCAGGCTAGACGCCGAGGGATGCGTATCTCGACAATGCAGGCTTCGAAGATGACAACAAGTGGTAGGAAAAAAGAGCTGGAGAGTACGTGTAATTCAACAACCCATTTTCTTTTCAACATCAAATCCCTTGCGACTCCCTCTTTACAGATAGCTCATGCGCCTCAGCCTCGGTAGAATGAACCTCGTGTATCGCGTAATCACTAGTAACCTCATGTACCGAATGTTGGGGCGACCATTTATCCGTTGGAGTACATGGTGTTTCATTCGTTCCTATCTCCTTCAATGTGGGAGAGTCGAGTGCGTTTAGCTCCGATACATTCGAATTCGAACCCCAACGTCGACGAAGTAAAACAGCAATGACTACCACAGTCATGATGAGGGGAATCCCCAAACCAACGCCTAGGCCAGCACCCAAGGCCACGGAGTCTTTCTTGGAAGTCGGGGTAGGCGTAGGCGTAGGCGTTGATGCTGGAGTGGAAGAAGGTGTCGGCGATGTAGAGCCGTTTGCTACCGAAGAATCTGGCGATGGTGCGGATGTCGACTGCACGCCAATGATGGTCACTGTTGATGGGAACCCTGCTCGATAGTCAGTGTGGGTTATAAAAGCGCGTACTCTGAAAACACAAACCTGGAAACTCAAAGTAGTACGACAAGTTTGTGCAAATCGCATTCTCGCTCAGCTCGGCCGTTTGACTATTGCGACAATAGTAGCGGTCCACACTCCCATCGCCATCGCACTTGGCCACGCCCATCCCGCCAATACCGACGTTGTCGCCATTCGCGGCGTTCTTGCAAAACGAGGGGCATTCTTTGGCCGCCCAATTCCTGTCGGTGCAGCTTGCGCGCACATAATACGACGAGAATTTCCGTTCGCCCGGGGTAACGTGCTCTGTGAGTGCGCAGACGTTGTTGGAAAGGCATGCGTAGCCCGGCCCGCAGCATGTCGAGTGCGTTGCGCCAGGGTTGCATGGTGTGTCATGGATGGTTTGGCCGTCGGGGAAGTAGCAGGCTGCGTCAATAATGGGCGTGAGCAATGAGAGCCCAAAGGCGATGCTCAATATTGGCTTCATGTTGACCAGATGCCGCGACTTTGAAGTGGTCTCGCCTTCTGCTACAAGATTGCGATCGAAACAAAGAGCTGGAAAGCGAAGAGAAGATCTGCTACAGTAACACAGAAGAAAGCTCCACCAAGACTAGAACCCACGGCATTATTAGTACATGAGCGACGCGTGGTCGCCGTCTGAAGTATTTCTGGATAGACGGCCTTGTTGGTCCACAGCGCATTGAAACGGTCGTTCCCAGTCGCCGTTTCACGAGTGGAAGGCTATTTTTTGTTTTTTTGATAACGCGCATTTTGAATTTCGCACCAAACTACATTGTCGTCAAGAAACTCGAAGGAACACGTCTTTGTTAACGCCAACAAGGCAGATATTGACGCATCAAGGTCGTCGAGCATGACCCGACCACTTTTGGCGACATTGGCATTCCCAATCTTGGCCTGACCTGCAATTATCGGGATCTTGTCAAATTGGAGAGCTTCCATGATGAGCGGTATGAACTTATGTTGGATCCTCTAAGAAAGATTATTCAAGACGCGCCCTTGAATGCCAGAAACCGATTGAACTCCACACGCGGCATCGATCTAGACGCAATCCGAACCCTTATCGAGGTGCTTGGCGGTGAACTGGTTCTACGGAAGCCTAAGACACTTGAGCAGAAGTTCTTTTCGTTCTCATGGATTCCGACGGAAGAGGGGTTCCTAAAGTGGTTATCACAAGACGCCGGTACGAAAGAATACGCACAAGTAAATCACGGAGATTGCCTGTACATCTGCGGTGCTGAGGGTAGAGGCAAAACAGGCTCAACACTTGCGGCTCTCGAGCAAGTGGAGAATGTAATTCGGGCTGACGGAGACAAGAAAAGACCACTAATTCTACTGGTGTACTACTTCTGCGATACGACGTCCGAATCTACCGCGGTGGAGATACTAAAATCTCTGGTCCTGCAACTTATCCAGAGACAGTACTTATCCGCTTCGTACGCTAAGCAGTTCACAAAGAGAAAGGATAAGAAGGCAGTCCCGTTATCAGTTGACAATCTATAGCAATGTCTCCAAGACATGCTCACCGATGGGTCTGCGGGTAGCATAGTGTATTTATAATCAACAACATCCATGCGCTTCCCGAAGATTCGGCGTCAACGAAGAAACTGCTGGAGTTGATCAAAGACGAGCTTCAAACCCTGGATAACGGAGAATTCGTCCGTTGTTCAGTGTGGTGGATGTTCACGGGCCGGAAAGCCAAGATGAATGTCGAGGACAATGTCCGTGTGGAGGGCATCCATTTCATCGATTGTGAAGACGATAAATACGCTGATCAGGTGCAATTAGAGCTTCGCAAGTATGCTCGGGATATGTCGCGGCTCTGCAGTCCGAAAAGAAGTACAAGAAAGAGGTAGCGTATTTTGTCTCTAGACTTATTGGGCAGCGTGGTCAGACCACAGGTTGGATTGATCTTACCTGTCTACAGCTCCGGAAACTACCCGAGACTGAGAGTGCTGTAAAAGTGCGACAAACACTGAAAAGACTGCCACAGAGCCTTGACGATATGCTCGATGAGGCGTGGGAGCAAGTATTCAAATCGGAGCCGCGGGCGGACGATATCAAAGAGATGTTGCGCTGCCTGGTTATGACCTACGAGGCTACGAAGACCCGACCCTGCAAGAGCTAGCTGTTCTTGCTAGTCTTGCCCTAGATGACTCTAGTACTAATGATTTACGCGAGCTCATTAGTAAATGTCCCTCGTTCCTGATCTTGGGAGGCAGTGACGCCGAGGCTAAGGTTCGCTTTAAGAAAGATATACTGAAGCCGTACCTACTAAGTAATACCAACAAGCTGCTGGGCTTCTCCGAAGATGAGATGAGATGGCAACATGGAGAGCTCGCACTTTGCTCATTCACACATCTCTTGGAAAAGTTCGATGTTCCAGAGAAGCCTGTTACTGAAGGTGAAGGGGATGGAGCGGTGGTCGAAGATGAGAATGACAATGTCAAAGATACAGGACAGGATGATGACGAAGATGAAGAGGACGAAGACAAGGAGGTGGACATTGACAAGGACGAAGAGGATGACGGCGATGACTCTGACGGATCTAGCACTGTTTTCGAAGAGCCCGAAATTACGGCCTTACCCTATACCGTGAAGCACTGGCTCCACCATGCATCCGAAGATCTCTGGGAGTCAAAATCTCGCATTCGGCTCCATTGGCTCAAACATTATGATTACCTAACAAGAGCGTTCTGGGGGCTTGAATGCAATGCGCAATTGACAGCCCTGCATGTGGCAGCTCCGCTCGGCTACAAGCAGTTAGTCAGCTGTTTGATCAAGAACGGTTACGAAGGTGAATTGAATGTGTGCGATGAACTGGCCAACACTGTAAGTTTCCGACTCCTTTTAGTACAAGTCCCTCATTTCTCACTAGAGGCGGATCCGAATGAAGCTGCTGGAGATGAGGATAGAAGTTTGCGCGAAATCTCAAGGGGAGCCTCATTTGTATTCAGTGGAAGCTGAATGGGTGGCCATTTTGTGGAGACTCTCAGAACCATGGTTCGTCAGGATGACTCTGATAAATTCTTCTTCGCTTCTTGAGTCCTCATCATCTCTTCACCCACACACACGCAAAATGTCCATCATGGCTCCAACAGATGAGTACAGAAGTCTCCAAGCACTCCAATTGAAACGGTTCACTAATGAGCTTCAGCTACGGAAACGTTTTGACTGCTGCTGCCTACGATGGGACGATCGCAATCCTCAACCTTCTATAAGACCATGGCGCGGATCCGAATTCTGAACACGGATGGCCCTTGCAAATTGCTGCGGCAGCAGGACACGAAGACGTCGTTAAGCTGTTACTCGAACATGGCGCAGACGTCAACGCAAACACCACAAATGAGAAACTCCCTGAAGGAACCGCGCTTCAAGCTGCGGTCGAGGCGGGCAAGTTCGATATTGTGGAGCTCCTTCTCGAGTCCGGGGCCGATGTCAATCTAGGTGCCGGGGACCTTGCTCCCCCAATATATGCCGTCACAGAAAAAGCCATGAGCAAGATTATGAAGCTTCTCGTCAAGAACAATGCCAAACTGAATATACTCGGCGGGGCAGACAAGTCGGTTCTACCCATCAGTGCCGCCCGGCGCCATGTACATGCATAGGGAAGACCCCAAACTGCTGATGTCTTGCCAGTTTCAAGGACTCGCGGCATTAATGTGCTGCAGGCCGCGCTAGAGGCTCAGAATCATTGCTGTTTAGAGCTTATAATCAAGCACGTCTCAGAGTTATTCAAGAACCCATCGATAGCGAAGGAGATCTCTTGTAGATAGAGTACGGTTAGGCTATCGAGAGATAGTAATAAAAAGGTATATAAACTTGGAATGCCCCTTCTAGCTAATTCCTAATAACCGCAGTTTGGATATAGGACGATAAATGGACAGGCCACAGACTACGGACAGGATTCGGACCTCGTAGTCGAATAGGCTAACTAGAGAGGGCGAGCGGGGTGATTAGTTAGTAGGTGCCGCGAGCTTCCGCTGAATACAAGTAAGGCTCCCCTTGAGCATTCGCGCAAACTTTCATCATACCCCCACCTGTATGTCAAGGCACTCAAGCTCAAACGCCTACAATCTGTTCCAAGGCACTCATTACACGGGTCTCGAGCTGTCCAGCTGGATTTGGACCGTAGATTAAGGCGAACGCGTATACTGGATGGACAGCGATTTGGAGAGGAAGCGATTGGCGAGTAACCACTACATTGCAAAAGACGCTGCTGGCGGAAAACTGGTTCTGGCACCCGTCAATTTCACTCAGCCGGTGAAGGTGCTGGACAGTACAACCGCAGATGGTACGTTGGTCGCAATGGCCCCTGCAAGATAAGCCAGTGTGCTTCTAATTGCATTGGTGATAACCTCGCACCCCAGGAACCTGGCTTCTCGACCTCGCGACGGATCTTCTGACAGCTCCTGACGGCGCAGCGCACGTCTTCGTCGGCACCGATATCAATCCGGTCCCTTTCCCAGCGCAGCCCCCTTCCAATTTCGCATTCCACGTCCAGGACATCAACAAGGAGTGACCCGAGAGTTTCAAGAACAGCTTCCACCTTGTCCATCAACGACTGGGCCTACTAGGCGCCAATCCCTCGGCCCAACTAGTAGTACATTGTCTTTGCGAACTGGTGAAGCCCGGAGGATAGATTCAGTTGGTGGAGGCGACTATGGTCTTTCCAGACGACATCGTCAACGCAGAGCTTACGCCAGCGTTCTGCGACTTCCTACTGCTAATGAAAGGGGTAGCAGGCACATGTGTTCCGCGTGGTTGATTGGGGACATGCTGCGGGGGCATTTGGAAGTAGAAGGCCTCGTAGACATCCGGGAGCAGGAGCTTGTTCTCAACATGGGGAAGACTCATCCCAACAAAGTTCTGGCGAGAAATGGCGTAGTAATTCTTGGTCTGGCTGCTGAAGGACTGTCGGCGTTCGTGAAGAGTATGTACGCCTAGATTTGTAGTTCGGATAGGACTGACTCTGCAAGCTTTTCCACCCGAGAAGCAACCTTTGCCAAAGGAGAGATACGACACTCTGAAGGCGGATCTCGTCAAGGAACTTTGCGAGAAGGGGGCTGTGTTCCCTCTCAAGGTAGTTTGGGCCCGCAAGGAAGAGTAATACGAGAGGCTCCTTAATAAAGTACTTGAGTCTACTTAATTTAATTCAAAAAACTTTAAGATGGAAGGTTTTCGCAATCAGTTGACAGGATCATTTAAAATTTTGTTATTTTACGAACCATAGAATTTAAGCTTTAGCGATCAATGGAGTTGACCGCCGAATCCGACTTTGTAGGTTTATAGTACAGCGCACTTACGATCAATAGGAGTCGAGCAGCAAAGAGGATTCTAAGAAGTACATGTTGCCCTACTTAGCTAAACCTTAGTGAACTCGTCATCAAAATACCACACCGGATCCCCATCCGGACTCTGCTCCGTAAACGTATACCCATTCCCCAAGAACTGAAACCGATTGCCCGTCCGATACGTCAAATCATAGTCCTCCCATCTCACGTGCTTCAGCAGCTCAAAGAAGTGTAGCCTACTTCCGGGATATATCGCCGTCACCGGACCGTGCGTCTTGCCCATCTTGAACCATGACCGACACGCTGACGACCACACGAGGCGCTTCATGAGCTCGTGCGTGTGGTTGTAGAGGTCTTTGATTGCGCCGCTCTTTGGCTCGAACGATTTGATGTTTTCGGTTTGGAATTTGGTGATCATTTGGAAGGCGTAGCGCGTGTACCATTCGAGGATGGGGAGGATGGAGGAGTGGCTTGCGGGGCCGTTGGGGCCAATGAGCACTGACATATCGAGTTAGCAACGCGTCAATGTGTACGATTGTGCGCGGTACTGTGACTTACGGAACATGTTGGGGAAGTTTTCGGCCATGATGCCCAAGTACCCAACTGGAAAGTCGCCAAATTGCGTCTTGATGTCCGCATTGTTGCGCCCAGTGACTTTGAAATGGGGCGTGAACGATGTGTCGAACCCAGTAGCGCAAATAACGACGTCAACTTCGTGCTCCACACCGCTCTCGTCTACAATGCCCGTCTCCGTCAACCGCACAGCAGACTCGTGAATGACTTCCACGTTCTCCTTGCCAAGGCTCTCTAGGTACCCACTACCCGGCGTCATACGCCGACACCCAAGAGCGAAATCGGGAATCATCTTCTTCGCCAGCTTGCCGTTGCCCAGTTTGTCGCTCATGAGATTTGCAATCAGCTCGCGCGAATTCTTCTGGTCGCCGGACTGCATGTGCATGAGGTTGAACCGCTTGTTGAGTTCGCCTTCGACATCTCGCGCATACTTCTTGTACTCTTCGGGGTCATCTTTCCACTTCTGGACCTGCTCCGCGCTGTATTCAAAATTAGTTCCCCCAGGTCCGGCGAACTTGGCTCCGAAGCCTGTCGTGATCCATACGGGCGATCGAAGGAACGCGTAGAGCTTGCCGACTCTGGCTTGGATGTTGGGGATAATCTGCACCGCCGACGATCCGCCACCGATGACAGCAACTCGCTTCCCAGCTAGATCGTATGTGTTGTCCCATTTAGCCGAGTGCATCAGTTTGCCTTTGAAGAGGTCCAGCCCAGGAATGTTGGGGTACTTCCAGCTGTTCAATACGCCCGAGCCTGAGATGAGGATGTCGCACCAGTCCTCCACCCGCTTCCCGTCGGGACCGAGAATGGTGACCTTCCACTGTCCTCGTTCCTCGTTCCACGTCGCATCCTCTACCGTTGTCTTGAATTGCACGTACTTCTCCAGGTCGTACTTTGTTGCGATATCTTTGAAGTATTGCCAGATCTCTTCACTGGACGAGTAGTACGCACTCCATGAGGGATTGCGTGCCCAAGTGAACTGGTAACTATGCGACGGGATGTCACAGGTGCAGCCAGGGTAGCGGTTTTCGAGCCACGTGCCGCCAATATCGGAGTTCTTTTCGTAAATCTGGAGGTCGATATCGGAAAGCGCTCGTTCAGCCTTGTAAGCAATCTGCAGGCCCGCGGCACCGGCGCCCACGCATACGATGCGAAGATGTCGTTTAGCGTGGAGTGGCTCTTCGCTAATGCGGTAGCCGTCAAAGTCTTGATTATACCACTCGTTCTCGTGGACTGCGTCGGAGGGTGGTATCAGGCCTGGGTCCGGAGCGCCGGATACGGCCATAATACGTGCGGGAGCCATGGTGTAGATGCTAAAGTCGACCGAGATGTGAACAAGTTTGGAATATACAATTGGACGAGATGTTGAACAATCGCAGCACTGCTGGTATAAATCGCGCCGAGAAGTACACGCCTCGGTATTCGCGGTCGCATTGTGGGGTCATCTGATCGCCACACTTAGTGTGACATTTGCCCCGTTCTCGATGGTCCCGAGGTAGACGAGCAGACGACAAACGAGCAGACGACAGGACGGGTCGTGACCCCACCTGCTCGCGTCGGCCCAGAAACTCCGCAGCTAGAGCATGGCTATGACAGCTAGAGCATGCCCATGACCCGTGGGCTGCGGGGTACGCGGTTCCTCACTAGCGATGCGACATGAGCTGAGCTGAGTTTAACGGAGCTCGACGCGCCTCGCAACTCGAAGCCCTGCATCTCGACTTTTCCGTAACGATGGACTCCAAAGAAACGTACAAGCCAGCCTTCGACGAGCCGCCGGGGACCAACCTGGCTGGTATACCAATCAAGGGACTGCAGCTTCCATCGCCATATGTTTCGTACGGGAGGCCGTATTACGAGTCGTGCGCAAAGCACGTCAAAGACACCTTCAACGCCTCCAAGCCGTACATCATCGTTTCTCGCTCGCTAGCCCAAAACACGGACAAGCTCGAGAAGCTGGTTGAGGCTCTCGGCAAGGACAATGTTGTCGGAGTTAAGAGGGGAATGACACCGCACACACCCTGGTCTGAGATCCTCTCGATAGCAGCGGAATGCCGAAAGGTCGGCGCAGACTGTGTCGTTACCTTGGGCGCTGGCAGCTTAACCGATGGAGCCAAACTGGTTGTGCTTGTAAATGCGTGCTCCCTCTGATGCCGCGCAATTGCTGACCCTGGCAGTGTCTTGCGAACGATATCAGTGAACCAGAACAGCTCGCCCGCTACTCCGTCGAAAGCACAGACATACCATCCGATGTAAAGCAACCAACCGTACCACTCATCACCATCCCCACAAGCTTGTCTGGAGGTGAATACTTCTCTCTTGCCGGTGGCACTGACGACTCGACGAACCATAAGCAAGGATTCCTCCACTCCGGCATGGGTTCCAAGCTCAACATTCTTGATCCAGAATTGTGCTTGACAACACCTGAGTACCACTGGCTGTCAACTGGCGTACGCTCCGTCGACCACTGCGTAGAGGCCATTTGCTGTCTAACGGCGACATCTGCTTCCGATGACAGCGCCGAGCAGGGCCTTCGCCTTCTTGTACCCAGTTTGCTGAGATGCAAAGCCGATCCTGATGACGTGGCTGCGAGACATCGTTGCCAGATGGCTGTGAGATTTGGCATGGAGAATGTGCGAAGAGGTATTCCAATGGGGGGTAGTCATGCAATAGGCCACCAACTTGGTATGTATCATTCTACTCGGCCTCTCGAATGTTTATGCTGACGGTGCAAAGGTCCACTTGGCGTACCACATGGTATTACCAGCTGCATCATGTGCCCCGCCGTCATGAAGTACAACATCAAGCACGGCTCTTCCAATGCGGAAATCGCTCGCCGGCAAGACATTGTGAAGAACATTTTGTGGTCTGAAAGCGAAGTTGCCGATTCTCTCAAGGTTGCAGGGCTGAGCAAAGAATCGAATGATTTGGGCGATGTTTTGGACGCAATAATACGAGCACTGGGACTGCCCAGAACTTTGGGCGAGCTGAACGTGTCCAGTGACCTCATACCGGCACTCTCCAAGCGAGCGTTGGACGACTTCTGGGCTCCGACGAACCCAGTGCCACTACTTGAAGCGCGACAGGTCCAAGAGATATTGGAAGTAGTCATGTAGATTAGACTATGGAAAAGTAGCAGCCGAACAGCTTCATAGACAAATCTCTATCGTCCACCCGCGCGTGGTACTCATCCTGTTCTTTGACCAGCTCGCGTAAGAGCGCGGCTGCCCGTTTCGCATTCCTCGTGGCGCCAGAGCTGAGTCGAAACGGGGGCAGTGTCTCAGTATCGCTGTTCGGCTCGCTTCCAATGATTGGTTTGGCCTCCCCCAGAGCGTCTAGCTGCTCGATCGCCCACGATCGCTGTGAAACCTCCTGGCATTCGGACCCAAAGAGAAACAGCGGCCACAGTAGGCTAGGATGAATGACTCTACGGAGGGGACTACTGACTTCTTCACCGTACGCGCGCTGCATATGCTCCCACACCTCGTCCAAGGCTCTTTGGGCCAGGGCTGAATGTGGAAGATGCCACCAGCTTATTCTGTGTAGATACACAAAAAGAACCCAGAAACTGGCTAGATAGACGCTGAATATCTCTTCGAGTCGGACTGCGAGATCTGGAGAAAGAACTTGAGTCAACTGCTCCGTTGTCAACGATATTATGGCAGGCCGCACGTCCCAGAGCTCAAAGAGCTCCGATTCCAATTGCTTGCAAGCGACGACCACCTCGAATTCATCCTCGGACGTGAAGCGACTCCGGTGATGCTTATCATGAGCGCTGATCTTACGGCAGTAGCTCTGGGACGTCATGTACCACTCGAGAGCTGGCTGCAGCATCGTGTTGAGCATGACATGTTTGACCTGCCCAAGTTTGAGTTGAGGACATGTTGAGCTGGCGCCACAAGGCGAGTGGTGGGAGCCTTCCGGAGACGCGTCCGACATTGAGACTTCAGAATCTTCGAGTTCCCGGTCGCGGTCACCTTCCACAGAGGAAGTGATCTGGGCTGGATGATGCGCCACCACAGCAAGTGATTTGGGTGGTAACAGGTGCTGTCCACCGATGTGTGATGCCTTGCTGTCCAGAGTTTTCAGCCAGGATAAGAGTTGTTGCGAGTAACGGTTCCAGGGTGTCTCATCGGTGATGACAGATTCGGCTAGTTCCCGCGGAAAGATGCTCGATCGGGCGTCCTGGTCGCGGATAACCTCAAACCATGCCAACAAAAACACTGCAGCAAGCATGGCATCTTTACTCCGAGCTTTAAGTCCGCTGTGCTTGGACAGCTTGTGTCGTATCTCATCGCATGCAGTCGCGTGCCGTTCGAAGATCCGGTCCATAACCTTCTGACGCAGGCCCTGGTCCTGGACCTTCTCATCCATCATAAGAAACTCAACAACACACAAGAGCGCATTGTGCACCGCTCTGGAGTCTTCGCTCAATTTGCACAGATAGTGCTGCAACCTGCGCCATCGTTCGAGACCACCGATTAGTATGGACGCTGGAGGCTGTACGATCTGTTGAAAGAACTCCATAGCTTCATTTCCACGCCCAGTCTTGGCTAGAGGGTACATCAAGGACATATGATTGTTACCTGTCGACTTGATCTGCCCCGTTGGAAAAGACGTCGAAGCTTCCACGCTGATTGTCGGGTTTGACAATTGGACTGCCGAGCATGTCGCACCCAGCTCAATAGAGTCCTGGTCGATCTCAGTCTGAGTACTAGGCATCACCAGGCTCGCTCTTGGTAGACTGTCGATGTCCGGAAAGAGGCAAGAAAATTCACCGGCCCAAGATGTGTCCAAGTCTCCCAAGACTTGGTTGAAATCGAAGCGTCTGCCTTGGCTGCATTGGGACCCATTCGGGGTGACATGACCGCTGCGGTGCGCCCCTGGTGTTCGTGGATTTGGAAACGGCAGAAAGTCCAGATTGGTGCTTTGAAGAGGGTCGAGGCGGGTGGGTTGTAAAGTGCGGTCCGTGTTCGGAAATTTCACACCTTCGGCAGCGGCGGGCTCTTCACCCCTGTTGTTCGAAGTCCATGGCCTGTAGTAACAGTTGAGCCCCAGCCTGGCGCAATGCCCACATACGGGATGCGCTTCATCACAACGCACCCTGCGTTGCTTGCAAGTGATACATCCAGTGCGAGATCTCGGCCCGGAACGACCTGATCCAGCGCGACCTGCCGAAGGCCGTCGTCTCTCGGCGAGAGGTCGCTGAACCGAGCCGTCAAGATGGTTGTTGCCCTGCATACCGATATTCAGCGGCACTTGGAAAAGGAAGCGAGACGACAAGTTGGGACCCGATCGTGTTCGCCTGCGTCGCTATATTTGTCGCCTCGCTCGGGAACATAGGCAGTTCCAAGAGGTACAGTGCGTCTGGAGAAATGCGGAGAAGAAGGCAGGCCGGCCCACTGCGGGGCTAAGTTCTCCCGAGGCTATACTAGTTGCAGATTTAAGCGTCGCGTTGCTCGCGATGACACCGGCGCTATGGTCGATCGTCGGGGCTGCAGAAGCGACATCTGGGGTAGGCCCTGGGCACTGCTCGCGTTGCTCGCGAGAACACCGATACCTTGGGCGGCCTTTGTATGTGCATACGCGACGTGTGGGGAAGGACGCTAGAAGGACCAGGGTTCGTCGAGGCCGTACATCTTGCGCAGATCCACCCTAAAGTCCCTTCTCCTGGCACGTTGGTTCGTTCAAGAGTCTTATCCATTTTTTTGGCCGCCAAAGCCAGCACCAACACCAGCATGGCGAACGACATGGTCCAACATGGCCACAGCCACCAAGCCCAGGGACGCCAGTTCCGGAAGTACAACCTCATGGTTATTCTCGCCATGAGCTTTGGTTCAATCGCAATGGGATATAGTGGATCCATCATCGGCTCGACGCTGGCTCAGGACTCGTTCTACGAATACTTCGAACTCCGGACTCGACCTGATGGGACAGGACTTCTCTCGGCCATGAACGGCCTCTTTCAGGCCGGGGCCTTCTTCGGAGCTCTCTGCATTTCGTGGGTGGGTGATCGATGGGGGCGCAAGTGGAGCATCACAGCCCCGGCACTGCTCGTCATCTTCGCCGGCGCGCTCTTGTCCGGTTCGGTGCACATTGGAATGTTCCTCGCCTTCCGCTTCTTCTCGGGGATGGGGTCTTTCTGGCTTCTGGGCGCCATTCCTGTATGGATGACGGAGATTGTGCCGCCACGGAACCGCGGTCTGCTGGTCGACATCCACAGCGCCGCGCTGCTGTTCGGATACGCGCTGGCATCGTGGTGCGGCTTCGGATTCTTCCACATCAAGACCATAGACGCATGGAGAGGGCCACTGGCGCTGCAGTGTGTGCCGGCGCTGATTGTGGTGGGAGTGATGAAGTGGTTGCCCGAGTCGCCACGCTGGCTCATTCAGAAAGGGAGGCATGACCAGGCCCGCAGGGTGCTTGCTAAGCTCCACCAGCCTGAAGAAGCGGCCATCGAGTATACGCAGATCGAAGCTCAGCTGCAGCTGGACAGCGCGTTGCCCAGCACGTGGGCGTCGCTCATTACGAAGCCGTCGTACCGAAAGCGCACGCTGTACGCGGTGGGGTTGGCCTGTGGGATCCAATTTACGGGAGTGCTTGTCATCAACAGTATGTGTGTGTGGTCTTTTCAGATATCACTGGCTGACAGATGCAGACTATGGCGCCATCATCTACAGCGGGCTCGGTTACGAGGAAGATGTTATTCTCCTCTTCCATGCCGGGTTCAATACGCTCGCATGGGTCTGTGGCATGATTGCAATGTTCATCATCGACCTCTTCCCCCGCAACGTGCTCGTTGCTTTTGGCACTGCGATGGTCACGTCGTGCCTGACGGTGGAAGCAGCGCTTGTCGCCAATTTCCCTGTCGGTCCCGATCAAAACAACACTGCCCTTCGAGCGGCGGCAGCGATGACGTTCTGCTACATCGCGTTTGCCCAACTATTTCTCGACGGCACTCAGTATGTCTACTTCGCAGAGTTGTTCCCCAATCATCTCCGAGCTAAAGGAATGACAATCGGCATGGCATCAATATCGCTGATGAACGTCATGTGGCTCCAGGTGGCGCCAACAGCGTTCAAAGAGATCACGTGGAAGTTTTACTTGTGCTTCATTATCCCAGCCTATCTCTTTTCCATTGTTTGCTTCTTCTTCTACCCGAACACCAAGGGTCTCGCGTTGGAGGAGATTGCCGCTCTCTTCGGCGACGAAGTTGGATCTGAGGTGTACCGCGCCCACGCCACTGGCGCTGCGATGGATTCAAGCGACAAGGCTACGCCGCTCAAAGGATCGGTTTATGAGCACACCGAGAAGGTGGTTTAGACTTGAGTTGGATTATTAAACAGAAGATGGAGAGAAAGTACTCGAGAGATGAGGAGACGCATAGTTTAGCTGAACCGCAATAATGAAAAGTGCTGTGCTTTGATTACGCGAGATGACGTCAACGTGCGCCCCACAACGTCCCCGCCTACCGAGAACTTTTGCGCTATCCCTTGACATGCTCAACATCATAAAGTACACTGCGAGGGTCACACGAGAGGATGCAGGCGCATTTGAGATCACGAAAACGTCTCTGTTAGATGTAGGGGACCAATCCACACGGTGGAGATGCCGAGGCTACCGAGCAGGGGCGCTATTTTAGCTACGAAGCCCCGCTTACGCTCCGAGGCTTGACCATCTTTACATCGCACAGCACATCTCCGATCCTCTCAATTCCGATGATGTCTTCGACCATGGAACAGATGAAAGACCCGGGATATGTCAACCCGGAGCTCGCAGAGGTTCGTATTGGCCACAGAGACCCACGTCGATCTACTCACGAGGCGGACAGCTGCTGAAGACTGGAGGGCCAGCGCTCTCACTGGACGCCTCGACCGACATCCATGCGCTGCGAAAGATGCTGATAGATAAGAAGAGAGCCATGACAGCCTCGGCCGCTCCCGCGGCTTCGGATATCGAAGAGAAGGACCACGACATTCCCACACGCGATGGAGCCAGCGTTGCCGTGCGAACATACAGCCGCCGTGGAGGCCGCGGAGGCCCCGTCATGGTAATGCTTCACGGCGGTGGTTGGGTGCTGGGTGGATTTGACAATGAAGCCTTGCTT